>OZ024879.1:13848693-14441255 GCA_964017185.1 Rugalucina vietnamica | reverse complement strand
CAGTGGCACAGAAATTATTTATTAATTTGCTTCTGAATTTTAAGTTCAGGAAGTAATGTTGCATTAACGGAAAGTAACAAATATAAGATGTCTGTAAAATTGATAAATGGTCAAGAAATTGTCTAGACAGAATTATTTGAGCCTTGTCAATAAAGTACCGATCTTCGGCTTTCCGTCCAGGGCTGACACAAACCGGCCTGTACAGTCAAGAAGACTAGGAGCTTGAAATTTCGGATTTTGGATTCTATCTGTGCAGTGAAAACAAAGGCGCTGATCAGCCGTGTAGCGGAAATAAAGGCGCTGTGATCCACTGTGCAGTTACTGTTTTCTAATGACACGGCTAATTTAGTACATACCATTTACAGTAACACACAAATAATACATCAGTATGCAGTGTAAGAAAATGTATGAAGCTGTGTCATGATAAATTGCTATTGGTCTGTAAGTTATCGGTTGGTTATAGAGAGAATTAATTAAAGTGTTTGGTCATACTGTGAATAGACATGTTAACATTTTGTGGAAAGAGCCCTTTTTCGGCAGCGGGGTTTTGGTAAAAGTTCTTCGCTACTCTACAAATGGTTGTTGGAGCAGCATGATGAATCAAAACTAAAAAAAGAGCATCCGTACATGACAGATTGTCCCCGTTTCAAGACAGATGTTGCAAACAAACTGATAGCAGAGTGGACTACCCCGATACCTCCGCCAAGTAATTTAACATTCAGTTTTACGCCCCTTTAACGATAATTCATTCATATGAGACAGGCCAATCAACAGTTTTAGGCGACAACCTGAGTGCTTCGAGAGAAACCCTGTGACATTTACATGTACAAGTAGAACTTCGCTTATTTCACTAATACCTCGTGTTAGGGGGTAGCTTAATACTATACTGGACAGAGCAGTGAGCTGACCGAATTATAATTATTATTTATTCAGTGCTATGTGTGTTACCTTTTCTATTATGTTTTTGTTTTCTGTATTTCCTCAACCTTTGATATCAAGCAAATTTTCCATCAGGAAAACATGTCCGTGCAATGAATACCCCCTTAAACCCCACTTTTATATAGTAAAACTGGGGTTTGCAGGGGTATACCTATTTTTCTTATTTTTGCTCCAAAACATAGATTGTAGGTACTCGTTAGAACCGCCTCGGCGAGATTGTAGGTACTCGTTAGAACCGCCTCGGCGAGGCGGTTCTAACGTGTACCCACAATCTATGTTTTGAGCAAAAATAAGAAAAACATAGATTGTAGGTACTCGTTAGAACCGCCTCGGCGAGGCGGTTCTAACGTGTACCCACAATCTATGTTTTGAGCAAAAATAAGAAAAATATCCAAAAAATTCTACTGAAAATTTTCATTTTTTTACAAATTAAAAAATCACTGTATATTGCATGGGCAAGTTTTCGTAATGTCAAGCAGATGGTCTTTAATTCTTTCCCATTCTATTTGCCAAACGTGTCTACTATTTTCCTATTAAAGAAACCAGCCCCGAATTTATTGCTTTCATTGTAACAGCCCATGTTAATTATAGATTTTTCTATAGTTGTAAAAATTAAACATTTTCTGCCAAAAAAAGTTTGATAATTTTCTAATTTTTGCACAAATGCTCAAAACAAAGATTGTGGGTACACGTTAGAACCGTCTCGCAAATGTCGAGATAACGAGTACCCACAATCTATGTTTTGGAGCAAAAATAAGAAAAATAGGTATACCCCTGCATACCCCACTTTTACTGTATAAAACTGGGGTTCAAGGGGGTATACATTACACGGACATGTTTTCGTGATGATTGTAACTTTGAACGGTGTTTTAGACCTACTGTTTACAGATTCACTATTTTTGCATTTAGCTGTTTCTATTTGAATCCATGCTTCAAACCCCAGGCAACAACTTATGCCATTTCGAGACGTTGCGTCCGTATTATAGGACATTTACCAAAACTAAGTATGCCATGACATCTAAAAAGTGCTTAAAATGTAACCACCCAAGTATGCCACTAAGGCTTATACATGTATGTATGGGTTGTCTTGAAACTATTTTTCCTAAGTAATCCAGTAATCAAATGGTCAGTCAGTAGCGTATAACCTTTGGCTGGAGACACAAACAGTCCAAGTTTGGAGATACGAGCACTTGGCTGGTTTGTCCCTTACGTCAGTTTAATATACTCAGACATTAGCCTATAGAGTCTCTCTTGAGACGTTGCTTGTTTACGCAGTATAAAACTATCCAATTTGTTGCAGAATTACTGCGGATTACTTCCATCATTTTGTCTATAACTTTTTGATTGCTATAATTTTATGGCAAAACACAATGCCGTTTGCAGATTCAGCTATCAAATATATCGATTCATTAATATCCGTAGACTGAATATTATTAAGCTGTCCTGACTAAAGCAGTCGCTCTTGACCTGCTCGCAAATGTCGAGATAAGTATTGAGAAAAAAGTTCTACACTTTCTAGAGACAGACATCAGGCTCAGCAATAATGCTTAGTAAATAATCCTGCTGGCTGTTAAAGTGTAGGAGGAAGTCGGGGTATTTCTCGTTCCGTCAGGAAATAGGCACTGAAACAACCGTCCCCATGACGGCTGCTCATTGGGACCTAAAAACTAGATGGACTGCTTGTGCCTCCAGGCAAAGCTTATACACTGCTGACTATCTGATTACTGGTTAACCGCTCTTGAGTCTGCCCAAGAAAAGTGGTTCAAGTCCAATCATCTTTACATATAAGTCTTTGTGGCTTAGTTGTGTGGTTCTGTTTTTAAAGCACTTGTGATGACATCCTCATTTTAGGTAAAAGTCCCAAAAAGTGGAGGCAACGTCCCGGCATGACCATTGCTGTTGTCTGGGACGCTAAACCTCGAATCAAATAAAAATAATAGTTTTTTTCTCTCTCTCTAATAATCGACAGTTTATTGGCGTCGCCAATTGGATTCGAACCTGCATGACATAGGTATATAGCAAATCAGAGGCCAACAACACTACGGAGTAAGCTACATGTATCCGGTTGCCCAATTTTCTCAGTAACTTATAGCAATATTTTGAGCATATGCGTTTGCCAAGAAAAATCTTTTAAGAGCAGTGAACATATTAATGAGACAGGGCAATATTTTACATTCGGAAAGCTATTTATGTCATGGTAACATTTTAAACGCATGTTATAGCCATGCTATTTATTAAACAAATGTTAAATGAATGAGTGACAGGAACATGGCTGCTAAAATGATTTTTGTTAATCACTTCAATGGTCGATTTAAAAGCTTAACATTGGAACTTAAAACACAATCAGTAAGTAAACCCCGACATCTTACGACGTTTGCCCGCTGTAATCATTTGTTACAGTCATCAGGAAAACATGACCGTGAAATGTATACCCCCTTGAACCCCACTTTTATATAGAAAAACTGGGGTATGCAGGGGCTCACCTAGCCGAGGCGGTTCTAACGTGTACCCGCAATCTATGTTTTGGAGCAAAAATAAGAAAAATATCAAAAATTCTCTGCTGAAAATTTTTAATTATTACAATTAAAGAAAAATCTATATTTTACATGGGCGTATTTTCGTAATGTAATCATCGGCGTTTCGCCAGAGAATGGAGATGGGCCATATCGCGATTTCGGCTAATGAAACCTCTTCAGTGACCCTTTATAACCTGCTGATATAAAACACATATTATAAGCTGAATTGGCAGCTTAGTACCCAAAGGTGGCATCACTGAAGAAATAAGTAGAAAAATAAGCCGGAAACACCAACGCATACTAGTCTTACCGACGGCAACGAAACCAGACACCTATTCGAGGGGGAAGCACAATTCACAAAGATGTTCCCGACCGCTACTGCTGCGGAGCGTAGATAAGCGAATGCGTGGCATAGGAAAGAGGGTGCACGAAATAAGACTAGAGGACCAATGGTCCTGTAAACACTTACCTGAGATCTGGGATATATACCAATAAACTTGTTTGACTATTATGGTCATGGACGACCTATATTGACCCTGCCGTAAAAAAGGTCAAGATCATGGCAGTGTCAAAATGTATGTATACATTGAAGTACTCTGGTCCACAATGCTACATGCCAAGTTTTGTTGAAATTGGTCCACCGGTTAAGAAGATATTACAAGGTTTAACCATATATGGACATTGCAGCCATCTTGGTCATGTGACCTGAATTATTTATGTATACATTGGTTCCACCTTCCTATAGCTGCTTCATATCAAAGTTGGCTTTGATTGGCCGTTTCAGAGACGATCGTTGAATATTATGGTGATATACATGTATATAGCCCTGGGTGGGGTCAGGCAAGCCCCTGAGGTCCATTTTTAGAATCACAAATCTTCAGTCCATTTGCCCATTTCCTTCAAGTGTTTCTCATTAAATGATATTTTGACAATTTTCCCCATTCAAATGCATGAGCGACCTATGTTAACCTTGCCGTAAAATAGGTGAAGGTCATCACATGGTCATGATTTATATAATTTTGTAGAGCTCATCTCCCTGATGCTTCATGCTAAGTTTCAAAACCATAGGCTTTCTTGTTCTGGAGAAGAAGATTTTTAAAGGTGTTTACTATTTATAGGCAGTGCGGCCATCTTGGTCATGTGACCTGGATCATTTATATAAACTTTCGTTCCCCTTTCCTAAGGATACTCCACATGACGTCTGGCTTTGATTGGCAAAGCGATTTCAGAGGAGAAGATCTTTGACATTGCGACCAACGACGGACGACGGACGCCGGAGCATGGGTATGCTATAAGCTCACATGTGAGCCTTCGGCTCAGGTGAGCTAATAAACAAGCCAAATAGCACAAACATAAAATTTTTGACAAGCCGATTGTTTTTCTTCCCAGAAAGGTGTCTACTCGGTTACCTAAAACTAACTACATGTTTATAATTATCATAAAATGGTATCAAAAATTAAAAGAGAAATGCAACTGGAATATCACGAATCAACTGTAAAAGTTATCATCAAGATTTTCAGTCGTTTAAAGATACCAACATGGCGCTTGCACGGTTTGTCGAGTGCATTTCTTGCATCAGCGTTTTCTGACATTGGAATAAAGTTCGAATCAGTAGGTGGAAACTGTCTGCTTAAGTATACATACATCAGGAAAACATGTCCATGACATATATACCCCCTTATACACCACAGTTAATAGTAAAAAGGTACAAGTAGGCAAAGATCAGGAAAAGGCGCAATCAGAAACAGATTCCCACTCCAAAAACCGAGGTGGGAAAAAAACCAAATTTACAATTACAAGGAGGCAACTGGGGTATGCAGGGGTATACCTATTTTTCTTATTTTTGCTCCAAAACATAGATTGTGGGGTATGCAGGGGTATACCTATTTTTCTTATTTTTGCTCCAAAACAAAGATTGTGGGTACTCGTTAGAACCGCCTCAGCGAAGCGGTTCTAACGTGTACCCACAATCTATGTTTTGAGCAACAATAAGAAAACTATCAAAAATTTTCCTTTGAAAACTATCGATTTTTGACCTGAAAAATTTACTGTATATCATATGGGCATGTTTTCGTAATGATAAGTGTCTACTCATTTTACATTACTGTCTGGGTCAGTGCACCAGGTTGCCAGCTGTGACAATACTTGGCATTACGAAAACTTGCCCATGCAATAAACAGAGATTTTTCAGCTTTGAAAATTGAAAATTTTCAGCATTTTTGATATTTTTCTTATCTTATTTTTGCTCAAAACATAAATTGTGGGTACACGTTAGAACCGCCTTGGCGAGGCGGTTCTAACGAGTACCCACAATCTATGTTTTGGAGCAAAAATAACAAAAATAGGTATACCCCTTTATACCCTAATTTTGCTCTATAAAAGTGGGGTTCAAGGGGGGTATACATCACACGGACATGTTTTCCTGATGAAAAGTAAAATTGCAGTATGCAGACATATCACGGGGTCTATTCTCTTAGCCTCTATAATCTGGTGTCGTCCAGATATAAGCAGATTCCGGTAGTGGTTGTGAAAAATTGAATGCAAACAAAGAAATGGAGTAGACAGGTGAACGGGTAAGTTGAATGGTCACTGTTTTATCTTTTAAATAAAATCCTGATGTGCAGTCTCACGAACATTTACAAACGCAAATATAAATCAAACAATATTGGCGAAGATGCAATACGAAACTAGTTTTTGATGTTGAAAGTTTCGATACGTGGCGGTTTTGATATAACGGTTTCGGCCAAATTCACAAGTTTGTCCTACAAGATCTGATCAAAATTGAGGATGCTAGAGAGGCCACAACATTAAAAATTGATTTTTCAAACATTCAAGGGCAGCTAACTCCGCAGTCCAGGGTCGAATCTGGCTCAAATTCGAACTCATCACAGATGTTATGGTTGTCCTTGTTTCTTCCAAGAATGAAGAAGATCCGATCAAAATTGAAGGCGCTAGAGTGGCCACAACACAAAATATTGATTTTTCAAACACTAAAGGGCAGCTAACTCCGCAGTCAGAGGTAGGATCTGGCCGAAATTCGAACTCATCCGAGATATTGTAGTTATTCTTGTTACCTGCAAGAATGAAGGAGATCCACAGAAAAATGAAGATGCTAGAGTGGCCACAACACAAAATATTGATTTTTCAAACACACAAGGGCAGATAACTCCACAGTCAGAGGTCGAGTCTGGTCGAAATTCGAACTCATCTGAGATATTAAGTTATCCTTGTTACCTGCAAAAATGAAGAAGATCAGATGCTAGAGTGGCCACAACACAAAATATTGATTTTTCAAACACTCAAGGGCAGATAACTCTGCAGTCAGAGGTCGGATCTAGTCGAAATTCGAACTCATCTCAGATATTATAGATGTCTTTGTTGCTTCTAAGAATTAAGAGGATCCGAATAAAATGAAGGCGCTAGAATGGCCACAACACTAAATATTTTTTTCACACAGTCAAGGGCAGATAACTCTGCAGTCAAGGGTCGGATCTGGCTGAAATTTGAACTCATCCGAGATGTTATGGCTATCCTTGTTACTGCCAAGAATGAAGAAGATCCGATCAAAATTGAAGGCGCTAGAGTAGCCACAACACAAAATATTGATTTTTCAAACACTCAAGGGCAGATAACTCCACAGTCAGAGGTTGGATCTGGTCGAAGTTCGAACTCATCCGAGATATTTTAGTTGTCCTTATTACCTGCTAGAATGAAGAAGATCCACTGAAAAACAAAGATGCTAGAGTGGCCACAACACAAAATATTGATTTTTCAAACACTCAAGGGCAGATAACTCCACAGTCAGAGGTTGGATCTGGTCGAAATTCGAACTCATCCGAGATATTGTAGTTGTCCTTGTAACCTGCTAGAACGAAGACGATCCTCTGAAAACAAAGATGCTAGAGTGGCCACAACACAAAATATTGATTTTTCAAACACTCAAGGGCAGATAACTCTGCAGTCAGAGGTCGGATCTGGTCGAAAGTCGAACTCTTTCGAGATATTATAGATGTCTTTGTTACTTAAAAGAATAAAGCGCTAGAGTGGCCACAACACAAAATATTGATTTTTCAAACACTGAAGGGCAGATAACTCCGCAGTCAGAGGTCGGATCTGGCCGAAACTCGAACTCATCCGAGATGTTATGGATGTCCTTGTTACTTCCAAAAATGAAGAATATCCGAATCAAAATGAAGGCGCTAGAGTGGCCACAACACTAAATATTGATTTTTCACACAGTCAAGGGCAGATAACTCTGCAGTCGAGAGTCGGATCTGGCTGAAATTCGAATTCATCCGAGATGTTATGGCCATCCTTGTTACTTCCAAGTATGATGAAAATCCGATCAAAATTGAAGGCGCTAGAGTGGCCACAACACACAAATAAGTAGCCCAAGGGCAACGATCGCTCACCTGAGACTTTTTTTTATCTGATCAAAACTGAAGATGCTGGAGTGGCCACAACACTAAAAATTGATTTTTTAAACATTCAAGGGCATCTAACTCCGCAGTCCAGGGTCGAATCTGGCTCAAATTGGAACTTATCCAAGATATAGTTATCCTTGTTTCTTCTAAGAATGAAGACGATTCGATCAAAATTGAAGGCGCTAGAGTAGTCACAATACAAACTATTGATTTTTCAAACACTAAAGGGCAGCTAACTCCACAGTCAGAAGTCGGATCTGGCCAGAATTCGAACTCATCCGTGATATTGTAGTTATTCTTGTTACCTGCAAGAATAAAGAAGATCCACTGAGTGGTCACAACACAAAATATTGATTTTTCAAACACTCAAGGGCAGATAACTCCGCAGTAAGAGGTCAGATCTGGTCGAAGTTCAAACTCATCCGAGATATTGTAGTTATCCTTGTTACCTACAAGAATGACGAAGATCCACTGAACAACAAAGATGCTAGAGTGGCCACAACACAAAATATTGATTTTTCAAACACTCAAGGGCAGCTGACTCCGCAAACTGAGGTCGAACCTGGCCCAAATTCGAACTCATCCGTAATATTATGGTTGTCCTTGTTATTCCCAAGAATGAAGAAGATCCAATCAAAAATGAAGTTGCTAGAGTGGCCACAACATTTTCCTATTATAACTCAATGGGAGCTATATGTTGCTATGGAAACCACAGTTCCGATCCGATCTGCTTAAAAACCTATGGCATGGAATCCCCTACCCCAATGCTGCTTCATGTATAATCTGACTGCAGTCGGCCAGCTAGTCTCAGTGATATTCAAGATTGAAAGTGTCAACGCACGCACAGACGGACGGCCGGACGCACGGACGGACGGACGGACGGAAGTCGGCTCGACTACCATACTATAAGCTCACCTTGTGAGCCTTTGGCTCAGGTGAGCTAATAATGATTTTTCAAACACTCAAATGCAGCTAACCTAACTCCACAGTCAGAGGTCAGATCTAGCTGAAATTCGAATTCTGAGATATTATAGTTGTCCTTGTTACCTGCAAGAATGAAGAAGATCCACAGAAAAATAATGGCGCTAGAGTGGCCGCAACATTTTTCCCATTATACGTCTATGGGGATTTTTCCAGACGCTCAAGGGCAGCTAACTCCGCAATCTGAGGTCAAACCTGGCCAAAATTCGAACTCATCCGAGATGTTATTGTTGTCCTTGTTATTCCCAAGAATGGAGAGCATCAAATCAAAAATGAAGTTGCTAGAGTGGCCACAACATTTTCCACATTACAACTCAATGGGAGCTATCTGTTGCTATGGAAACCACAGTTCCGATCCGATCTGCTTAAAAACCTATGGCATGGAATCCCCTACCCCAATGCTGCTTCATGTATAATCTGACTGCAGTCGGCCAGCTAGTCTCAGTGATATTCAAGATTGAAAGTGTCAACGCACGCACAGACGGACGGCCGGACGCACGGACGGACGGACGGACGGAAGTCGGCTCGACTACCATACTATAAGCTCACCTTGTGAGCCTTTGGCTCAGGTGAGCTAATAATGATTTTTCAAACACTCAAATGCAGCTAACCTAACTCCACAGTCAGAGGTCAGATCTAGCTGAAATTCGAATTCTGAGATATTATAGTTGTCCTTGTTACCTGCAAGAATGAAGAAGATCCACAGAAAAATAATGGCGCTAGAGTGGCCGCAACATTTTTCCCATTATACGTCTATGGGGATTTTTCCAGACGCTCAAGGGCAGCTAACTCCGCAATCTGAGGTCAAACCTGGCCAAAATTCGAACTCATCCGAGATGTTATTGTTGTCCTTGTTATTCCCAAGAATGGAGAACATCAAATCAAAAATGAAGTTGCTAGAGTGGCCACAACATTTTCCACATTACAACTCAATGGGAGCTATCTGTTGCCATGGAAACCAGAGTTCTGATCCGACCTGACCCAAAACCTAATGCAACCTTTCCCCCTCCTCAATGATACTTCATATAAAATTTGATTGCGATTGGCCTTGTTGTCTTAGAAATATTCAAGATTGTGTGAACGCACGGACGGACGCACCCATGGACGCCGGCTCGACTACTATACTATAAGCTCACCTTGTGAGCCTTCGGCTCAGGTGAGCTAAAAATCTTGGTATAAGCACATTTTTTCAGGTGGCCGTGAATGTTAAGACGCTTTAGTACGGTAAACGTGCAATCTGACTGACACTGTACCAGGTACACATATTGTTTATGCAATCGCAAACAACCTCAAATTTGAAATAATTGAGCTTGGTTATAGTGGCTGAGAGACATATTCGCTCAAAGGCTTAACAAGGATCTTATTCCACCCCAAAACATAAAATAGTTCCTCCTGATTCTGGCGTGAGTTGCATAACGCGAACCCTTGAGATATTGATGACGCCATTTTGATCTTCCTTGTTCCTTAGCAACGGCGGGTTGCTTTCAGAGAGGCAGCTCCTGGGAACGTTACGGAGCGCTGGCGAACTCTTTTTTGTAACACACCGTTGCATAGGAAATAGTTACGAAGTCCTTGCTAGCGCTAGCATTATGCAACGCACCCCTGTCGCAGGCCAAAAAATCGTACGATGAGCAGGGCAAATGTAACCTAGGTATATACAGCTGTAACACGTATCGGCTAACGTGCCTAATTATAATATCCTACATAGTATTCCCCATATAAATTTGTGGCAAATAATGTTGTATGCAAGGTGCATAAAATGCTCAGTTAAAAATAGATACTGTGTTCTAGATTTATAAACATGCCTAAAAGAAAGAAGAAGATCAACTTGAAAACAGGAAAAAAGCACATGCGCCTGAGGAGAAGTCGGCCTGGTTTAGTGGAACACTGAAATCGATCACGTACGATGTCTAAAATCGTAGGGAAAATCGCAGACCGAAACTCCGTACGATGATCAGTGCAAATGTAACCTATGCATAAACACATTACTTTCACTACTACTCGTTCAAATTAGTTGTAATGCTTATAACTCCTATTACACTTCGCATTTACCTGATCTACAGTAACAATTTAACGAAAGTCTTAAAATGTGCAACTGCACATATTAATTATGATATCGCCTGTTAAAAGAGCCCATATCACGAACGAATCTCAATAATGACGAAAACTTGACAGTTTAATGTTTTTGAAATATCTCGCAACCCATGATTTTGTGCTTTGCATTCACAACACCCCTACATTTTATTTTTATACGTTATATGTTTATCATAATTGCATTGATAGTCTTTGCTGCTTCGTTGTAAATAAATTAGTTCAGAGCTAGAACCCACTGTGTTAAGTTGTGTATCCCGAATACATAACACATACTATCAAAATGACGTTATTTCTTGAATATATACATCATTGAAGACCAACAAGTGTACAAGTGTGTCGACAAATCAACCAAAATGAACCGCTAGTTTATCTTCTCGCGGATGAGGCACGTGCTTTGATGAGCTTTGAACATTTTCGCTGAACGCTTCTCAAACTTTTGCAAAGACTTGTTAATGTTAATTTGATGCTTTAATATGTATCTAGAGACTGCACTTCAGAAAATGTACATTGCTGACTTAAGTTCTTATATTTGTTTCATTTCATGAAGAAAACAATGAAACACCTGACTAAACGAGCTTTCAAGACTCTTCCAATCAAAAATCAAGAAGAATAAAAAACCTTAATCAGCACAACTCCCGAGCATATTGGCTTGACGAATAGACCCCGTGCATATCGTATAGATTTCCTGAATCGTCCGAACTGTTGAAAGCAAAGGAGATGGAGGATTTATAAACCAGGAAATAATAATAATAATAATAATAATAATAATAATAATAATAATAATAATAATAAAGAACATCTCAACCTTACAACCTGTTTGCAAGCTAATGTTGTCTCAATCATGGAATTCAGTGGAAAAGTTCAAGATCATTACAAAGTGACGATGGAACGATAGGCAGAGGTTCATTGAATTAACATTACGAAAATCGCCAATGCATTACAGCCCCTTTCACTCGAGTTTGCCGTTTGAGTATTTAGATCAATCAAGTTTGTTCACTCGAGTTTGCCATTTGAGCATTTAGGTCAATTAAGTTTGTGTGTAAATCAGGTAGTATTTTTCTATTTTAGAACTGAAACAATGTCCCAGGTGCCAGGTGTTCTTAAAATCTATTCAGCATTTGTTTTTTTTAGGTTATGATGTCACTTCTTCTGATGAAAACATTGTTAATGTTTGGTTAAAGCACTATTTTATTTCAAAATTCTTTGCATAACATATACAGTGCATATTAGGAACACACATCTGAAGAAGGAGAAGGGACAAAAGCAGAATTTTATCAATTTTAGTAGTTACCTATCGGTATCTACATTGCCAAAATCAGCAGATCAATCAAACCAGATGTATTTGTGGACAATGTGAAAAGAAAGTACGATCTTCAAAACACATGGTCTTATTGTGTAATGCAAATGCTGAAACGGCAAATTCGAGTGAAAGGGGGTGTACATGTATGCACATTTTTCTTTCTGCTTAAAAAATGAAAATTTTCAGTAGAAAACATTTGATGTTTTTCTTAGTTTTGCTCAAAATATAGTTTGTGGGTTCACGTTACAACCGCTATGTCGAGTACCCACAATCTATGATTTGGATAAAAACTAAGAAAAAACAGTACACCCATGCATACCCCAGTTTTGCTATTTTAAAGTTTGGTATACTGGGATATATATTACACGGAAATGTAACCCTGATGTAGAATCCCAACCCAGACACCAGGCGAAAAAGCAATTCAAACGTTGCTGAACCCAGTTTAATCCAAACAATTTATCTTACATATACATATGTGATAAGATTAAAACTACATGTAATTGCCTTGATTTCCTATACAAATCGTTGTCTGGTTTGGACTTAATTCTCAGCTGTGACTTTAACTAACGTTAATTACTTTCATTGTTGCCAAATTCCTCAGTGGTGACAGTTTGGATGTTACATGAAATACTATGAGCTGCGGCATGAGATTATAGAAAGGTCGACTTGACATAATGCGAAAAGAAAGGCATGGTGCTTCCACAGATGATCAGCGTCTTCACATCAGGAAAACATGTTCGTGAAATGTATACCCCCATGAGCCCCACTCTTATAAAGTACAACTTGGGTTTACAGAAGTATACCTATTTTTGTTATTTCTGCTTTAAAACATAGATTGTGGGTACTCGTTAGAACCGCCTCGGCAAGACGGCTCTTACGTGTACCCACACTCTATGTTTTGAGCAAAAATAAGAAAAAATATCAAAAATTTTCTAATGATTTTTTCATTTTTTACAGAAAAGTCTGTATTTCACATGGGCATATTTGCTTAATGTTTGGCTTACTGTCGGTTCAGTCAACATGTTTACTCAGCTCTAGACTGGCTCCCGTCTTATGTTCACTATTACCTTACCATACCATATTCTTTATCCCCCATAAATATTTTCTTGTATGAGTTACATCTCTTCTTTGGTTCAGAACATAGTCAAACTCAGCCATCAGAAAATTTCTATTAAAATAAGATATTACAGTGATTATTTTCTGGGGAGATCGTGAGAGATTCTCTCATTTTTTGGCCGAAAATCTCATTGAAATTGGCTAAATGGGATGAAAAATCTCATACAAAACAGGTATTTAAAAAAACCATTTTGCCAGTTTTCCCGCAGTAAATTCATAACTTCTCGCTAGTTTTGGCTTGGCTAGTTTTGTTTTCTACCAAGGTATTTTAGAGCCAGAATTATCGCTGAGATAAGCATGTTTCACTGATAAAAACGAAAGTTTGACGACGGGAGCCAGGCTAGCTCAGCTCATCTGAGAATTTTTATCCTGCTCATAAATGTAAGCAAACAGAATAGCCCCAGATGGAACGTCTGGGGCTAATCTGTTTGCCTAGGTCCCATAAGAAGGACATCATGCCTATATGAGTTAACACTACTCCACAGACTATTCTAATACATGTATATGGGTCACTAAAGCGCATGGATATTTCAATGATGAAAGGCCGTAACATTACTTCTTCGCGCCCATAAATTGATGAAAGGGCGTACCATTACTTCTTCGCGTCCATACATTACATGTACGTAGTTACATATTCTTATATTAGCTTTGCGATTTATTACAAAATAAATGAAATGTTTTAATTCATTTTTTTTCAGGTCCAGAGTAAATTACTGGCCATTCCAATGCGGTAGTTTTGTCGTTGCTTGTTCTTTATCTTGTTCTAACATCGTATCAGTTTTCAGGGATGTATATTCATACAAACAAAAACAAAGCAAAGTTATTTTCCTGCATTACTTAAACGTTCCTTAATTATTGGTATTAGAATTGAGGAAACTGACTGGTCACCTGAAGGAAAATGCAGCTGGTGTTGTGCCGTGTGGCGGCCCTAAAAAGTCTCCCCGTACATCATCCATAGTGCAGATTATATTTTTCTTTTGATCCTTTGGGATCAGTGAATATATGTGAAGTATTTCAATTTCTTATATGTTAAGAATCATCTTCTTAACAGTATTTTGATTATTTGGCCCCTTTGGGAATTTGAGTCTTTGATTTAGACTACACAGATGTACATTCTTGAAATTGCAGCAAAATGTCTGGCTTTCGCTGCCGGCTTTAAAAAGGGTCACTGACGAAGGTTCATCTTCTAGCCTTGTATTTTTACTGCTTCCAAAGGATCTAACAATTATTTTTATTAATCGGCTTAACAATTGCTAGTACCTATTTTTACCCTATTAATATTCATTTGCTGAGTGTGGATTTTAATTGGTCTAGAGCAGGTCGCGCGTAAGGTACTATTTTGTCATGCCGCTTGATCATATTACCCTCCGGCGGTAGCATTACCCTCTGACGTCACATCCGCATTAACGTGCAGTTGCACTTGTAGTCACATGCGTCTTTTCGTTCTTTTCAGTCCCGGATCGTTTCGGTCCTTGGGCGGTTTCTTATGAAATAAAACAACTTCAAGGAAACATAAGGGAAGGCATATGATTCACACTTGAGAAAACCAACAATCTGTATATTATGCGAAACCAAAGGCGCAAATCAAATGTGCAGTTACAATGTCAAGCTTCTCACGTCTTTCTTTTACTGTACGGAGTGGTTTGTGTCTGACCTTGTCGAAACCCTTGCGGTTGGTTTTCTCACACGATAGGCGAGACGCTAGATTCTGTATCTACCGTATTTAACGATATCGCACAACACCCTCCACATACTTTGTTTGCCATATGTAATTGGTCCATTGGTCATCCTAGATGAGTTCTAGGCACGTTGTCGCCCCGACAATGGTGCACAATATTTCTGTAGCTTGTTACATAAGTCACCTATTCAAAATATATTTGTCAAACAAAACGGCGAAACCATCTATACTCTACCAGCTTCAATCAAGCAACAACACTAATTATATCATGTACTAGAACAATTTAACATACATGCTTTGTGACATTTTAAAGTTGAAATTCGGCATTATATGGTGTTACATACGTTACTTTTAACAACTATACCATGAAAAAAAAGGTTTGAGATAATAACGTTTTTATGGCATACTTCTTTCTTCGTATTCCATAAACTCAAGGTACTTTCTTTCTGCCCGATAGTTCTACTAGGCTATTACACAAACTCAAATGATCATATTTTTGTCCAAATATTTATACGTTTTCTACGAGTGCTGTCGTAAGCTGTAACATTTGAAAACAAGTGTTTCAACAACAATATCAAAATGAATACATGTTTTTGTAAATTATTCAGTTCTATTTTTCACAATTTATGGTAAATACATGTTAAGTGTGCTAAAATAAACAGCCTGTGACTTGCCAGTATGCCCATGGTAACAAATGTAACACCTTAATGCTACAAATAAGGTTGAATATCATTTTAGTGATTATAAATGAATATGTAGACTCATTTTATAGTCTTCACAGGTTAATGATTTATGGTTACACTGAAAAAATATTCAAGGCGGACAGTCTTTTTAGTGCGTACCCATCACAGTAGAACGAACACATTATATACATACAGTTCGAATGTCGAACTTGCAACAAGGAAATGCTTATTAAATGAGCTCGGTTATGCAAATACAGATTTAGCATATTCGAAAACAAAGATGCAGTTACAGCACAACTGGTCAGAGCCTTTGTTTCCTCTATACAGAATTTAATTTAAATTTAATCCTTCTTTTTAAACAAGAAATTTCAAGGGTCTTATCCTCTGTGACTGTTTAGACCGTATTAGCGGAAGAGAGGTTTTCTCGCACCGCGGCTCAATTGAAAGTGGAATTAAATAATTTACTGCATAGCTTTTTCACATAGGACACAGTAAGGTATTTGGGGTATGGTGGTCCAAAGATGACTTGCCTGTATGCTCATTGTAACGCATGTAACACCTTTTTCGCATATGACACAGTAAGGTATTTTGAGTATGGTGATCGAAAGGTGACCTGCCAGTATGATCATGGTAACGTATGTAATTCCTTTTTCGCATATGAAACAGTAACGTATTGAGTATGATGATACATTGGTGGTTTGCCTGTATGCTCATGGTAACATATGTAACACATTTATCGCTTAGGAAACAGTAAGATATTTTGATTAAGGTATTAGTGACCCAGTGGTAAAGCGTTTACTCCGGCGAAACTTCGTGGGGGTTCGATCTCAATCTTGTGATAGTGATGTTACCATCCAAACTTGGTTAATACATATATAAGTTTTAACCAAATGGAACCATTTTTTCAGAAAATGCGTGGGATAACTTGGTATCGTTTATTACAGAATAAAGAAAATGTAGTACCCTACAGGATTCTAAATGCTTTTAATGATATTTCTTTGGCTAACAATGCCTGAAAGATGCTTTTAAAACAATGTGTTGATTGGCCTTTATACTAATTACCATGTTTAGAAGCAGTAAACCATAAAATCATGTTTTTACATTTTAGGGGTTAGAGGTAATTATTTGACACTAACTCTGTAAACTAGACGGTAATTACTGATCATTTTCTCTGATTGTATGTCTGATATTAGGATTAATGTGTTGGAAAAGTTTGAAAAAAAATTTTTTTCAAGTGCTTTTATGTTCAAACATTACATTATTTGTAGAAAACATTTTTGTTAAATAAATACAATTATAAATGATAATTATTCTGTCACTGGATATAGAAACTTATTGCTTCATTTTAGTTTTCCTGGAAGATGCCCCAGATATGTTCAGCATAGAAATATTTTGCCTTTATGTGTCATTTAAGCTCATTTTTCATACCTCTACATTGCGGAAAAGTGCTTATAAAAGTTAGGGCACGTCACACGTTTAGACGACTGTAGCTCTTAAACGAAGACGGTGAGGTACCATTTTTCGGTTTAAATTACTTAGTATATGTATATTTACTCATTTAAGCCTGGCGTCCCTTTTATGGGACATAGGCAAACAGAATAGCCCCAGATGTGACGCCGCAGAACGCGGCGTCATATCTGGGGCTATTCTGTTTGCTGAGAGGAATTTCATCGACACAATGAATAAAAATTAAAAATCATTCCTAACATCCCTAAAAATGAAAGTGGATTCATCCAATTGATAATGATGGGAGAATCCATTCGTCAAATATGGGTTAAAGTAACATACATGTATATGTAAGTATTTAGGAAATCTAATTTTCGGATCAAAAGTCGACACATTACCAGGGATGACTTTAACCCATATTTGACGAATGGATTTTGCCATCATTATCATTTGGGTGAGTCCACCTTCATTTTTAGGGGCATCAGGAGTGATTTTTAAATTTTATTCAATTTTTCGATGAAAATTCTCTAAGCAAACAGAATAGCCCAATATGGGACGCCGCGTTATGCCGCGTCACATCTGGAGCTATTCCGTTTGCCTATGTCCCATAAAAGGGACGCCAGGCTTAAATGAGTGAACATGCCAATTCTATAAACATGTACTTTTATGTAATACCTCAGCGTAGACGTCGATATAATATTGTGTCAAGGTTATCCGTAAAAAGACCGTCTTAGAATTCAAACAGACAGCTGGAAAACCCTTGTCTTTGTACTTGTCGAGCAACGGTCTACTATACTGCTGCAAAAAAAAATATATAAGATAAGATAAGATAAGATAAGATAAGATAGGATAAGATATTTATTTACCAATCATGGACCACTCTTCGTGGTATACAATCAATTAAAAAAAAAATACATAATTGGACAATTGGTAGAAAGCATAAAAGAAAAGCATACATATTTATACACGAATGTCAATTTTTAAAATACCCTCAATATCAATACATGCTCGATAAATCAAGTAGTGGGCCATCTACTTTCTCATTTATGTGTTCGCTGCTCTTAAATGATCTGTTTTAATTTTTTTTTTTACTTGTTTCCCATTTCATGGCGTTGTTTCTAAGTTTCTCAACTCAAAACACTGAAATGCAAAATCATTTATTAAAGCAGTATCTTCACAAGTCATGAGCCATATAAATTTTGCCAAATCATTGAGTATCCTAAAAGAAGGAACTTTGTCTATTACAAAACTAAAAAGACGTTGTCTCAAGGTTTGATAAGCAGAACAATTACATGAAAAATGAACTTCATATACCGTCTTGAAATTTTGGGTTTATGTGCTACCCTACCATAAAATAGATGCCGATCATCTGTTTCAGGATCAATGCCTGTGTTTGCGCCTATATTTGAAATGCAAAATATAGGCGTCCTCGTAGTCTCAAATATTATCTGACATTTACTGATTTACCGTATTTGTTATAATAAACACACATACTCCAATAAGCGCGCATCATGGTCGTTTCCGAAAATCATGTGCATAAGCATACACTGCTCGACTAGCATATTGGTATTTTACACATAAATACCGCATTAACCGCATTAAAACTTAACCTTTAAAGGTCGAACACTATTTTGCAACGATTGGAACAAACTATTGACATTGTCATTAATGGTATAGATATGTTTATTCTATCATTTTGCGTATTATATTTGGTTTGTAGTGTACGCTTATTAGAACTACATTTTATTACCCTTGAAACTATTTTGAAAAGTTAAGCGCACTGTGTGCTAATTAGATCAATTAGATCGAATACGGTAACTGCTTTCTTTGTAAAGTAAATTCCAAATGGAAACAGTTCGGACGATTTAGGAAATATTAAGATATATATATGTATCTGTCTGCATACCATTTCAATGCATCAGGAAAACATGTCCGTGCAATAAATACCCCCTTTAACCCCACTTTTATATAGAAAAACTGGGGTATGCAGGGGTATACCTATTTTTCTTTTTTTTTTTTTTGCTCCAAAACGGCGAGGCGGTTCTAACGAGTACCAACAATCTGTGTTTTGAGCAAAAAAAAGAAAAATATCTAATTTTTTTCTGATGAAATTTTCAATTTTTACAGGTGAAAAAAATCTCTATATATTGCATGGACAAGTTTTCGTAATGGATATATATGTATGTATCTGTCTGCAAACCATTTCAATGACACTGTATTTTTACTTTTCCGAGTATTGTCACAGCTTCGAACAGGGTGATCTTGACCTAGACAGTAATGAAAAATGTGTAGACAGTTATGCAGACTTAATAGGATATAACTTGAATGTTATGCGACAGTCTGCATGCTTAGTTTTTGACCCAATCACGGTTGATAACTATGCTACCTTCTTTAATTGCACGCCGGTGGGTCGCGCGTCAGACTCTATGATGGCCCCGACATAAAGCTATTCATTTTTGTTGGTTGGGGCCGGAGCTTCTTGTCTGTTGCTTGGCCCACCGGGGTTCAACTGGTGGTTTTCTTTTGCTCCGGAGTTAGTTAAGTTATTGGGCGCCCAGGGATCTCCATCGTCGGGCAGCTTACTCATTCTGTGAGTCCTCGTTTTTGATTCATCATGGAATTTATCAGGATTTATTTGTTTGTCCATGATGATTCATAGACTAGTTAGAGATTCACCACGAGGACCGAACAACTAACTAAACGTTATGAACCATTGAAGAAGCTGAGGGTGAGGTTAGGATCCTGTAAAACCGGTTTAAGCCCGCCAGTTATTTTATATTACTGATCGTTCCAAGGCGATACTTCTGTTGTGGTTCTTATTGTTTTTATGTCTTGGTGTTTTATTTTTTGTGCTGTTGGCGCCTTATGTATGTTATCATATTTAAGTTAAGTTCAGGTAACTGAGTGGCCACCTATTGGGAAATAACTGCTCATTCGGCTTACTAAATGTATTCATGGTCTTAGTACCGTATTGTTAGTTTGGGTTTTTCCCGCCTCGGTTTTTGGAGTGGGAATCTTTTTCTGATTGCGCCTTTTCCTGATCGTTGCCTACTTGTACCTTTTTAAGTTTCCAATTAATGATTTGAACTTTTATTCGAATGTCAGAAGACGCTGATGCAAGAAATGTACTTTTGAAAACTTGCAGGAGAAACTATGCAAGCCCTATGTTGGTGTCTTTTAACTTTTCTATCTATACTACTGAAAACGCTGGATTATAACTTTAACAGTTGGTTCGTGATTCTCCAGTTTCATTTCTCTTTTAACTTTTGATATCGTTTTATGATATTGACATGTAGTTAGTTTTTGGGACGATGTGCTATGCGGGGTCACATCTACTTTTGGAGTTGTCTCTCTTCATGGGTTCAGAACATAGTCATAAGAAGATTTCAAGTAAAATCACGGATAAAACAAAAGTTCGACGACGGGAGCCAGTCTTGCTCAGCTCACAGTCTGAGACTATTTATCTTGCTTATAAAAATAAGCAAACGGAATAGCACCAGATGGGACGTCTGTGGCTATTCTGTTTTCCTAGGCCCAATAAAAAAGACGTCAAGCTTATCTACTCCACAGACTATTCTAATGGGTCACTGATGCGCATGGATATTTCAATGATGGAGCGCCGTAACATAACATCTTAGCGTCCATAAATTACATATATTCATATATTACACATATATATATATATATATTCATATATATTATATATAATCACATTAGCTCTGCGAGTGAGCTCGAACAATACTTGAATCTGACAAAACCTGTATCGGAAGTTGCTGACCAGCGCCTCTGGTTTCGTTACACGCACAGTACAATCCCTGTTTTTCAAAAATCCGAAATTTCAAGCTTCTGACTATACAGCCCGGTTTGTGTAGGACCTGGTCGAAACCCTGATGGTAAGTTTCTCACACGAAGACACATTTCTATAATGCCAGTCTATTCTAAAGCATATGCATCTGTATACATCTGACAATGAAAATAAGATGCCTCCGTAGCACAGTGGTTATGTCACATGCCTTGTAAACCAGGGGTTGCAGGTTCGATAACGAGGTTCACCAGTCTGTCTGATGACAATAAACCGAGGTTGCGTCTCCATATGAGCTTAGCAGTTGACGGGACGTTGAAACCAAATCCAACCCCTACAAACCCCTATAATTTACAATAAGATAAAATAATTGGAGAAAGAAATTTGCAATTTTCATCCATCGACGTGGATTTCTCATATCTCAAAACTTCATTTCGCGGTAACCGCGTAGCTGATCAGCGTCTTTGTTTTCGCTACACGGATAGTACAATTCCTCTTCTACTCAAGCCTCTAGCCTGCTTATGTAGCTGCATAGTCCGGTTTGTGTCGGACCTGGTCGGAACCCAAATTGTTGGTTTTCTCATGCACAGGCTCATATGTTATTCACATTTTCGATAGGCCACCATGACATATGTAAATCGTTCATAGATTTAAGGAACCCGTTAAAAACAAAGAATATCGACTCATCTGCGTTTTAGAGTTTACAGATATATTATGTATTTACTGCAAACTTCTGGATATTATTGTTTTTTGTTGTTGTTTTTTTTAATGTACAATGCTATCCCAAGTTTAATAGTTCGCCTCTACCGTTATTTACCTGTACGCGCGAAAAAATGGTATGGCCTTATTACCATGTATCTATAAATTCACTGTAATCCCGTAGAGAACCTCTAGTAATACAGCTTGTTTGCCTGATCAATGTTAGAATCTGTATAGCAGGTATAGGCAGCATCATGCTAAAACATGTTTGAAAATGAAATACCTCACAAGTCAAAATGTATTCCATACGTGTAGGTATAATAAAAGGAGCAGTACATAATCACGTATTCTTGGTTCATATCACCAATAAAATCCCACAGGTACTCATAACAAGCCCTTAATGGGGTCGGGGTACAGCAATCACTTGAAAATCAACGTATTTATAACAGCTAAGATTGGTGTATACTACTGCATAAGTGCGTTATCGTAATTTGCCCACCAACTGTGAAAAGGCGGGATACTGGTACAATCCCTAGTTTGATGGACATATGGGCAGATCGAAGCCCACCAATAGATTCCTGTAAAGCTGTGGCCCTCCTCTCACAAACTGATACCGGTATGTCTTAAAGAGAAGCGACAATCACTCCAGCCATCACGTTGGTCGACTAGCGCCTGGAAATTTAAAGTTCAGGATTTTGAAATTTTAAATTTCTTCGCTAATTTTCGCGTTTCTCTGGATTGAAATCAAGGTACTACTTTAAAGACTGAAACAAAATGTTCATTTAATTTTATTTTGTATCTTATAAATTCAATCGACTATCAACAGTTTTATTTTTCATCGGCAATTATTGAATGACGTATCCAACATTGACTTTCAACGTGTTGCTAAAGTGTTTCATTGATAAGTTTTCAAAATTTAATATTATTGCTTGAAGCATGTTATAGACTTTGGTTGTTTGAAATTTATGTTTTGGTGTTGCTGTCAACTGAAGCGTACATATACGACATGCATTATGTCTAATTATAGCTTTAAAACATATATGTAGTTGAGTTCCAACGTTGGGATTCTCTTGTATCTCTCTCTCTCTCTCTCTTTCATTTAAATTTTGGCTATCTTGCTCACTATATCCATTTAAGCTATGTTCAGACATGGGGTAATAATAATGATAACTTTATTTTTGTTTAATTCTCTCTCTTTTAATTATGGCCATCTTGCTCACTATATCCATTTTAGCTTTAGTCAGACATGGAGTAATCATTATGATATAACATGTAATTAATTACACAGTATAACTGTAATTAATGTCATATGAATTAATTATTTCATTGTATTATGTTTTTAGTTTTTGTTTTATGTTTTGTTTCTCTCTCTCTCACTTATGGTCATCTTGCTCGTCATATCCATTTTAGCTTTGGTCAGACATGGAGTAATCATAATGATAACTTATAACATGTAATTAATTACACAGCATAACTGTAATTAATGTCATATGAATTTATTATTTCATAGTATTATGTTTTTAGTTTTTGTTTTATGTTTTGTTTCTCTCTCTCTCTCTCTATCTCAATTATGGCCATCTTGCTCGTTATATCCATTTTATGGGGTGATCATAATGATAACCTGTAATCAACTTAACCATTACGAAAACTTTCCCATGCATTATACAGAGATTTTTTGAGCTTTAAAAATTGAAAATTTTCAGCTGAAATAATTTGATTTTTTCTTATTTTTGCTCAAAACATATATTGTGGGTACACGTTAGAACCGCCTCGGCGAGGCGGTTCTAACGAGTACCCACAATCTATGTTTTGGAGCAAAAATAAGAAAAATAGGTATACCCCTGCATACCCCAGTTTTGCTATATAAAAGTGGGGTTCAAGGGGGTATACATTACACGGACATGTTTTCTTGATGAACCTTTATCTAATTTTAATTAGAATCTAATCATAATTATGACATTCAGGCAAACACTCTTCTTAATGATCTATTTTAGCTATAATGATTACAGTATTATACTGTATTATCTTTACAGTATGTAAATATACTTAGTATAAAAGGGAGTATCTCCAGGCTAAGCTAATTTCAAATTCTAATTTCCAAGGCATTTATGGTGGGTCAATTTAATTCGTCTATTATACAAGGCAGATGAATACTGATGTTGCTCTTTCCCTCGCCACGTCAGTTTCCTTTCAAAAGCAAAATGTCTTAACTGCAATGCACTTGAACAATCGAAATTTATTCCAATTAGTAAAATAAATGTAAATTCTGAAAAATTTACAAAGCCTTGCCTACATCGTATACACTCTCGTCCGCGTAAGTGTACTCCATTTACGCGTATTACGCGAGTATTACGTGAGTATTGCGTGCGTAAGGCCACTTACGCGCATTTACGCGTAACATGCGCATATTTACGCGTAACATATCTCATTAATATTCATAAGCAGAGATAAATGCGTCGATGCGCGTAAGGCTCAGTCATTACGCGTATGAAGTATCGCCCAATCAGACTGACAATACGTTTACGCGTATTTACACGTATCATACGCGTAATGACAAGGAGTATAAAAGCTAAAGTACCTTGATTTTATTATTCAATCGAAAATAAAGAATTTGCAAGTTTTATGGATTTTATTGATATATCGTGATCGTGAAAATAGCGTGACTTTATTCTAGTTATTGTCAAATTGTTTTATATTTACATGGGGTTTAAAATTTACAGATTCAAGAAGCATAAAACTTACCCAATAATCGTCATCATGTCAACATTCAGCCTTCAACTTGAGTGAAAATTCATGCGTTCACCTGTAGGTAACCATGTTCAGTTCTGCTCAATTTTTTTCATTGTCGTTTAGTTTCCCCTCCATTTTTAGAGGCACCACGGTATTTTCGCTTGTTTTCCTCCCACGTCTCTTTCTTATTTATTGATATTCAATTATTATTTAACAGAACTCGAATGTTTTCTTCTTCAAAATAAAAACCGCAAGCAAATATAACAAAAACTTGGTGTTCGTTCAGCTACCGATCTGGGGATGAAGCTTTAAAAATATTTCTGACGGATGTTATTTCGTACTCATGAAGTGTTCGAGCCCTTAATACTGCAGGTCTTAGTTTGAAAAAGATAAGATATTGTTTTGGTCTAAAGCAAATTCCAGAATTTTGGTTAAACCATAAGATTTCAAGATTGTTGGCTCATTCATTACGTGTATATTACGCGTATTTTTTACGTATGACTGTTTTAATCTCGATTGGTTAGAACAATACGTATACATAAGCATATATACTTCAAATACGCGTAATGATTTGCTTTACTAATTCACCGCTCATTGGTTAAAGTCATTACGCGTAATGTATGCGCATTACGCGTATCATACGCGTAAGAAAAATTGAATTTTGACTGGCTATTGACACATACGCGTATAAAATAGGTGCGTATTACACGAGTATTACTCGCGTATGTTACGCGCTTTCAATGAGTACAATTACGCGGGCGGGAGTGTACATGTAAAATAAACAATTTTGAAATTCTAGACAAATCTATTTATATTTCATTGCTTTACAGAATGCATTGGTTTGTCTGTTCCACGTTCCTTTTGCTCCTGGTTCTTCTGAGCGGTGAGTTATCAATGATTATGTTTGCATCAGGAAAACATGTCCGTGTAATGTATACCCCCTTGAACCCCACTTTTATAGAACAAAACTGGGGTATGCAGGGGTATAACTATTTTTCTTATTTTTGCTCCAAAACATAGGCTGTGGGTACTCGTTAGAACCGCCTCGCGGCGAGGCGGTTCTAACGTGTACCCACAATCTATGTTTTGAGTAAAAATTAGAAAAATAACAAAACATTTTCTGATAAAATTTTCAATTTTTTTCTTCTTAAAAAGATCTATGTATATTGCATGGGCAAGTTTTCGTAAGGTTATGTTTGCAAGACGTCTCTACGTGATCTGCATTGTCACGGGGTCTATTTTTCAAGCCAATATGCTCGGGAGTGCTGATTAAGGTCAATTTAGTCGGGTGTTTCGTTGTTTTTGCATAAAATCAGAAAAATATAAGAACTTAGGTCAGCAATGTACATTTTTGAAGTGCAGTCTCTAGATACATATCAAAACATCAAATTAGGATTAACAAATCTTTGCAAAAATTTGAGAAGCGTTCAGCGACAATGTTCAAAGCTCGTAAAAGCACGTGCCTCATCCGCGGGTAGATAAACTAGCGGTACATTTTGGTTGATTTGTCGACACACTTGTGATTTTGAGCAGACTGCTGAAGGTGAGTACACTTGTTGGTCTTCAATGATTTTTATATTCAAGAAATAACATGCCATTTTGCTTTGGAGGGAGAACAGCATGTAAACATGTAGCGAATAAGTATAAAATGTAGGGGTGGTGTGAATGCAAAGCACAAAATCATTGGTTGTGAGATATTTTCAAAAAACATGAAACTGTTAAGTTTTCGTTATTATTGAGATTCGTTCGTGATATGTACTCTTTTTACAGACAATGCCATAATTAATATGTGCAGTTGCACACATTAAGTCTTTCGTTAAAATGTTACTGTAGATCGAATAGTAATAGGCCTAATAAGCATTACAACTAGTTTGTACGATTAACAGTGAAAGAATTATAGTGTTTATGCCAAGGTTACATTTGCCCCGATCATCGTACGATTTTTCGGTCTGCGATTTTCCCTACGATTCTAGACATCGTAGTTGATCGTGAGCTATGTCGTATATATGTGTCAACAATTCAACGATTTCTTGCTCTGGCTTTCGTCGATGTTTTGAGTCAGAACCGTATAGAGATCGTATGGAAATCGTCTTTAATTGAAAATACTACGAATTCCGTGCGATGTCCGCGAGGAGTCCCTATGATTTCTGACTGAGCCCTTTCCCTACGATCGCCGTACGTTTTTTGTCCACAAATTATCATAATAAATCGTGCGGCGATCGTACGATTATGGCAGGGTCTCCGCAAGGCGCGAGCACGACGTGTCTACGGATTACGGTTTTCCAATTTTTAAAAAAAATGTGAAAGTGCAGACTATTACAGATTCGTAGAGGCTACGGAGATCGTTGGAACATCGTAGGATCATCCTGCGGACACCGGACGAAAATGCCAAAATAAGCATCGTGCGATCATCGCAAGCTAATCGTGGTACAAATGTAACCTATGCATTAGTCATAGTAGTCAATGATGTGAGGATGAGTTGTGCATTACATGTACGTCCAATCGATACTTTAGGTCGAACGGAGGCAAGAATTAGGTTAAAAGTCCCAGTCGTCAATGGTTGAGTGATGTCGGGAGGGATTCAAAGCTCCCTGTGTAGAACCGGATATATGGTGCATAAACGTATACGCCCGCCTACAAATACAAAAGCATATTTGCTAAACAACCTTTGAGCCGCGCCATGAGAAAACTAACAATGTGGTTTCCGAATAGGTTCGACACAAACCGAGCTGTACAAACACAGAAGACGGCTAGAGGCTGAAGAATTTGGATTTAGAAAGTAGATGAATTGTACTAGCACAGAAGCGAAAACAAAGGCGCTGATCATTTTCGCAGTTACTGTGAAGCTGATCTGCGCTTTTGATTTGGCATATGCGAAATGTTGGGTTTCTCATGATGCAACTCATTCAGTATATTTTAGAGATATCTTGTAATGTCATTTTCCCGCCTGGTGCCAGTGTGTAGATTATATATTCAATTATGTATATTCCTGGACATTCTGGTCGATTTACTTTCCTTATGATCGTATCACATGTTTGCAACATACATGGTTGGAAACCTTAAATGTAAGTCGATGTCAATAAGAATCGGACTCGCTATCGCTCGAGATATTTTCCCCGGTCTTCATAAAATTTCTACATACTGTGTTTTTGGTACAATCATTCTTTTTTTTTTTAATTGTCTCTTGAATAAAAAACGTACAATAACACATAACAATTAAACATTTTAAAAATGTTTCGGCAATGACGAAAACAGAAATAATAATATACTGATCAAAATAAGTTTATTCCTACTATAATGTTTTTAAAATATTGTGAGGCATTACACACCTGGAGCAGAATCTCCCTCTAAGAAAGTTTATTTCATCCCTCCGGATCATTGTTACACAAAGATAACGGCAAACGAAAGGCCGAGATGAGACCTATCGACCCTGGTTCCAAGTAGGGGTCACTATGAAAATTCACACATGAAGCTGCTGATAAAGCAAGACTTTTCAGCAAGCATTAGATCGGCATTTACGCTAAAAATTTCGTCCCTATATTAAACACAAATGAGTTCATGTCAAAGGTTTATTTCCGCTTGAAATTTGGTGCAAATAAATGTGTGTACGCGTTACAATTGACGTCAAATGGTAGGGACTGAAAAGGTCATCATTTCTGTTTAGAACCGAGGCTGGAAATCATTTTGGTTAAGGTCAGCGATAAAATCATTTTGTATTCTCTTTGGTCATTTGAATCATTAGATAGTGTCTAAATATTGGATTAAGCTAGCGAAAAAACACTGCTTTCCGCATTAACGTGACTGAATCGTCAAAGCTGACGTTAAACGTAAAGTCGTCTGTGTTCTTTACTGAGAACGTCAGTTTGTGATTTTAACACATCTTTAACAATTTCGATTATGTCTCTTTTAAAATGCAGTGATTGAGATTTGATTCATTTCAGCGTAAACGAACGTCAGTCACGCAAAATTATGCACGGTTTTCTTATTCAGTACACTATCCAGAATTGTACAGACGAAATTTTTGTCATAATCAGAAGCTCTTGATACAGAGAAAAGTCATTCAGAAAAAGTTTCTAAATTGAGAAGTTTTGAACGTGTAGGGGCACATTGAAAAATAAGGCAAATAAACGTCAGAATAACGTAGTCTCTCACGAGTGTCTAATGAAACAAATTGCAAAAGTTTGAGCGGATTCCTGCTTCACTGACACCAAGCAAATGTTTTAAAGCAAGTTTGGTTAACTGCAATTGCACTAAAAAGTGGGCACTTGAATGGTATAAATATGGATAAAATGACGTTAAACGACGTCAAGCCAATTTTTAAGTAAACTTTTGCCGAAAACCTTTTCTTTAATGCGTTTCTCATTTGCTACATAACACAATTTAAGAAATATCCCCCACATATAAAAATAACCGACAATAGTATAGTAGGAATAAACTTATTTTGATCAGTATATAAACCGAGCGCGGTGACCTGGTGGTAGAGCGTTAGACTCCGAAAAGAGGTTTTGGATTCAATTTCAACTGGGGTAACCGTGCTGCGTCCTTGAGCACGACACATTTACTCCCTAGAGTACCGGTCAAAACACAGGAAGCAGTGACATCGTCCAACGTGATTGAAAAACTGTTTTAACTATTTTCTATGCAACAGTGTGTTACAAAAAAGTTTTCGCCAGCGCTACGTAACGTTCCCAGGAGCTGACCCTCTGAAAGCAACCCGCCATTGCTAAGGAACAAGGAAGATCAAAATGGCGTCATCAATATCTTATGGGTTCGCGTTATGCAACTCACGCCAGAATTAGGAGGAACCATTTTATGTTTGGGGACGGGATGAGATCCTTGTTAAGCTTTTGAGCGAATATGTCTCTCAGCCACTATAAACAAGCTCAATTATTTCAGCTTTGACAGTGGTTGCGATTGCATTAACACTATAAGAACCTGTTACAGTGTCAGTCAGATTGCACGTTCACTGTACTAAAGCGTCTTAACATTCACGGCCACCTGAAAAATGTGCTTATACCAAGATTTTTTATTTTGGACTCACTTTCATGAAGCGAATTCGATTTCCAGGAATGTACGTACTGGTTATATATATTTGTGGGTCGAATCGGACAATGTCCGGTGCATAAATATTCAAAATGTAGGGCAAACTTGTGAATCTGGCCGAAACTGTTATATCAAAACAGCTACGTATCGAGACTTTGAACATCAAAAACTAGTTTGCTATTGCATCTTCGCCACTCTAGTTTTGATTTCTACTAGCGTTTGTACATTCTCTTGAGACTGCACATCACGATTTTATTCAAAATCAAAAGATAAAACAGTAATCATGCAACTTACCTGTTCACCTGTCTACTCCATTTCTTTGTTTACATTCAATTTTTCACAACCACTACCGGAACCTGCTTATACCTGGACGACACCAGATTATAGAGGCTTAGAGAATAGACCCCGTGATTGTCACGTTTACAGTATATATCGTAGTAGACTTTCGTCACAGATTTACCGTTATTACGAAAACATGCCCATATGATATACAGTAATTTTTTCAGGTCAAAAATCGATAATTTTCAGAGAAAATTTTTTGATATTTGTTTTTATTTTTGCTCAAAACATAGATTGTGGATACACGTTTGAACCGCCTCGGCGAGGCGGTTCTAACGAGTACCCACAATCTATGTTTTGGAGCAAAAATAAGAAAAAATAGGTATACCCTTGCATACCCCGGTTTTACTATAATCTATATAAAAGTGGGGTTCAAGGGGTATACATTACATGGAGATGTTTTCGTGATGGTTACGCATACGAATAAAAAAGATATATTTGACCAATAGGAACAAGTATGTCATTCATATGCATGACGGTAAAAGTCTACTACGATCATCCGGGTTCTATACCTCGTGCCGCTTACAAAGTGATCCATAAAATGCACATTGCGAAAATTCGCCCATGCAATATACAGAGATTTTTTTGCATTTTTACATTTGCTCAAAACATTGATTGTGTGTACACGTTTAGGACCGCCTCGGCGAGGTGATTCTAACGAATACCCACAATCTATGTTTGGGATCAAAATAAGGAAAAAGGCATACGCCTGTACACCCCAGTTTTAATAAAAGTAGGGTACAAGCGGGTATATTTTTTATGGGCATGTTTTTGTGATGATTATCTTGCCCGTGTTCAAGATGTTCTTTCATTCTCAGCTTGGTTGAGCATAACAACAATGACTGATGTTCAAGAAGTTGGTCAAAAGTAAATAAATTTTAACGTTAAACGTCTGTCCCCCCCAGATATTTTAATGTGTCCGAAGTTCACACCAACAAAAGTATTCAGTTTATAGCTTATTATTACTTGTAAATTCAACTACTATGTTTCATTTAAGTTTTTTATTTCTTAACTACATTTTCCAATCCCAATATTCATCTAAACACATTGCTTAATTTGGTCGAAGATATATGATATAAAAGAACTGAGTCCCAATTTGTACACGTCTTATCAATTTATTCATCATATGGAAATGCCATGAAGTTTAAGTTATTTTGATCACTATACTCTCAACACACATATCAACATGATCGAAGCACTTTTCTTTTCAGTTCATGCTGGTGATGACAAGGGTGCTGCCAGTAAGAAAGTTGACCCGGACTTGGATGTCGAAACTGTCTCTGTAAATCTGCCACTATATGGTATATAACAAGCCAAATAAGTCTAAGTATAGTTTAAGTAATTGAATGTGAAAAGGCTGCTCATTTGGATGACTTGTCAGACTTAGTTAAGTTTTAGTGACTGAATGACCAGCTTTTGGAAAAGAGCTGCTCGTTTGGATGTCCGTATATTAGTACCACCATGTGGTCAATTAAAAAAACAACCAATTTTGTTTACTGTCTGTACATCATCTTTCAGAAACTGCATTTTCCCAAATCTCACTATTTCAAAACACCACAAGAAAATTGAATGTCTTAAATGTGCCCCAAAAATTTTTAAAATTGGTTCACTAATACAATTATTATTCCCAAATATTATTTTGAATAGGCCTTTTATATTGCTAGGGAAGTAATCCTAGCACCTTAAAATTGAAAAACAAGCAAATATGTGGAATAATTTTAAGAGTTTGTCGCTCAGCTATGCATACGATACAATTTTGTTCTCGTTTGGTGTATTTAAAATGAAAAATATCCAAATTTAGATTTTTTTCTAAAATTACTTACTCCCCTTGATGAAAAAGCCATATTCAAAATTATTTTCTGGCATACAATATTGATTTGTCAACCGATTTTCAAAATTTGTGTGGCACTTTTTTAAGACTTTTGGAATGCAAAATAGTGAAAAGTGTGATTTTGAAAAATGCAGTTTCTGGAAGGTGGTGTATAGCCAGTAGTTTAAAAATCTGGACAGACATCTTTTGGAAAAATGTTGTTCATTTGAATAACTGTATGTTGGTATCACATGTGGTAAATTAAACGTCAGATTAAGTAAAATTAAAATAACTGAATGACCATCCTTGGGGAAACAGCTGCCCATTTTGGATAGCCTTAAGACCAGTCATTAGCCAACCACATTAAGTAAAGTTTGTGTAACTTAAATAACAATCTTAGGTGAAAGAGCTGATCATTTGGATGGTGGTATACTGGTAATCATATACGGTTATAGCTACAGAATGACTATTTTTGGTAAATAGCTGCATGGCCGTTTATTTAGGTGTGATTCTAAGTCGTTAATGCTATTTTCATTTTACGTAGTTAATGCTATTTTCAACGAAATTTTCAATGGAATAGTTGTGAAAATGCAAGAATAACGATCAATCATGTTGATTTCATTGAATTACCTTTGCCAGTGCTCTTGAAATAACTCAATGTCCACCTTTTGACCAATTAAAGTCTTATTATCAGCATATTTTCAAACTGCTTAAAATAAGTGTTTAATTTCTTGTTACACATATATTTATTCTTTTTTGTCCAAGATACCAAATCATATCTCTATTTTTTTTATTTTCAGACCGTTATTGCAAGAAATCGTATTACGAAAAATGGATAACAATTATTGTCAACCCGTATGTTAGGTGCCGTGTCAATGTAGGAGGCTGTAAACGATACCGATGTGGTAAGCTGCCTTGGGATTGTAAGTGGTGTCTACCGGTGTACAAGTATATAAAGTGCAGTTGTCCTAAACCTAAAACGTAAGCATAACACCAATTATCATATCATCAGTTTGGTTAATAAAAGTGGCCCTATGTTTGAAATCCTCGCCATAGCAGCCCCAATTTTACTTAAGTGTGGGACTGAAAAAAGTGAAAGACATGTCTTTAAAAACCCATTGCCATGTCTATAAAGGGTCATTAGATAAGGGACAGGGCATTAGAAAACCTAGTGCACTGACAATGACTCAGAATACAGGTAGGGGCCAAAACAGGAAAAAACAATATTGATTGTAGAGGAAGGCAGTTTTATTGCACAGGTTATCAGGGACCATAAAAATCATGAACAGTGGAACTACAGGTATTATCCTTTATGGGCCTCTTTATGACCACCCGCAGAGATCAGATAGCCACCTCATTGTGACAGTCCTTTGATCTAAGGACCATATTGCACTATTTGGGGGCCATTTACCTTATAAATAAACAGTGGTACTACTTTTAACTTCTTCAGAAGTAAGCCTTTACCAGAATCAGCTGATAAATAGCATTAAGTGTTCTTAGTGATCAACATTTTCGTAGCTGCACAGTTTAATTTTCTTTGTTTTTATTGAGTTATTAAATACCCGTATTAGAACTGCTTTTAAAAGAAAAAAATGTGAGCAGCTTTACCAATTTGGCCTAATGTGATGAGTTTGAAAAAACAACAGAAAAACAAACAACAACAAAAAGAAAAAAAAAATAAATAAAAAACCAAAAACACATAAATGAACTATCCTTGCTTCAGATACAACCTGGACTGGGAGACCATACGATAAAAACAACAACAACAACAAAAATAAATAATAAAAAAAAAAAATAAAAAATAAAAAAACACATAAATGAACTATCCTGGCTTCAGATACAACCTGGACTGGGAGATCATACGCAAACATGCCCAAGCGATATTCAGAGATTTTTTTTCAGCTGTAAAAATTGAAAATTTCACCAGAATAATTTTTTTTTTTTAATATTTTTGCTCAAAACATACATTGTAGGTACACGTTAAAATCACCTCGCCTAGGCGGTTCTAACGAGTATCTACAATCTATGTTTTGGATCAATAATAAGCCAAAATAGGTATAACCCAAAAATGGTGTTAAGGGGGGTATTCATTGCACAGACATGTTTTCTCTGATGTTGAGTAGTTTTAGGACAGCAAGACATCAGAAAAACATGTCCATGCGATGAATACCCCCTCAAACCCCACTTTTATATAGTAAAACTGGGGTATGCAGGGGTATACCTATTTTTGCTCCAAAATATAGATTGTGGGTACTCGTTAGTGGGTACTCGTTAGAACCGCCTCGGCGAGGCGGTTCTAACGTGTACCCACAATCTATGATTTGAGCAAAAATAAGAAAAATATCAAAATTTTTCAGCTGAAAATTTTCAATTTTTAAAGCTAAAAAATTTCTGTATATTGCATGGGCACGTTTTCGTAATGAGCAAACCATCGTCATAATTACGTCATCGGCAGATTGATTGCAAAGTGGCCGCTGAAAACCAACAATTTGGGTATCCGACCAGGTGCGACACAAAGCGGCCTGTACAGTCACAGAACAAGGCTAGAGGCTTGCAATTTTGGATTTACGTAGAAGATTTATACTATCCAAGCAGCGAAAACAAAGGTACAGATCAGCTGCCTTTGGCTTCGCCTACAGATTGTTGACTGATTTCTGATGATCTCTGGTGAAGCGGATCAATTATTAATCACAGGTAGTCAGCTTAATGTCAGATGAAAGGACTTTAAAAACGACTCACTATACTTCGGTTATTATTTTACTTAAAAACTGGTTGAAATTAATCTGAAATATAAAACACACATAATAGTGTGTATCTTAACATGATACACAAAATTTATTGATAAAGATTTGTTAGCTACATTGTTTGCTTATATTGTTTTCTTGATGTAACGTTTTTGTTGTTTTGTCAACGAAAACCTTATACCCAGGGAGCAAAGCCCCGTTTTGGGGAGAGGAGGTGACATCACCTGCTATAGTTGTGTGACGGGATAGCCTCCCTTGGAAATATGCAAATTTCAAACTAGAGACTTTGTGAATTGAGTAAGTGTTGGGTATATAGCGCAGTAAACCACCCTTGGTGGATGAGCATGCTTTTCCACCGACGGGGTTTCTGTGGCTTGGCTCGGCTGTTCGTTACATTTGGTGGCAGCGGTGGGATAATGACAACTGCCGGACCGGAGTTGCCTTACCCATGTAGTCCCCAGGCCAAGACTCGGGACGAGTCTTCTCAGAGGGGGAAGTAATGTGACGGGATAGCCTCCCTTGGAAATATGCAAATTTCAAACTAGAGACTTTGTGAATTGAGTAAGTGTTGGGTATATAGCGCAGTAAACCACCCTTGGTGGATGAGCATGCTTTTCCACCGACGGGGGTTGCTGTGGCTTTGGCTCGGCTGCACGTTACAGTTGGTTTGAATACAATTTTAGTTAGGCTTTGCCATCCTATTGAAGGCCTTGTTGATTGGCACGATGGTTAAATTACACATTGTTTCTTGCTATTTTAGCTGCCTACGTATTCAAACGTTTTCAAGATATATGAACATATCCTTTGTGCTTCAGATCATAAACTGCTTAATTTTCTAGTCTAGAGCAATGCTAGGAATCATAGATTAAAGACGTAATCTTATTATATTGTTTAATTCATACTTTTGCAGCCGTTGTTTTAGTATTTATGATATTGAATTACCCCACCCACTTACCTAATAATATGGATCATGAAATTTAAATAAATGCATATTGATTCGCGAGATGTTGAAAAACAAATGAATATGTGATATGCTTATAAACATTATACATGTATTTGTGTTTATTTTAGTCATTCAGTTTCTAAATAAATTTACATCTAGACCAAGTCAATGGTCAGATTACCGTTTCTATAAAATGACAGATGTAAGTTCTCATTGTTCCATAGGCTGGATCGTGCGTACCTTTAAGCAAGTGGCTATGAAATACTACAATTGTATCTAGTTAGTTATTCATTATTGTCATATCAATCATTTGATACCAATTTCAGCTCTCTAGGGATTTTGGTTGCTGAGATATAAACGTTTCCGTTGGTATACCCCTCTATATTTCTGTGATTTGTATCTAATATTTTAAGTTATCATATCGATATTTGAACAAAAAGATAGTTATCATATTCATTTATCTTATCATTTGATTATGGAACATTATCATGGGAATCATTTGATGCCAATTTCAGCTCTCTAGGACATTTGGTTGCAGAGTTATAATGTTTTTGTTGGTATACCCCCTCCACGGTTCTGTGATATTTCTCTAGTATTTAAAGTGTTATCAATATTTGAAAAACAAGTAAGTCAGATTGTTTTTGTGTCTGTCTTAGCACATGGTTATTGAACATTATCCTAGAAACCATTTGATACCAATTTCAGCCCTCTGGAGCATTTGGTCACTGGGATAGTAGCAGTTTTAATGGTATACCCCCTTCGTTTGTCAGTGATTTTCTCTTATATCATAAGTTTTCTTAAATATTTGAGCAGTATGGTTATAGAATATTGTCATAGCAATTTTTTGATACCAATTTCAACTCTCTATGGCTTTTGGTTGCTGATATAAATATGTTTCTATTGGTATACCCCCTCTATTTTTCTGAGATTTTTATCTAATATTTAAAGTTTTCATCAATATTACAACAACAAGAAAGGAATAATATTTATGCGTCTTATCACATGATTATTGAACATTATTATAGCAATCATTTGCAACCAATTTCAGCTCTAAGCTTTTGGTCACTAAGATATTTTTAATTTTATTGGTATACTTCCTTCGTTTAGCAATGATTTTTCTCTTATATCTCAAGTTTTCTTAAATATTTGAGCAACAAGAAAGTCAGCGTATTTAAATATCTTATTACATGGTTATAGAATGTTGTCATAACAATTATTTGATACCAATTTCAGCTCTCTATGGCTTTTGGTTGCTGAGATATATACTTTTCCATTGGTATATCCCCACTATTTTTTGAAATTTTTATCAAATATTTTAAGTTCTCATCAATATTCCAACGACAAGAAAGTAGTATTATTTATGTGTCTTATCACATGATTATAGAACATTATTATTATAGCAATCATTTGAAACCAATTTCAATTCTCTAGAGCTTTTGGTCACTAAGATATTTTAGTTTTATTGGTATACCCCCTTAGAATTCCAATGATTTTTCTCTTATATCTTAAGTTTTCTTAAATATTGAAGCAACAAGGAATTCAGCTTATTTATGTATCTTAATACATGGTTATAGAATATATTCATAGTAATCTTTTGATACCAATTTGTGCTTTCTATGGCTTTTGGTTGCTGAGATATAAACATTTCCGTAGGTATACTCCCTCCATTTTTGTGATTTTTCTCTAATATTTTAAATTTTCATCACTACTCTAACAGCACGAAAGGCTGATTATTTATGTATCATATTTTGTGGTTGACATATCAATTATTTGTTACCAAGAATCAGTGACGGTCTTTGGGGTTTTATGCCTCGTTTTCAAAAGACCATAGCAATGTCTCAAAGGTCCTGGTGGTGATATTTCATAATTAGGGCAATAGCTCAATGTATTCTGAACCTATAACTATTAAAAGTTTTGACTATTTCCTCAATATAGTGTAAAAAAAGGTAATTTTAGCGGGGGTGGGGGTCAAAATTTCAAAAGTGAGAAAAATTATTTTTTTCGCTTTTCCTTGCTTGTAGTCCCTTAATTCCACTACTGTATCATATTTTGTGCATGCAACACTATATTAAATGCGATAAACATGCATAGTGCCATTGAAATAAAATTGAAATATTACAATGTCAACATTTTGGGTACAAACTTTTAGCAGTTACCTGTATAATATTATTGTCTCAATAGTACCAAATATAATACAAGACACTGTTACCTTATGAGAAAACCTGCTATCTGTTATATGCAAAACCATATACCCAGATCAGCGATGATCAGCCAGCTACTCAGAATCGTGTCATTAATTAACAAAACTCAAATGCATCAGGACCATCTTCTTTGTGTTGCACAGCTTGATTAGAGTTTGATCTTAATCAAAACATTTTCTCCAGAAACGACCCATTGTGACAAAACTTGGTCACACTGAGCAACCTTGCATGAATATTTATTTACCTGTATAAACCTGTTACAACACGGCCTGCAGTGTATTTATTTTCTGATTCAGTTTCATGTCCCTTTCAAGATTATTTCAGCTCATATGAGATGGACCAATCAGTAAGTGGGCGAAAACACGAGAATCCAGAGAAATAAAAATTAAAACTGAGATCCTTTTAAGAGCAGTGAACATATTAATGAGAAAGGGGATGGGCCACCTTGCACACCCGCAAACAGAACTTGGCTTGTCTTACATGTGTCTCGTTTCAATGTAATGTTTTTCTCGTTGTGATGCTAATCATAAACATTATTTTTTGGTTCGGTTAGATAATGGTCGAACATCACTAACAAGTTTTCAGTCATTTTGGGACTGAGCCACGTATTGGTTCTTGTACCCAGTACTCTGGGGAGTTAATGTGTCTCAGGCACAGCACGGCTCCCCACGATTAGATCAAACCCAGGGCCTCTATTTAGATTCGGTTGCATTAAAGAACCGAAAGATTAATGTTTTGATGCCTAACTTGATATAATAAGCACATAGTTTTATGAGAATGAAAGGTAAACTGTGTAAACATCCCAAAATGTCATGGTGATTTGAAACTTTACTGTATTGTACCAATGACAAAGACATTTTAAGTTCCAATAGTAGTGGCATCGTACCGACGTGACTGAAAAGTTGTTGATTTTGAAGTTAATACATTTAAAAAAAAGAAAAGAAAACAGTCCACCTATGTTACTTTTTGTGGTGCAAGAGGTTATTTTGTTCCACAGAATGAACTGTGTCCTCATTTTCTAGGGAATGGAACATAAAAGGTGGTTATAAATCATGCAGGTTTGGGTTTTTTTTGGAAACACATGTATATATCCATTTTTTATACTTTATATATGGCTTACAACTTAACAGCTGTTTTGTTTTCTTTTTAATTTTAAGTTTAGAACAATTTCACATACTTGGGTTCCAGTATTGAGATAACATTTTGGGCTGTCGGGTAGTGTTCCCTCCGAGTCCCAGAATGCCATTCACATATATTATGTAAAATATGACAATACATTCACATGCAAAGGGATTTCTTAGGACTCGGGGGGGGGGAACAATGTTAAAGAACTACTTTTCTAATTTCCTATATGTTTAATACAAAATATGCCCATTTTCACCCAAAAATAAAGCAGTACATCTATTGAAACAAATTTCTCAATCCAATATCATAAACTATGGACTACCAGCAACATGTATACAAAAACAAAATCGTTTGACCAAAATTTATTTTTCTCAAAATCTGAGGCAGCTATACATTATAACTCCCATTACCACCGTCAGAGGTCCTTTCAGCTCTCTATGGCTTTTGGTTGCTGAGCAATAAACATTTCTGCAGGTATACCCCCTCCATTGTTCTGTGATTTTCTCTTATACTGAAAGTTCTCATCAATATTTGAACACCAAGAAAGTCAAATTATGTTTGTATTTTATCACATTATTAAAGAACATTAGCATAACAATCATTTGATATAAATTTCAGATCTCTAGAATTTTTTTGTTGCTGAGATATCAGCAATGTTGTTGGTATACCCCCTTCATTTATCTCTTATTTTTCTCCAATATCTGAAGTTCTCTTTAATACTTGAGCATTAAGTCAGCCAGCTTGTTTATATATCTTATTACATGGTTATAGAACATTGTCATAGCAATCATTTGATACCAATTTAAGCTCTCTAGAACTTGATTGCTGAGATATAATCAATTGTGCTGGTATACTCCATTTTTATGTGATTTTTTCTAATATATAAAATTCTCATTTATATTCAAACACCAGGAAGTCAGTGTGACTTTTATATCTTATTATTATATAGAACATTGTCAAAACAATCATTTGATACCTATTTCTGCTCTCTATGTCTATCAGTAGCCAAGATACATGTGGTAATATAGGGGTACCACATTACTTCCTCTGTTTATTAGGGGTGGGGGTGAACACTCTGTGATTTTATGTGACACAAATGGGCATTAAAGTGATCATCTGACCAAACAGGCACCCATAAGCATTTGTTCTAAGCGTGCAGGGTACGTCCTAATGATAGCCCATCCCAAACATTTCAAAATTAATGGTAATTGATTTTCCCTTTGTAAATCTTGATTTTCATCATTTTCATTATTATTCATAAAAATGCAAATGAGAATTTTTATTTAGGCCCATGGCATCAACAAATTTGGCAAATAGTACTATTGGTACAATAACAATGAGCCACAATGATAGTTTAGGCCTGAAATTAGTTTTTATGGGATAATTGATTTTTAATTGTTTCTGTTTATTCATTTTAATGTTGTAATAAAAATTCGTGAATAGGCAAAAAAAGGAATAAAAAGCAATAGTAATCGTTATAAAAATAATGATTGCATCACCATTTATTGATAAAAATGTACTGATAAAAATATATTGATTCTCATAATTGCACATATTTTTTACATATACATTAAGTGGGTGGGGTAATTCGATGCCTTAAGAGGACACATAGTATACTCAAATGACATATTTACATCTTTATAAATGGCTAAGACATACTCAGCTGCAATCAGACAAGATAAAATGACATCAGGATAGTATATGATATTGAAGAAACATATAAATATGACTGTTCGTAATGTATTTGTGTACTGCATTTCAGCTGTATATAACACATAGTACGTCTAAATAAAGCATCACGCCAAAGAAATTTCCAGAGCAGTCCACTTTGACCTTCCAACCTTCTTTTGGAAGGTCAGAGCTATCCAAAAAGGCATTCAAAACAACTATAGCAGATGTCACCTCCAGGCTTTTTTTTTTTTTTTTTTTTTTTTTTGCGAGATAGAGACTTTTAGCTCCCTGGGTATTTCACACGCAAAATTGAAGTTTTCTTCATAAACGTTATAGTGGCGTGTTTACCACAGTTTTAGTGCAATTGAAAGACAACTAACAGCATTTGCTTGGCTTTTGGTGTTTCTTTCATTTTTTTTTTTTTTTTTTTTTTTTTTTTTTTTTTTTTTTTTTTTTGTTGAATTTTTGGTAACGTGTGAAATCATACTGCATGACGCAAATCACTGGCGTTGACGTTTCGGTTCTGGTATGAAATTTAAGCCGCCTGATTGTACTTGTCTGAAAATATTTTGCCGAAATATCGTGTATTCTAAAAGAAATAAACATCATTGCGGCCAATTTATAGTGAAGCGTTTTCAAAGTCCTTTAGTTTATATTTGGGCTAGAAGCGGTAAGTAGCGTTATAACATACTTTATGTCATGTTATGTTAAGTTCATTACGAAAACATGCTCATGCAATATACAGAGATTTTTAAAGTTGTAAAAAAATGAAAATTTTCAGTTGAAAAATTTTGATATTTTTCTTATTTTTGCTCAAAACAGAGATTGTGGGTACACTTTAGAACCGACTTGATGAGGCGGTTCTAACGAGTACCCACAACCTATGTTATGGAGCAAAAATAAGAAAAATAGATATACCTCTGCATACCCCAGGTTTATTATATACCCCAGTTTTACTATATAAAAGTGGGTTATACGGTGGTATATATTTCACGGACATGTTCTCCTGATGATAATGTCAAAATCGATATTAACAGAATCAAGGTAGTGACTAGATGCGAATGCAGACATTTGAAAAAGGGTGAGAAAGAGCCATCATCTACTACCCCTGGCCCTGCTATTATGCTCGCATAATATGAAGCCGTGATGGGGTCACGACGGAAAAAAAAGTAAGTACGAAATTTTATACATCTCGAATAAAATCTCATTTCAATCATTTTTGAATTTACTTTATCATAGAAAAGTTTAACATAAAGTGCTTATTGCCATATTAGTATGCGATTATTTCAAACGAGAACGCACAACTTAGTTTTTAACAAAATAATCGAATAAGTAAATAAATAAACCTTTTTTGAAATCGCAAATCAACACACGGTTTATACGAAATTGGCAAGAACTTGACAGCTTTAACTATCCTGACACGAATCCGCCTATATGTCTAAAGAAGTGGGCTAAATCTTGCTTTAACTCATATAAGCCGGGGGTCCTTTTTGTGGGACAAAGGCAAACAGTTTAACCCCAGATGTGACGCCGCAAAACGCGGCGTCCCATTTGGGGCTATTCTGTTTGCATCAAAAAACGAGAAACAATTAAAATCACTCTTGGCGCCTCATGATAGGTCAAATATGGGTAAATCAAGAGAGATGTACAAGTATGTAGTGATTTCGATTAAGATAATGCTGTTGTAGATGAGGAACTGTATAGAGTTGTTCAAATCTAATAATTTTTCTATGTTCTGTGTTCTATGTCGGCGCCTTCTTCGCATATACAAAATTGTCCTCATGGCGCGACGCATTCGTCTTACCCATTAGTACTTGTGTTAGTTCTGTTACATTATCATATTTGAGCCTCTGCGTCAGAAAACCAACAGTTTGGGTTCCGACCAGGTCCGACACAAACCGGGCTGTACAATCACAGAATATGGTTGGAGGCTGGATAATTTGGATTCAGAAAGTAGAGGAATTGTACTATCCATGTAGCGAAAACAATGGCGCTGATCAGCTTCGCTTATCTGCGCCTTTGTTTTCGCCTATGCAGATTGTTTGTTTTTTCCATGTGGCGGCTCATTTTTTAAAATTTGTTTCAGAATATCCCGTGTAGTGTAGTGCCGTTGCATTTTCATCAACGATAATGTTCCCAGAAAAATTAACAAGAACATGTTTATTATTGTTTTGATTTCTCCTTAAATCTATGTACCAAATTTCCTTTCCATCACATTTAGATTTTCAAATTAACTTTCTGATTTAATATCACTTGGAAAACATGTCCGTGAAATAAATACCCCCGTAAACCCCCCTTTTATGTAGAAAAACTGGGGTTTCCAGTGGTATATCTAATTTTCTTATTTTTGATCCAAAACATAGATTGTGGGTACACGTTAGAACCGCCTCGCCGAGGCGGTTCTAACGTGTACCCACAATCTATGTTTTGAGCAAAAAAAAAAAAAAAAAAAAAAAAAGAATGTCAAAAATTTTCTACTCAAAATTTTCATTTTTTTGCAACTTTAAAAATCTCTGTATATTACATGGGCGTGTTTTCGTAATTTTATGTGTTTATTTCTAACTATCCCAAATTATAAGAGAAAATAAAACCACAATCCATTGTTACTTACTTTTTACTTTATTTAAGAAATAGATCAGCTCTAGTAGTGAATTGTTGAGTAATATATCACTGTTTGGAGGTCAGTTGTAAGCAGAGCAAATCATGAGCGCGCAGCGTGAGTGATTTATCTGTGTACAACTGACCGACAAACTGTGATATATTACTCAACAATTCACGCACTAGAGCTGATCTTTTTCGATTCTAACACACAATAAACGGAATAAAATCATTTTAAACCTTCAGTTTCTTTAACTTTTCCACCATTGCACTGAAGAAATCCCGCCAAACTTTTGACTGTACCGCAAATGTTTACATATGTTTGTTACGTTTTGAACGCGTTGAAATGACGTTACACCGTCTAACGTCAAGGTAACGTGACTTATGGGATAGATGACGTCATAATTTAATCAAAATGGCATCAAAATGGCGCAAAGTAACGTCACGCTAATGATATATCACTCAATATATCACTGCACTTTACCACTGGCTTCTATAGGCAGGGTGTGTTAGAATATCCCACGACTATCTATCTAGCCCTAACGGAATCAGTTGGGGTTAGTTTTCTCTGTCGCAGGCATGATAATATAAATTTAATAAGCAGAACTTGCTTCTTCACGCAAACATGTCGGTGCAATGAATACCCCCTTACACCTTCTTATGCAGTGAAAATGGGGTTAAAATGGGTACTTTTTCTGCTACAAAACATAGATTTTGGTTCTAATGTGTTCCAAAAATCATTTTGTTTTAGCAAAACTATTAGAAGTATCAAACGTTTTCGAACAAATTCTAAATTTTCACAGCTTTAGAATTCTCTGTACAAGTTTCTTGCATGTGTGTATTTTCGTTTTTGAGTGATAAAATTCAATTTCTGCGGCCATTTCGGATAGAATTACAGAAGTTGACCAGGTTTGGATACCTGAACCAACACACCTTACCTCGTGCGTCAAAAGACGGGCCCACATTTACTGGCTAGCATTACGAAGTTTGTGATTATCGAAATACACCAAGACCCAATCAATTGCTGTCTAAAGCGCTACCTGGCGGCAACTATTTCGCCGCGTTTGCCTGGAATGTACTGTTTTATCGGCTGTCATCAAATGTCAAGAATCTTTAAGACTGGGCCTCTTTGTCCTTAGTCGTTTCATACATTCATGTAGCGCAATGAGTTAAATCCTGACCAGACCCTAAGTGACTTCGGAAATAGCTGCCACTGGTCGTTTCAAAAGTTGCTTTAAGTATTGGTCCAATCGTTTGATACGTCCGGTTACCGAACAGAACTGACCACATTCGAAAAGCTTAAACTTGTAAACCAAAGGAAAACGCTAGCTCACCCAAGAGTCAACAAGTACAGTCATTAGACAAAACAATTTTTTACCATATATGTGCATAGCGTCTAATTCGGTTATGTGAGCTGGAATTTAGCCCACCTGATCCTAAGGCTCACGAGGTGAGCATATAGGATGAGGTTGAGCCGGCGTCCGTCAAATATCTCGAAGGCAACTAGGCCTATTGGGATCAAACTTTATCTGAAGCACCATTGAGGTTACGTTGCAATAGGTTTTGTGCCAGGTCAGATCAGAACTCTGGTTTCCATGACAACAGATAGCTCTTATAGACTTACAATGGGAAAATAATTAAAAACAATCTTTTCCGAAACCGCAAGGCCCACAGCTTTCATATTTTATGTATAGCATTGTATAGAAAGGAGCAAGTAGGCAATGATCAGAAAATGGCGCAATCAGAAAGAAATTCCCTATTCCACAAACCGAGGGGTGGGAATAAACTAAAGTGCCACTTAGGTACTTATACTAAGAAAACACATCGTTAGCCGAGTGAGTATTCCCATAATAGGCGGCCACTCAGTTACCCGAACTTAACTAAAATATGAAAACATACATAAGGCTCAAACAGCACAAAACTTCGATTCCAAAACACAAAACAATTAGAAGCACAACAGAAGTATCGCTTTGGAACGATCAATAATATAAAATTACTGGGAGGCTTAAACCAATTTACAGGCGCCTAACCTCACCCTCATCTTCTGCAGTGGTTCACAATATTTAGTTAGTGGTATATATCTAACTAATGTAGTCAATGAATCATGGACGAACGAATTAATCATGATAACCACCCTGAGGAATAAAGAACGAAGACTCGATTTAGGAAGCTGCCCGACGATGGAGATCCCTGGGCGCCGAATAACTTACTAACTCCGGAGCAAAAGAAAAACATCAGTTGGACCCCGGTGGGCCAAGCAACAGACAAGAAGCTCCGGCCCCAACCAACTAAAATGAATAGCTTTAAGTCGGGGCCATCATAGAGTCTGACGCCCGACCTACCGGCGTGCAATTAAAGAAGGCAGCATAGTTATCGATTAGAATTGGGTTAAAAACTAAGCATGCAGACTGTCGCATAACATTCAATTTATAACCTATACGTCTGTAACGTGTTATGATTTTTCTGAAACTAAAACGGAAAAAAAAACATTTCTTCCTATAAGTTTCTTAAATTTGTAAACCAAGTCACTTTAAAATTCTGGTTTCGAAAGGCCTCAAGTAAAAGCGTCTTTTAATAGTCCAACTCAAAGTGTCTGCAATAAAATTTAGAAAATGTTTTTCGAAGTTTATGATACCGATAGCCCTGCTGGAGAAGTTTGGCTGTTAAACATTTCTTTCGCGCGTTGAAGTCCGCTACATGATTGCAGACTCTAACAAACCTAATCAGTTATACACCATACGAAGCACGGTGAGGAACCTTTCCATCGAAGTTTACTATATCAAAATCAAAGTCATCTGATAACTTTAGAAGAAACAAATCCATTTGCAATAGAAAGATGTTAATCCAAAAAGGGGGCTTTGGTATCTCTGGTGTTGGCTTTATTCAACTTTAGTTCAGGTGGATAAATTTGATTGACCATGCCTTCAAAATAAAGATTGCCTATGTTCAAAAGGTCATCGAGGTACCTAGAAGTCGAATTAAAGGCCTCGATCACGTCAGCTTGATTGTCATGGTTAAGAGAATTCATGAAATCGCTTTCGAAGCAGTATAAAAATAAATCAGCTACGAAAGGACGCAATTTGTACCTGTCGGAATTCCAACAATATGTGTGTATAACTTGATTCCGAATCTAATATAAATAGTATCCAGGAGATAGGATATGGCATCGCATACTTTCTGACATGACCGTGACAATGTACATGTATATCGACTTTGGTCGGAGGCAGAAGCGAAAAAAAGCTTTTCTGTCATTACAGGCCAAATAAAGTGAACCATCGATATCATCTTCAAAATCCTGCCAGTCATGCCCCTGGGGTCAATATAGGCCAGGCCCCGGGACCTTCATTATCTGCTATAGGCTTATAATGGAAATAAATAAAAATCATCTTGTCTGAAACCGCAAGACTCCCAGCTTCTAAGTATGCAGCAATGTCATGTGCAGCAATGTTAGGATCCGGTAAACCGGTTTAAGCCCGCCAGTAATTTTATATTACTGATCGTTCCAAGGCGATACTTCTGTTGTGGTTCTTATTGTTTTATGTCTTGGTGTTTAATTTTTTTGTTCTGTTGGCGCCTTATGTATGTTATCATATTTTAGTTAAGTTTAGGTAACTGAGTGGCCATCTATTGGGAAATAGCTGCTCTTTCGGCTTACTAAATGTATTCATGGTCTAAGTACCTGATTGTTAATTTAAGTTTTTTTCCCACCTCGGTTTTTGGAGTGTGCGCCTTTTCCTGATCGTTGCCTACTTCTACATTTTTGGTCAGAGGCAGAAGTGAGAAAAAAAGCTTTTCTGTCATTACAGGCCAAATAAAGTGAATCATCGATATCATGTTCAAAATCCTGCCAATCATGCCCCTGGGGTCAATATAGGCCAGGCCCCGGGACCTTCATTATCTGCTATAGGCTTATAATGGAAATAATGATCATCTTGTCTGAAACCGCAAGACTCACAGCTTGTATAGTATGCAGCAATGTCATGTGCTCTATATACATCCTGCTACATACATCAGGCCCCTTTGGTCAAAAATGGACATACCCCGAGGTATTAGCTACCATAGCCTTTCAATGGGAAAGTGTTAAAATCTTCTTCCATGAAATCACAAGGGAAATAAGTTTAAGATACGGGTTTGGTGTGGTTTCGTTGCTTATAAGACTAGACAATGACCAGATTCTGGTCTCGATGTATTCATCATACCCTCTTTTCTATACTGATTGGAGAAAATTATAGTCTGGGCTAAACCACAATATGTAAGGGTCCGTAAAATAGACCGAGGGTCGGAATTGTTTTAGGAAATATCCGCCATTGATACATTGTTTATGAGCCTGGCTGGTCTTTTGTTTTTACTTGTTGTGCAATTAAACAAGGGCATTTCGTCCTTGCATTTGTTCCGTAGTAAAGAAAATAGATTTCTAATTAACTCTGACAACTATTGCATGTTGAAAACTCTTACTACTGTTAATTTTTCGTCTATTTTGTCAAAATTAAGTAGCGATTTGGTGTAAGTATCCGCAAAGGTCCATTAACCGAGATCGATTACAATGAAGAACCAGTCAAATTTACTGTAAACCTTCTACAGGATGAGCAAGCAATCAAGTTTTGCCGTTGTTATTTCTTGATACTGTTTATTCCGTCTATTGCATAACCGACATAGTGCCCAGGCTTTCTTTTTTTTGGGAATGTGGAAACCACCCTATATAGCAACGTGTCCACATTTTTAGACTTTCCCATGATTTGTTGTATATTTAAAAAATGTGGAAACCACCCTATATAGAAACGTGTCCACATTTTGGGGCTTTCCCATGATTTGTCATATATCTAAAAAATGTGGAAACCTCCCTATAGAGAGACAAAAATGTGGGAACTATTCTTTTTCCAAGTGTCTTTACAGCCTGGGCCAAAAAATATGGTCGCAAATAAATGTGGTTGCATCCCTATATACATGTAGAGACGAAAATGTGGTTGCAGTTAGTTTTTCCTAGTATCTTATAGCCCGGGCAGAAAATGTGGTCACAATTAACGGAAAGAAGTGTAATCCCTGTCTGGGTGGAATATATATTCATACTAAGTGTCTTATGGCCTGGGCCGAAAATGTGGTCACCATTAACGGAATGAAGTGTAATCCCTATCTGGGCGGAATATTTCATCATGTATTGGTGTCATGATTTACCCCTCAGCCGTTGCTGTAAACATTCTACTAGGCCAGCAAATCGTTAAATTACTTAAAGTTATTTAGACGCGGTTAAGCAGTGAAAATCTACTGAAAATATATAGTGTGCCTCTTGTCTAATAAATGCTTAATTAACTATTTTTTCTTTCATTTACACCCACCTAACCGATATTAAAGTTAGCGATGAATGGAAAGAAGAACAAAGAATATCGTAAAGCGGCAGTTGCTGCCCTTGGCGGTAGATGTCACTTTATTGAATGCAGACTGTGACGCCCCACGCAAGCGCTTTCATTCCCATTGAGATGGAATTTGTAAAATGGCCGCGTATTTACATCGATCACCAATGTAAATGTTTGTTTTTTTACATTAATCAGCGACAGTAGCATCTCAACAGACGATGGGGTGTATTGAAAGCTATTGTACAGGCATCTAACAATATATTCATGATGATAACAACAGCTGTCATGCCAGGTATAGTTGAAAAAGTGATATTGTCGGCCTCGCAACAGGTCATATTCTTCGGAAGAAAATTTGCTCGACCCTTAGGTCAGTTTCCCAGCAAACTAAAGACAAACGAGAATATTACAAGACAGAAAATTGTAGGATTTTGTAGAGGAGGTGTGCCTGCTTAATTTGATGTGCATATCGATAGGTTCCCTTACCCCGGGGGCTAATTTGACCTACCTTGCACCCCCCCAGGACAATTTTTCATGGGTGCCAAATCGTTCATTGGGACCCCAGAAATGCAAAGAATTTTTGTCCTCAAAGATAAACTCAATTGCACTATGAAAAAATCCATGGTTTCCATGGTAACCGTTAAACCGATTCTTGAGCATGGGGGTGTACATAGAAAATCGACCATATCTCCATTGTTACTTATCTTAGACCATTGAAATTGGTCTCATTTTAAAGCTTAGATATAGCCCTTTCATTCTATAGTAAGTAATGCAAATTTCTGAATTTGCATATTCATGAATTTTAATGAAAACATTAAAAACGACAGAAAAAGCGTTAAAAATCCATAAATAAACTAATTTCAGGCCCAGACTGTCATTCTGACACTTTGTTATTGAACCAGTAATATTATATGACAAATGTATTGATGATCTGGGTCTATATGAAAATCATCTCATTTGCATATTCATGAATATTAATAAGAATGTCAAAAAATGAGGAAAAATAAGGGAAAAACTATATCCATTGCAAGGATTTGAATAGGTTATAAGGTCTCTCTTGCATCCATTTAACCAATTCCCATGGCTGCCAGTGTGGTCAAAGGGACCACCTAAATGGCATAAAATATTGTCCTTAATGATGAACACATTTGCATGATGTAAAATGACATAGTCTTCAACCACCCCTCATGCGATTCTAAAGAATAGGAGGTACTTGCAAAATACTCACATCCCACCAATAGCATGCTCTAGGATACTATAATTGGTCTGATAGTGATGCATGAACCTAACAATTTAACCTTATCCCTTATATTTATATCATAGAATTTGCTTATTCATGAAAATTAATAAAACAAATATTCTAAATTTGAAAAAAATCGTGGAAAAAATAAGGGTATACATGCAAAATTGCTTGTACAAGAGCTATTAATAAACCCAGACTACTTAAAGAGGTTTCAAATGAAGGCTATTGCAATGTTCTATGACCCTGAAGTATGATATAAGAATAATCTGAATTTCAATTTCATGAATTTTAATGAAAACTTAAGAAATTTGAGAGAAAAAGTTAAAAACTTAATATGGGTAAACCTACAAAATGACTCGCATCTCAGCAATAAAAAGCCCTATAGTGCTGAAAATGGTATCAAGTGGTGGCTATGGCAATATCATACCATCCTGTACTACAGTATTTAAGTCATTTGATTTTTTGTTTGAAGAATATGAACAAAACTTTTGAATTTAGTGAAAAAATACGGAAAAAATAATGGGGGTATATGTGGAAAAACGGACATATCTTGACTACCGAAAGACCTAGAGAGCTACATTTGGTATCAAATGATTGCTAGAACAATGTTCTATAACCATGTAATCAGCAATATAAAACATAAACTATTGTAGATGTATGTATATTAAAGAGATTGTCATAAGTAAGAGAAAAATCGACGAAAAATGAAGGGGTACACCAACAAAATTGCTTATATATCAACTGCCAATATCCTTAGAGTGCTTAAAATGGTACCAATAGATAGCTAGGAGAATGCACTACTGCCATGTGGTCTGATAGTTTATCAAAATGTTATTAAATTTTCTGAATGTCACATAAAGTTTTCAAAAATTGTGAAAATAACAGAAAATTGAAGGCTGTGCTTAAACAAAATTTATTAAATCTTACTTGCCAGCGAAGATGATACATATATCTGAGTACCTGGCAATAATACATTGTCCTAGCAATAAATTGATGCCATTTTGAGTTCTCTATGGCTATTGGTAAATGAGATATTAGCGATTTGGTTGGTGTACCCCGTCATTTTTTGCATTGATTTTTCTCATATTTATGACGATCTCATTAATATCCATACAACAGCAATAGTTGATGTTATATATTGCTGATTACATGGTCATAGAACATTGTCCTAGCAATCATTTGACACCAATTATAGCTCTCTAGGTCTTTCAGTAGCCAAAATATGTGCGTTTTTCTACATGTACCCCCATTATTTTTCCGTATTTTTTCACTAAATTCAAAAGGTTTTGTTAGTATTCTTCAAACAAAAAATCAAATGACTTAAATACTGTAGTACAGGATGGTATGATATTGCCATAGCCACCATTTGATACCATTTCCGGCACTATAGGGCTTTTATTGCTGGGATGCAAGTCATTTTGTAGGTTTACCCATATAAGTTTTTAACTTTTTCTCTCAAATTTCTTAAGTTTTCATTAAAATTCATGAAACTGAAATTCAGATTATTCTTATATCATACTTCAGGGTCATAGTACATTGCAATAGCCTTCATTTGAAACCTCTTATAGTATTCTGGGTTTATTAATAGCTCTTGTACAAGCAATTTTGCATGTATACCCCTATTTTTTCCACGGTTTTTCTCAAATTTAGAATATTTTTTTATTAATTTTCATGAATAAGCAAATTCTATGATATAAATATAAGGGATCAAGGTTAAATTGTTAGGTTCATGCACCACTATCAGACCAATTATAGTATCCTAGAGCATGCTATTGGTGGGATGTGAGTATTTTTGTAAGTACCTCCTATTCTTTAGAATCGCATGAGGGGTGGTTGAAGACTATGTCATTTTACATCATGCAAATGTGTTCATCATTGAGGACAATATTTTATGCCATTTAGGTGGTCCCTCTGACCACACTGGCAGCCATGGGAATTGGTTAAATGGATGCAAGATAGACCTTATAACCTATCCAAATCCTTGCAATGGATCTAGTTTTTCCCTTGTTTTTCCTCATTTTTTTTACATTTTTATTAATATTCATGAATATGCAAATGAGATGATTTTCAAATAGACCCAGATCATCAATACATTTGTCATATAATATTACTGGTTCAATAACAAAGTGTCAGAATGACATTTTGGGCCTGAAATTAGTTTATTTATGGGTTTTTTACGTTCTTTTTCTGTCGTTTTTAATGTTTTCATTAAAATTCATGAATATGCAAATTCAAAAATTTGCATTACTTACTACAGAATGAAAGGGCTATATCTAAGCTTTAAAATGAGACCAATTTCAGTGGTCTAGGATAAGTAACAATGGAGATATGGTCAATTTTCTATGTACACCCCCATGCCCAAGAATCGGTTTAACGGTTGCCATGGAAACCATGGATTTTTTCATAGTGCAATTGACTTTATCTTTGAGGACAAAAATTCTTTGCATTTCTGGGGTCCCAATGAACGATTTGGCACCCATGAAAAATTGTCCTGGGGGGAGTGCAAGGTAGGTCAAATTAGCTCCCGGGGTACCTCTATTTTAAAGGGGTTTAAAGGACCTCAAACCCGTATTTTAAACTTACACCATCACAAGGTGCCAATTATTTATATTTTATGCGTAGCTTTGTATAGAAATTCTCTTTATAAACCCTGCTTACAGTGCACCTAAGTTCTATACAGGCCACAACCTTGAGGTGTGATTATCTGAAATAGGCTAACAATGGGAAATACTTGAAAAAACGACAAGACCCAAAGACTGTATGCTTTTGTACGCAGCAATGTTATGCGGAGCTTTCCATAAAACCAGTCATTCCTTCTCCTTGGGGACAACAATGGCCCCAACCAGGTGGTCATTAGTTTCCATATAATTATTTACTTACAGGCAACGCTCCGGGGGCCATCATTATCTGCCATAGGCTAATAATTAAAATATATAAAATATACGGTATGTAGAGCGACTCATGTGTTTTTTCTACATAACCTAAAAAGCTTTAGATTTACAGAGAAAACACATAACAAGGGACAACCTGAAAAGCTTTAGATTTACAGAGAAAACACATAACAAGGGACAATTTAGCTTGACCAACATGAGACAAAATAGAAAACAGTGCTATCTCGACAATCAATTAATTTTTATTGGCAAACAACTTCAAAATTATTATAGAGAACAAATATGCGCTTTAACTTAAATGTTACCACAATAACAACATAAACTTAAGAACCACCAGTCGAAAGATTCACGATCTTTAAAGTCCGCCATGCGAGGATACAAATATCTAAGACAGTGTACAGCGAAGGTCATAGTCTAGGTCCAAGCTTCTACAGTATGCGACAACTTGACCGACAAAACACAAATAAAGAAGAAAAAAAGAAAAGAAAAAAAAAGATGCAGTCAAAATTTGTCTGAGAGAGACAAAGGCATGATTCTTGAGCAACGAGTTTATAAGAAAGAAGACAATACAAAGAAAAACTAAGTTCCCTTAAGAGCAGGGATAACATTAATGAGAAAGGGGAAGGGCCATACCGGGGTTTCGGCTACTTAAGCCTCATCAGTGACCCTATAAATCTGGCAATATGGAGCCAGGGATAATCACTGCAATTTTACGAATTTTAATTGGGATGTCAATACATAGACAGGCAAATCTAAATAGCGCAAAACTATTAAATTGTTCAGATAAAAGTATCTAAACTGAGAATCCATTTCATATTTCTATGAATATCATCGCTGACCTCAAAGGACCAAAAGGAAAATATAATTTGCCCTATGTATGATGTACGGAGGGAATTTTTAGGTAACTGAGTGGCCACCTATTGGGAAAATAGCTGCTCATTCGGCTTACGATATGGTTCATGGTATAAGTACCTGATTGTTAGTTTGGTTTTTTCCCACCTCGGTTTTTGGAGTGGGAATCTTTTTCTGATTGCGCCTTTTCCTGATCTTTGCCTACTTGTACCTTTTTAGGGCCGTCACACGGCACAACACCAGCTGCAGTAATAGCAAATAAAAAGTAGAACTAAGTACCTTTAAGAGCAAGGATAAGTCGCCTGGTGTTTTCTTCGGAAAGTATCGTGGAAAGCGGGCGTGACATGAAAGTAAGGAACGACGCATGGGACGAAGTATCAGTTCTATTTCATCGCTTTTGTCACAGCTGATTTTGCCTGTGTATTGTTTTTCAGTATAATGACATTTCAGTGTTTGAGCACAAACTTTAAATTTCGTGAATGCCATACGCATGTGAATTATTGGTATAAAAACTCCACATATGGGAAATATAGTATTTAAGCACACGGTCAATTTTAATACTTTTGGGGTATGTAATGTGGTACTTATGTGTACCTACACTCTATATGCAGAGGAAATTAATAAAATATCAACTTCTTACATAAAAGTTTCATTTTTACAGTTTTCAAATTCTCTGTATATTGTTTGTTCCTGGTCAAAACCAGCACAATGCAGGTTTAGCCATTAGCAAAGTAACCATTCCTGGATAAGATCAGTATAAAGGTCGCTTTTTTCTTGGCGAGGAACCGAAGGCTCAAACCGAGGTTCGCTTTTAGTGGTACCATTCTTGGGCATTTTCTTTTAGTTTTACGTTGCTTTTATTCTAAGTTTGACACAGCTCCTGGGTCAACCTTAGCCAGTAGCATAAGAACACCAGTGATCGATCAAAATAAGCATGTTAGATAAATTTTCGTATCAGACATGCATTTGTTGCATACCATCTCCAAGTTTGAACTTCTCCATGTTTTATAATATGCAACTTTAAGGCGTAGTGAAGCCTCGTTCTTAAAGACGTCATTTTAACACGCACACCATCGTATTGTGTGTATCAGGGTCATCTGTACGCACACCATCGTATTGTGTGTATCAGGGTCATCTGTACCAGTGATCGATCATCACCCTTTTATTTCTTACACGACGGCCAACTTAAAAGGTATGTTCATTTGCGTACAGGATAAATATTGTTTGTTTGATTGTGTTGAGGCTTAACGTCCCTGTCAACAATTTCTCAGTCATGTCGGGACCGAGCCAATGCTTCCTTGGTTTAACCAGTACTATAGGGAGTTAATGTTTCTTGCTCAAGGTCACATCACGGTGACGTTTGTGGGGATCGAACCCAGGACCTCTCGATTCGGAGTCCGACGCTCTACCACTACACCACCGCGCTCCCCAAATATTGTTTATCATTTTCCATGAAACACCACTGGAAATTACCAGGGCCCAATTGTTCAAAGCATTGTTTAAGTTAACGAATCCTTAAAGTTGTCGTTAACATAAACGATATCGTCAACTGTTGTTAAAAATTGTTAACTTTAACGAGATGATTAAACGAAAAGATTTGTCGTTAAAATTAATTGTACTAATTAATATCCTTTGTTAAAATTTTAAAGAAAGCGTTAACAGAAAACAAAATGGCTGCCAATGCTGCGGAGGCGCAAGCACCCCTATCTACCATCCTGACCAACATCATATTCTCCAGACACAAAAACAGGGATTTCGGCAAACTCGAGGACTTCTGGTGATAACAGATACACACTTAATAGCGAATAAAGTGAACACTTAACAGTGAATAAAGTGACATTTCATTCCCCCGTGTAGCTGCTCTGTTGCCTCTGTTTTAACCTAGATCCATGTCGTATTTGTAAAAACGGAATGCATGCTTTTTGATACCAAGATAGAAAAATATTGTTTTCAAAATTCCGTTATTGTCACTATTTGACAGAAAGTTATCAAAAGTTAAGCATGTGATCTATTTCGCAAAGGACTAAATCAACCAACTGAGCAACGTTTGCAGTCATTTAAAATCAGGGGTGATAAAATGGTTCTGAGACTCAGAGACCAATAAAGCAACTTTTTTTTGTTTTTCCTTTTTTTGTTCTTCTTGATTGGCACTGTGTCTTAGAAAGGCTTCCACTTTAATTAACAGGTGTGAGTATAATTAATTATCAAAACAAGCTATGTTCTTTGAAGTGCACAATCAATTATTGGCTAATTAATTGAATCATGCGTTTGCAAGCCACCCATCCAGCCATCCATCCACCATCCATCCATCCAGCGACTTACCTTCTAAGGGCGAAACGACCCACCCCTAAAACAAGGGGGAAACGACCCGGGGAGAAACGACTGGGATTCCAAAAAAAATCGGTAAACCTTAACGCCGTTCGGCGCGGAACAAACAAACAAACATTCACTCCACATTGTTTACCTTTAATACAAAATACAAACGAAGTCTTTTTCGGGAATAAAAACCTGCGATTTAACGTGAAAATGAGTTTATTTGTGGCTTAACTGACCCATCAGAAATAAATCCATCTCGGAATTTACCTACCACCCAGGAAATTGAAATATCAACGACCCCGACGACCAAGGAAACTGAAACTGTCTGAACACCGACCACCACGATGAAAAAAATTCGGTTCAGTTCCGTGTCTCCCAGGTAAATTTTCCTGGAAAAGCCCTTATAGCAGCTTAAAAAGCTTGGAAACACCTATCAATTTATGTATTATCTTATTTGATAATCATTACCATGTTTAAAAATTCTAAGTATATTCTCGGAGATGTACTGGACAAATTTATTTATATGTTCAAAAATTTAATAAAAATATTTTCTGCAAAAATTTGTATTTTGCCCTAGAATGCATATATTCATTTTTACCTTTCATTTTTGTTATTTGGCAAGTAGCTTGTGAATACATTTACAGTTTAAAACACATTCGGTTTACATATTTTAGATCTATTTCGTGAAAAATGAAATTGAAAATATTTCAAAAAGTATATTCTCAATTTTGAAAATCCGTAACTTTTTAAAAAGCATGGATACCCCACAAATATTTTGCTTTTTGAGTAGCATTCCACCTATGTCTTAAGCTGTCTAAAAATTATAGATTTATTTATCAACAAAAATTGGTATCGAGCCACCTTAATTCTTTTGAGTAACAAAAGAAGTATTGCGCAATAAAATTCAACACATATACCAGTTTCGTTCTAATTAGTGCACATGCTTCAATAAGCACACACCTCGGTCATTTCTGAAAAACACACAAATAAACACACATATTGCGCCAATAGTATGTTGGTATTTTGCACCAATTCTACACAATGATAATGCATTAGACACATTAGAACTTAACCGTAAATGATCATAAACTACTTTGCAACAATTTGAACACTTCAATGACATCACCATTGATAGATTTGACATGGTTATTTGAGCATTTTGATGTGTTGTTTTGGTTTGTATTGTGCGCTTATTAGAACAATATATTAGAACAATATTTTAGCCACCTCAGGAGAAAACCAACAATCTGCATATGCAAAAACAAAGGCGCAGATCAGCTTAGGGATGAAGCTGATCAGCGCCTTTGTTTTCGCTACATGGATAGTACAATTCCTCTACTTTCTAAATCCAAAAATTCCAGTCTCTAGCCATTTTGTGCTTGTACAGGCCGGTTTGTGTAAGACCTGTTTGGAAACCACATTGTTGGTTTTCCCATGAGGGAGCTCATTATATTACCTCATTTTTTAGTCATTTTGAAAAGTTAAGCACACTGTGTGCTAATTAAAATGAATGTGGTAATTTCTTTATAGAACAACAAGCAGAGGATTGGACTTGAGACTACCACAACAGCAACATCAACAAATGTCACTGTAAGTTTCAATGTTGAATTACTACACAGAAATTATTCAAGAATTCTTACACAAGAATTTTATCCAATCTATCATCATACGGCAAACGCTATATATCAAGCCACACGTATACAGCCCCTTTCACTCGAGTTTGCCATTTGAGCATTTACATTACACAAGAAGACCATGTGTTCTGATGATCTGAGTTTCTTTTCATGTTGTCCATAAAGACATCGTGATTGATTGATCTGCTGACTTGAGTGAAAGTTTCAATCTAAATGACCTTTAAATCGGCAAACTCAAGTGAAATTTTTATTTAAGTATGTGAAAATTTGGCCATATTGATACCGACAGGTAACTGCTAAAATTGCTTTTGTCCCTATCCTATTTCAAATGTGTGTTCTTAATATGCAGCTGTATGTGCCGTGCAAAGAATTTTGAAATAAGAATGTGCTTTAGCCAAACAATTACAATGCTTTTATCAGCAGAGGTGACAACATTATCTAAAGATGAATGCTGAATAGATTTTAAGAATACCTGGCACCTGGAACTCTGTTTAAGTTCTAAAATAGAATTAAAAAGTTACCTGATTTATGCATAAACTTAATTGACCTAAATGCTCAAACGACAAACTCGAGTGAAAGGGGCTATAAATGCCTGAGATCAATAGAGGGTGATGTGTAGATTGACATGTTTCAAGATCTTGAAATGGGACATACCTGAATACCATTCTGCTATGCTGTTAACTTTTTAATAGTTTGAGAAACCCATATTTCATCATACCTGTTGGTAAAAATCTAAGGTACAGCATGTAAATATCAATTATGTAATAATTTTGTTTCAAAGGAAACCAATCAGTCTGTTGTGAATATCAACCATGACGTCACAGATACCTCCTCAACTGCCACCTCAACTTCCTCAACTGCCACCTCAACTTCATCAACTGCCACCTCAACTGCCACCTCAACTTCCTCAACTGCCACCTCAACTTCCTCAACTGCCACCTCAACTGCCACCTCAACTTCCTCAACTGCCACCTCAACTTCCTCAACTTCCACCTCAACTGACAACTACACCACCTCAACTGCCTCCTCAGCTGCCACCTACAATGCCTCAACTGCCACCTCAACTGCCACCTACACCACCTCAACTTCCTCCTCAACTGCTACCTCAACATCTGCCTCAACAGAACCAACTGACACTCCAGCTGCTCCTCCTCAATCTCCAGCTCCTTCAAGCTCAAGACCACCCACTGTCAATGCTTCGCCTGTCCACTTGGTAAGTGGTGTTCAAAGTACATGTAGCTTACATATTAAGACGATTTTCTTGAAAAATGTTTTGGCAGACCAAAGATAAGATTTATGTGAAGATCTTTTCCATGTTGCAAGAAAGAAAGTTGTTATCAATTTGCAAATGCATACTTGTATCAGAAATGATCTTGGCTGGAATAGCTGTTGAAGTTTGTATATCTTTGATATGAAAATATTATTTCCAAGCTTCGGCTACTAGATACAGTTATTCTATGCAATACATGAGTGTGCTTGCATAACAAAAACTAGTAACCTATCAGACGGGTTATGCAGGGAAATTGCCTCTAAAGCTGAGCTATGATAACTCCTTTTCTAAGGAGCGTAGTAGCACAGTCGGTAGAGGCGATGGCCCTTTACAGCTAGGCACAGAAGCCGAAGTCTGTGGGTTTGAAACCTACCTTCGCCAAATGGTATATCTACTTTACATATATATTAGGAAACGCGTTGACATATATTTTGCACAGTAAATTAATTGAATCAAAAACGTAACGCTGAGTTTTAATTTATATATATATATATATATATATATATATATATATATATATATATATATATATATATATATATATATTTATATATACAGGCCGCATAAATCATTGTAGTGATGCTAGAATTAAGATTAAGATGGTAACAACTGTAACAGCATACTAGACATTACACCTTGTAACGTCAGTTTACTATGTTATGTACTTTCTTTATTGGAAGCAATTATATGATACATTCATATAATCACGAAAAGGTAAAGTCTGCCAGCACCTAAGATTGTTTAAACATGCGCTTGTAATATTTAGTGGTAGCCAGTAGCCATTGCTGCAGGAATAATGCAAGACTTTTTTTTTTACTTTTGCAGGTTAACATTGGGAGAGATAAAATATATAATGGCTACACAGTGGTGAGTAATTGGTTTATGTAATAAAAGTTTATCAAAGCTAGCACTCTTATACTGATAAATTATATGCGAAAATATACTAGTTTATTTTAATGAGTTTCTCAGTACTTGTTAAATACCATGGAAGCCTTATATGAAGCCTGGAATGTTCAGCTTTAGCTCAAACAAACAAACAAAAGATCAAAGTTCTAATAACGAAAACAAATGTACGAAAGTTTGATACTATGGCTTATGACATGACCTCGGGATAAATGAACTGGATAGTAATAATTAGTGTTAATTAATGTATTGATACTATTATCTCAACTAAAAATTGTTTGCAGGAGCAGCTGGAAATGTCAGCCATGAAGCTAAGAAACTTTTCAAAGGCGGCCAAGCTTCTGCTCCTGAGAATGTTCACAGAGGAGGAGAGGGAGGGGAGGTGCCTATATTACTATAAAAAAAAAAGGATGAGCACTGGAGAGTGTAAAACAAGACAAGGTCTTGCAGACCAAGACAAATTGGCTGCATTGCAAGGTTAGGATTTTTATACATTGAGACAAAGTTTAAAAAGAAAGCAAATCAAAATAATGAAAAATAAAGAGCACCGGAATGAAAAGTTAAAAACTAATTCTCAGACAGGCTAAGGCAAGCATTGTTTTCTAGTAAGTTGTTTAGCCTTTTTCATCACATTGTTGTCAAATGTGTTTGCCATTGCATACCTACTTCACTCAAGTACATCAGAACTAATGCTTACTAGAATTTTTAATACCATATATAGGCCTAAATGATTTATATGTTTGGTTCGAGTTTCCCTGCCAACCCTAATTTTTTCACCATACCCTAAACATTACAATGGTCTTCGGAGAGAAAAACAACTATTTAAAGATAGTTTGAGGCTGTTTTCTGTGTAAAATATTTTGACTAAATTAAATGATACTCCTTAACTACCTCCCCTATTTTTTTTTGGGGGGGGGAGGGGCATGAAACAGGAACCACACATTTATTTCATTAAGGCCTAATGGCTCTTGATAGACAAAGTAGGCTGTCATTAGTTTTCAATAATGGTGTCATACCATCAGATAAGGTCATTAGAAGTGTGGGGGACAGTTTAATTAACTGATTTCATGACCCCTTGTTCATAAACTCGACAGCCACTGATAGTCATGTTTGTAACTGAGCACATATGACAATATGAATCCTGCTAAAACAACTAGTTCTGCAGCTATTAATTAAGTCAGTATTTAACATGCTGTAAAGCTCTTGTGTTATATGAATATTTTCGTTTTTGTTTTTATAGACATAATTCTCCGGTGCTACCCAGTGGTGGAAGAAAAAGACTTGACAAAACGGGACATAAATCAGAAACTTTCTGAACTGTTGAAACCGTCATCGGTAGCAAAGAAATTCGGGTCTATGGAAAAATAAAAAAGTGAAAAAGTCATAAAAATGGTTAAATTAATACATCATTTATATGACCTGCATCATGAGAAAACCAGCAATGTGGTTTTGAAACAGGTCTGACACAAACAAAACTGTACAAGCACAGAAGATGGCTCGAGGCTGGAATTTCTAATTTAGAAAGTAGAGGAATGGTACTTTCCGTGTAGCAAAAATAAAGGTGCTGATCAGCTTTGAGGTGACTGTGAACCTCATCTGCGCCTTTGTTTTCGCATAAATGCAAAATGTTGGTTTTCTCAGGACAAGGCTCATATAAAGCTTTTCTAGTCACAAAACAGTACTACTGACAGTGATTTGGATCTGTACGCAACATACTACACCCAATGTTGTTTGACCATAATAGCTTACCTGAGCCAAAGGCTCACGGTGTAAACTTATAATATATCCATGATCTGTCCCCGTCTTACAAAAATTTTATAGAAATTTAATGTAAAATCTCTTAATAGGGGGTTAAGAAGGTACAAGTAGGCAAAGATCAGGAAAAGGCGCAATCAGAAAAAGATTCCCACTCCAAAAACCGAGGTGGGAAAAAACCAAACTAACAATCAGGTACTTATACCATGAAACATATCGTAAGCCGAATGAGCAGCTATTTTCCCAATAGGTGGCCACTCAGTTACCTTAACTTAACTAAAAATATGAAAACATACATAAGGCGCCAACAGCACAAAAAATTTTAAACACCAAGACATAAAACAAAAAGAACCACTACAGAAGTATCGACTTGGAACGATCAGTAACACAAAGTTACTGGCGGGCTTAATGTAAGAGAATTTTTTAGCTCGCTTGAGCCTAAGGCTCAAAGTGAGCTGATAGTATTGGCATGATCCGGCATCCGTCCGTCGTCGTCATTAATTTCAAAGATCTTCTCTGAAACCGCTTGGCCAATCAAGTTGAAATTTTATGTGGCGCCTCCATGGGTAGGTGGAATGAAAGTTTGTTCTTAGGGTCTTCGTCACTACCAAGATGGCCGCCACACCCATATATGGTAAAACCCTTCAAAAATCTACTGCTTCAGAACCGGCAATCGGATGTCCACGAAACTTGTATGTAGCATTGTGGACTCCAGCCCATCATAGTTTGTTCAAATGATGACTCTAGGATGACCATGGAATATTTTATGGCAAGGTCAATTTTGGAAACATAGGCTTATACATGGGAAAAGGCAAAAACAATGGATATTTTGGAAACTATTGCCGCTTGAGACTTGAAAGTTGCTAGATGGAGACAACTTATGGAGTCAATGAAGTATGTAATTAAGGTCAAGGTCATTATTTGGCCTTGAACCAGGGTCATTATAGTATCAAAATTTAGTCGCAATTTCAAAGATTTTCTCTGAAACAATCAAGTTGAAATTTTATCTGGTCACATGACCAAGATGGCCGCCATGCCCATATATGGCAAAAATCCTTCAAAACTCTTCTGCTCCAGAACCGATGGACTGACTTCCAGGAAACTCGGTATGCAGAATCAGAGACCACAATTCATAATTTGATCATATGATGACTTTAGGATGACCTTGACCTATTTTATGGCAAGGTCAGTTTTAGAAGCATGGGATCTACGGATTTCCGTACATCTACGGATTTCCGTACATCTATGGATTTCCATACATCTACGGATTTCCATACATATACGAATTTCCATGCATCTACGGAATTCCATACAGCTACGGATTATCATACTGCAGCTATAGATTTACATACAGCTACGGATTTCCGTAATGAAAAGAATTATGTAGGGTATGGAAATCCGAAGGGTAAGGATTTCCACTCCATTGTGAGTATTTTTCAGCATCATTAAGGATTTCCGCACTGGATTCCGTATCGCTGTGGAGTATTGGAACATATTTTCCATAGTTTCCAACGGAAATCCGTATGGAGTCTATGGATTTCCGTTCATTGCATCAACGTATTTCCGCTCATCCTTCTACGGAATTCCGATGATCCTTCTACGGAATTCCGATGAATATGGAATCTGAATTCTATGGAAATCCAACACCATCAGGTGATTTTTTTTCTGTTGAACTGTGAGAAAGAAAACGGTGATGCGGAAATTTTGTTCCAATACTCCGTTCTCTTATTTCCGCTGATTTTTTATGGAATTCCGTTAGCTGGTACGGATTTCTGATGTGCGGGTAATGAATGTGCCTATAAGTAGAAAAGACCGTGAATATCAAGGGTTTATGATGGTAGATTTGTTAACTGAAAGAGGAATAAGAAAAAGATTCGAAGAGAAATAAGAAAAAGAATAAATTTTTTGTGTGATTTATTGAAAGATAAGTTAGAAAGATCCACCAAAAAGAAGTCGTTCTCTGTCAGTGCAGGAGCAAGTGCTTGCGGCATTGAGGTTTTATGCAAGTGGAGACTTACTGCAATGTATTGGGGACGCTGTAGGACAGAACAAATCAACTGTGAGTAGGGTCATCATTGACGTCACAGATGTACTAGTAGACTTGGGGTTATTAAATGGGTGATCAGTATAGAAGAAAATAGAAGGATTTGACAAGGGTTTTTTCAGACTAGGAGGTTTCCTCAAATTATAATGAATGTTATCGGCTGTATAGATCCAAGCGCCCACAGAAGATGAGAACAGCTATGTCAACAGAAAGAACCACCAGAACATTAATGGCATTGGGGTCTGTAATGACAAAGGACAAATAAACATTTGCCCAATCACAGTCTTATTATTTGCAATTTTCAGTAAACATTTCTTACCAAATGCCTTGCTGTCAAGTGTTAGCTACACAGAATTATATTTTATCACTGTCGCTTATATAAAAGTTGTTCCTTTAAGCATCACATAACAATAAATTTATTTTAAATTTCACTGATTTTGACAGCTGTTCCTGGCTCCATTGTTTCGAGCAGGTCTCTAACAAATATAGACACCTACTCAACATAGGGAGCTTTGGCGGGAGGTGTATAAGTTGCCTGCCGTTTATTTGACACCGGTGAATAATATCCGGCGCGAAACTTAAACACCCGGCGTTCTCTAATATCAGACGGGTAACTTATCAGTCTTCCTGTAGATACATGTTGTGACTTTTATATTAGCCTCAACAAAAGCTAAGTATATAATGTAATGGGTCATACGCAGCCCAAAATAATGTGTTCCCTGTGTTCAAAGACATCAAATATTGTCCAGGCTGATTGGACGCTTTGCTAGCAAATCGTGGTTTAGAATCTTTTAAACGTTAAATACATTCCTTTCTACAGACTCTGCAGAGCGTTTAAAATCCTTCGCCGTGACATAAAAGAAGAGAAATATCCGGTTTCATTAATTCACAATTCCCTAAAACGATATATCAAAAGAATATTCGCATATTTCTGTGAGAAAACGGCTCTTGCTCCCTGGTTTCATTGTAAGAAGTTAGGGCCAGCGTAAGGTGAAGTAGAAGCCTGGCAGTAGGAACGAACTTCACAGTTGTTTTTGACCATTTGACCAGCTGTTTCCCCCCAAAACAGCCGGGCATAATAATGGTCCTCTGTCTATCGAGCAAGGAGAATAGCCCTTAACAGATCCATATACGAGTACGTTCACTATCTCATCAATTTACACACAATATGTAGTTATCTAAAATCATAATTTATTTGCGTGTATCATAAGCAATCCGTTTAACGACGTTTAAAAGGGAAATTACTGTGAAGGCTCTATTCGTACATGAATGCACAAGGAAATGTAAATATCGTCCACAGTCAGTTTCCTCGTTGTGTCCGTGGGATAATTTGGTCAATATGTCATATCGCGAGAAAAGAAACGTAAGCGGAATATAATTGGTCTATATACGCTGCGCAAGGTTTGGTCAACCGGCTTGCTGTCTAATGATTTACTAGATGAAACAAAGGAGCCATTATAAGTCAGTTATAGAATATTGGATTTGGTCAATACGAAAATTACAGACCCGGCACATAGAACAGTTTTGGCATTTTTCGAAAATCATGAAATGATGGCATTTTTCTGACATTCCATAGATTCACAAAAATTCAAATCGAGTTCGATTTTTCCTTAAAGACTGACATAGTATTTCCGGTTTCAAATTTCTTATCGTCATAACTTTCTTTCTATATATACTACATCACCCTCTTACGAGGATTATGTCAAAGTCAAAGTCAACTTTGATTATGTGCAGGTATTGCACTCCTCCGCATGAACTCCTTAAAAGCAAATTGTTCAGTTATGGAATTTGTGGAAAGACGATCAAATGGATTGATGCCTTCCTTTGCTATAGACAACAAAGAGTTGTGGTTAATGGCGTTTAATCAGACTGGTCTCCTGTTGTATCTGGTGTCCCACAGGGCACCGTTGTTGGCCCCTTGTTGTTTTCGTTGCATATAAATGATATCACCTCGGATATTGAATCGGAAATCAGACTATTGCTGATGATTGTGTCTGTTATCGTGAAATTAAGAATGTGGAGGATACAGTGAAACTTCAGAAGGATATTGATCGATTAGGTTGTTGGGCCCGGAAATGGGGGAATAGATTTCAACCCGTCAAGTGCAACATGATGCAGCTGACGAATAAACGTACCAGTAAAATTCAGGCTTCTTTGGTCATGTCAGAATGTGTGCGACGCCTTATCCTATCTCCTGGATAATATTTATATTAGATTTGGGACCAAGTTATACAGACAAATTGTTGGAATTCCGATGGGTACAAATTGCGCACCTCTCGTAGCTGATTTATTTTTATACTGCTACGAAAGAGATTTCATGGATTCTCTTAACCATGATAATCAAGCTGATGTTATCGAGGTTTTTAATTCCATTTTTAGGTACCTCGATGACCTTTTGAACATTGACAACCCTTATTTTGAAGGTATGGTCAATCAAATTTATCGATCTGAACTACAGTTGAACAAAGTCAATATCTCGGATACCGAAGCCCCCTTTTTAGATCTACATCTTTCTGTTGCAAATGGATTTGTTTCTTCTAAAATTTATGATAAGCGCGATGACTTTGATTTTGATATAGCAAATTTTCCGTTTTTGGATGGTGACGTTCCTCGTCGTGCTTCTTATGGTGTATACATTTCGCAACTTATTAGGTTTGCTAGAGTCTGCAATCGTGTTACAGACTTCAACGCTCGAAATAAATCTTTAACGGCCAAACTTCTCCAACAGGGCTATCGGTTTCATAAACTTCGAAAAACCTTTTCTAAATTTTATCGTAGACACTATGAATTGATTTCCAAATATAATGTTGGGTTAAAGACGCTTTTAAGTGAGGGTCTTTCGGAACCAGAATTTTATGGTGACTTGGTTTACAAATTTAAGAAACTTATAGGAAGTAATGATTTTTCTTTTCAGTTTAGAAAAATGATAACACGTTACAGACGTATAGGTTATAACTTGAATGTTATGCGACAGTCTGCATGCTTAGCTTCTTGTCTGTTGCTTGGCCCACCGGGGTCCAACTGATGTTTTTCTTTAGCTCCGAAGTTAGCAAGTTATTTGGCGCCCAGGGATCTCCATCGTCGGGCAGCTTACTGAATCTGTGAGTCCTGGTTTTTGATTCACCAGGATGTTTATCATGATTTATTTGTTTGTTCTTGATGATTCATTTACTAGTTAGAAATTCACCACGAGGACCGAACAACTAACTAAATGTTATGAACCACTGCAGAAGCTGAGGGTGAGGTTACGGCCGTGTAAAATCGATTTAAACCCGCCAGTAACTTTGTGTTACTGATCGTTCCAAGTCGATACTTCTGTGGTGGTTCTTTTTGTTTTATGTCTTGGTGTTTAAAATATTTTTGTGCTGTTGGCGCCTTATGTATGTTTGCATATTTTTAGTTAAGGTAACTGAGTGGCCACCTATTGGGAAAATAGCTGCTCATTCGGCTTACGAAATGTTTTCATGGTATAAGTACCTGATTGTTAGTTTGGTTTTTTTCCCACCTTGGTTTTTGGAGTGGGAGTCTTTTTCTGACTGCGCCTTTTCCTGATCTTTGCCTGCTTGTACTTTCTTACAAGCTTGAGGGTACTGTGTTGGAAAATGTTGAAAGTATCAAATATCTTGGTGTAACAATAACTAAGGATTTAAAATGGAACACTCACATCAGCAATGTGTGCACCAAAGCCAATCGGACCCTTGGTTTTTCAGTCAGGGACATAACCTAAACAGGTTATAAAAATAATAACTGAATCAAGTTATAAAAGCATTTAAAATTCTCTCCCTTTCTTGGTTGTGAGAGTTAACTTTTCTTTGTTTAACTCATTTAAGTTATTTTGTAAAAGTTGCAAGTATTACAAAATAACTTAAATAGGTTATAGAGTAATTTTTTTCACGAACTTTAGACCCCCTGCGTAGTACTTTCTAGACGATGCGTAGTAAATTTTATTGGCTGGTCATAAAGTTATATAACAGATCTTTCATAGAAAATTGTCCACTTGCCCATGAAAATTGTGCTAAGGCTACAATTGGAAGATGAAAAAAGGAGAAAAAATGGGTGAATAACTTAAATAAGTTATTTAAGCAAAACTTAAAAAAAAAAAAAAAAAAATAACTTGGTTCAGTAATGAGTCAGTTATTATTTTATAACATGTTTAGGGTATGTCCCTGACTGTTTTTGAGACGAAATCTGTTTTCTTGCCCCCAAGATGTGAGAGAAGCTGCCTAGAAAGGTCTGGTGAGACCTATTCTTGAATATGGTAGCTCAGTTTGGGACCCTCATTATGTAGGAATGATAGATGATTTGGAGAAAGTGCAAAAGCGTGCGGCTAGGTTTGTAACTAGGAACTATACATATGAAGAAGGTAGTATGACTGACATCCTTAAAAAAACTAAAACGTGAATCCCTGCAGAAAAGAAGGAAGGATAATAGAATTATATTGCTTTACAAAAGTCTAAAAGGGAGAGCAAAAATACCCACGGATGACCTTATCCCCAAAAATAGGCGTTGTAGGAATCAACACTCATTTCAGATACCTTCAGCAAGTACAAATGCCTATTTACACAGTTTTTCCCCCAGACAATTAGAGATTGGAATGAACTCCCTGTTTCTCTGATCTCCTCTGCTGAATTGTCAGATGATTGTGTGTCTAAATTTACTTCTCTTGTGAGAGCTCGGGACTAATCCCCTCCGGTCAAGCCCCATCCCCCCTGGTGTGGTATTGTCAGTTTGACGTTTCACCAGTAAACTATTCTGATTCTGATTCTTTCAGATAATTCAAATGATGAAGGGAATTGGTCTATTGGGATTGGCTTTAAATTTGAGTTGAACTGGGATTGCATTACACGATATATGGAAAATAATAAAGTGGCCATTAGAATTTTTTGAGGAGTATACAATAAACACATTAAACCCTGTCAACAAAGGAGACATTGCTCAACTACAGCATAAAACAAAATAACATAAAAACCTACTTTATAAAAAGCTTACTCCGTAAGAAGCACGGCGAGGAACGTTACTATCCTAAAACATTATTTGTAGCGGTGTATTTACGCAGGTGTTAATGCCATCTTTTTCCATGATCCACAAAGTCCTCTAAGTTTCTGACCCCGCCCATTTGGGTCCGGAGAAAAAGACGAGTTTCGTCTACATGCTTCTAACGTTAAGGTAAGCATCCATGGTGCAGTAGATAAGACTCTCGGATTGTAAACCAGGGGTCGCAGGTTCGATCCCTGGGACTTCACCAAATACAAAAAAAAAAAAAAAAAAAAAAAAAAAAAATCAACCTCCTAATCGGTTGAGCCTACCGGTGCTCCCGTGACAACAAACAATTAACCTCCTAGTGCTGGTCAACTGGCTAGTCAAGCTTGCCAAGGAAAGGTAACAAAAAAGTGTAAATAGTTGTAATAACCCGCCCTAAATGTTTTCTCCCCTGATTAAAATCTAAATTTAGCTACCCATCCCACACCTAAGGTACACGGGAAAGATCTCTAAAAACCGCTCGGCTAATCAAACCTTTCTATCTTCATGTGGAGCATTCATAGGAAGGGGAACGAAAGTTTGTATGAATGGTCCTGTCATATGACCAAGATGGCCGCCATTGCTATAAATAGCACAAATCCTTTAAAAAGGTACAAGTTGGCAACGACTAGGAAAAGGCGCAATCAGAAAAAGATTCCCACTCCAAAACCGAGTTTGGAAAAAGCTACATTAACGATCAGGGGTTGGTAACTCAAAGCTATCTTAAGCTTAAGGTCAACTTACGACCAACTTCAGTATCTCTTAGGGATTATGGTGAATAACTGAAAAGGACCCTTAAATTGCGGTGACAACTGAACAGCATCGTAACTTCTGCATCGTCTTATCCTACGAAGTGGCACTTTCATTTGAAAAAAAACGTTAAGACAGCTTAGAGTAACTAGAAAAGCAAGGGCGTTAATTTTAAGGTAGTCATCTTAAGTATGTCGTAAGTTGGGGAACTTACGATGCCTTCGAACTACTGGGCCCAGGTACTTATACCATGAAAACATATCGTAAGCCGAATGAGCAGCAATTTTCCCAATAGATGGCCACTCAGTTATCCAAACTTAACTAAAAATATGCAAACAGCACAAAAATAAGCCGAATGAGCAGTAATTTTCCCAATAGATAGCCACTCAGTTACCCAAACTTAACTAAAATATGCAAACAGCACAAATATTTTAACATCAAGACATAAAACAATAAGAACCATCACAGAATATCGCCTTGAACGATCAGTAATATAAAATTACTGGCGGTCTGACATCGATTTTACAGGTACCTAACCTAACCCTCGGCTTCTGCAGTGGTTCACGACAGTTAGTTGTTCGGTCCTAGTGATGAATCTCTAACTAGTCAATTAATCATCAAAGACAAACAAATGAATCATGAGAACCAAAAGCATTCCAGAACCACACGGCATATGATTTTGAAATTTGGCATGAAGTATCAGGCAATGGAGCTGTACAAAGTTTGTATAAATCATGACATTTGGATGACCTTTACGGCAAGGTCAACTTAGATCGACAATGTATTTGAATGGGGAAAATTAGTAAAATGTAATCACCGGAAACGGGGGGAAACATGCTGGGAGTGAAAGATTTATTATTATGAAAATATTTTGTCCCCAGGGGATTCTCTGTCCCTGTCTCTGGGCTATATTCATGTATATGACCATACTATTCAAACATCCATTCTGATACCGCATGGCAGATCAAAGTCAAACTGTGTGAAGCATCGGTAGGAATGGGAATGACAGTTCGTATAAACGGTCAAGTTCACATGACCAAGATGACCGTCAATGTTATACATGTAAATAGCATAAATTCTTTAAAATGGCGGTATGGCCCATCCCTTTTCTCTTTAATATGCTCAGTGCTCTTAAATAATCTGTTTTATTTTTATTACATCGCTAATGTGTTTAAATGGGAAAATTAGTAAAATGTAATGAAATGGGGGGAAACTTCTTGAGAGTGTATCATTTGGTCCAATGGGTTGTCTGCCCCTGCCTTTTGGCTATATACATGCACATGTATATTGCCATAATATTCAAGCATCTTCTCTGAAACAGCTTGGCCAATCAAAACCAAAGTTTATGTGGAGCATCGGTAGGAAGGGGGAATGATTTTTTAAATGGTCTAGTCACATGACCAAGATGGTCGCCATGGCTGTATATAGCAAAAACCTTTTAAAAATCTTCCTCTTCAGAACCAGAAGGCCTATGTTTTTGAAACTTGGTATGAAGCATCAGGGAATGGAGCTTTACCAAGTTTATATAAATCATGACCCTATGATGACCTTGACCTATTTTACGGCAAATGTCAACTATTTACACTACTGAGCGACCATCTGATTACTGGTTCGCCGCTTAGGTCTGAGCCTGCCCAGGAAACGTGGTTCAAGTCAAACCATTCATACGTACATGTATTAGCCTTTTGTGGCTAAGTTGGATGGTCATATTTCAAGCACTTGTTGACATCCTCATTTTTGGTAAAAGTCCCATAAAATGGAGGCAACGTCCCGACATGACTGAGCTGTTGACTAGGACGTTAAGTATCAATTCAACCAAACGAGCATTTGAACGGGGAAAAATGCAGTTTATAAAACAATAAACATGTAGGAAAACTTGCTGGGAAGAGGCAAGTGGACAGATATGTTTATGAAAAAAATGGCCGTAGTGTGTTGTTAGCCCCTGCTCCACTGCTATATAGATGTATATTTTCTGTTATATTCTAACATCTTCTCTGAAGTCGCTTGTCCTAATTTAATATGAAGCTTCTATACAAATGAGGAGCCAATGTGTTTATTAGTAATCCAGGTCACTTGACCATGAAGGCCGTCATGCCCATATATGGTAAAAAAATCTTTCCCGTAAAAGGTGAACTAATACCAAGTAAACTTGGCATGTAGCGTCGAGGACTATGGTATGAACATGTGATTATAAATCATAACCCTAAGATGACCTTGACCTATTTTATGACAAGGTCAACACAGGTCGCCAATGCATTGGAATGGAGGAAAACTGGTGAAATGACATTTGAAGGGAAAATCTTCTAAGGAAATTGGCAAATGGACAGAATATTGATTATTCTATAAAATATATATTGCACCAGGGCTTCATCCGTCCCTACACTGGGGCTATATAACATTATATTCATTATTCAAACATGATTTTTTTTTGTATATTTAGCAGATCTCTGGTGAGCGTTTACAGGACCATTGGTCCTCTGGTTTGAAATCGATTTTTTTAAATGCGGTCATTAATTATAGTCAGAGCAAACCATTTACCAATCCAGAAAAAAAAATTCAGTCACAAAAGATGAAAACAAACGAGACCAGTAAAAATCGTTTTTGTATCGAAACTTTTATAGTAATTGTCAGGAAAATCCTTTTGTATCAGGATCAAGCCTGCACCCAGTGATATAAGACAATTTAGTTTATTTGGGTGGTATTGTTTTCAAGCACATTTTGGTTGTCACGAGATCCTAGTGTCGGGTAAAAGGAAGGCAACGTCGGGACATGACCACAACTGTTGAATATATGTGCAAGCACATGTTTAATGTCATGACATCCTAATGTCATAAAGACATGACCAAGATGCTAAACCACAACTCGAACAAATAAAAGGAGGCAAAGACCCTACAAGCCTGTCCTACTGCCTAAAGCAGTTTTTTGCGCTACACAACGAATCTGAGCCATAAGATTGAAATAATATGTTGAAGTTGTTTGCGTGTAGCAATGCAAATAATCAGAACAGTTCTCAAATCAGCTACCGACTAATACTCTCAATAAGACCGTAATAATAGAATTTGGTTTGCAGGCCCTTGTTTGCAAATTAAGTTACGTTTTGCACGAAACGGTTGAAAACAATTATGTAGATGGTATGGTAATACAGCTTTGCTCAATTATGCATATTGCGAAATGGATCGTTTAAATTCCTTTCATTGGAAAAACGGTTATAGCTGAAGGCAAATGTTTCGTTAAACAAAAAAGCGACTACGGTGAAATTTCAATATGTCTGCTTTAGCTTGTCTGAACGGATTGAGTTATTTCCGATTAACCATTACTGTTCTTCCTTTCCTGTATAAGGCCATGTCCAATCGGCCAAAAGATTCGTTCTGTGCAATTTTTTGATGATTTGTGACGACCTTCCGAAAATCAAACTTTAAGGAATTTGCAACAGTAAAAAGGTACAAGTAGGCAAAGATCACAAAAGATAAAAACAAACGAGACCAGTAAAAATCGTTTTTGTATCGAAACCTTTATAGTAAATGTCAGGAAAATCCTTTTGTATCAGGATCAAGCCTGCACCCAGTGCTATCTCAGACCTGCTAAAAAAATATTTAAAAATATGCCCTCTTTGTATTATTGTCATTTCAGCTTTTCCCTCCTCGGATTTTGGGGTGGGCCTTTGGTTCTGACTGCACCAGTTTCTGGTCGTCTTTTTTAGCCGTTGTCCGTCCCGACATGACTGAAAAATTGTTGACCGGGACGTTAAGCCTCAATACAATTTTTTTTAGCCATTGCAGACTTAAGTGGTTAACCAGTAATCAGATGGTTTTGGTCGGTCAGAGAGTGAATAGCTTCGCCTAAGGCACAAACAACCCAGCTATATCTGAGGGACCCAATGGGCGGGCCCATATTTCCACCCGGTCACACCAGAATAGGTTCTGAGAATGACGGGTTTTTCCTATTGATATTTTAACTTCTGTCACTTTCCTTGGAGTCTATGAGTGAGATCAGTAACGTGACTGAACGGTTTTGTAGTTGTAGCAGAAGGGAAATAACGCGAAAAGGTTTTTGTCATGGAATGCAATACAGTTTGTCCATTGTGCTATACACACTTCATGTTTAATGAACAATAAGAATTTATACGATATATGCTCAGTACATAATGAAAATTAAAATCCGATTCGTTGCATAGCACGATTATTTTACGCAGTACGCATTTGACATTTGGACATGCATTTTCAATCCAATGGACATAACGTCAGCAATGCCAATATCTGGCATATCCACTTAAGACATTGACATAGAAAGTTTAATATGTGTAGAATTCAACAAAGATATAACATTAGTCCTTTAGGTCTTTTACGTCGACAAACGTGTAAGAATAACAAAATTATCACAGTGCGTGCACAAATTAAAACGAAAATAACTGTCACAGAAACATCGCAGAAACGTTATAAATACATACATACATGTATATACCGTAAAGTTATATATCTAGTTAGTATTTTTGTGAAAGTTAAGATAAGCATCAGGATTGAAAAATATTTGTAAATGTAAAAACTAAAAAATACAGTAATGTTATTTAATTAACATTCAAATTTTGAAAAATAATGATAAAAAACAAATCTTGATAAATTATAGTCAAACATGAATTGGGAGATATCATGCATCATGACTCACATAACGAAACATCAGGGATACACAAACAAACAAATGTATTGACCAACATAAAGGGAACTAAAAGCTAAATACAAATGCAAGAACAGAACAGAACGGAGGGTGACATTGAACACGATTGTTGATGCGCTTCTTTTTTCTTGGTAGATGGATAATCATACATATGAACATAAATTTTTGCAACCAAGCAGTCAGGTGGGAATATGGGCCCCCGCTTTTTGGGGCCTAGGAGAAATAGATAGGCTGCTTGTGCCTCCAGGCAAAATTTCTAGACTTATTGTTACTGGTTCACCACCCAAGTCTGAGCCTGTCCAGTAAAAGTGGTTTAGTCAAACCATCCATACATATAAGCCTTATTGGTTTGCTTTGGTGTTTATATTTTTGAAGTAAATTTGGAGTGGCCTGACATCCTAATGTCGGGTAATAGTCCCATTAAATGGAGGCGACGTCCCGACATTACACTTGCTGTTGACTGGGACGTAAAACATCATTTCAAACAAACAAACAAATCGACCTTTTACAGCATACTTATGATTATGAAAACATTTGCTCCCCAGGGGTTGTCTGTCCCTGCCTCTGGGCTATATACATGTATATGGCCATGATACTTAAGCATCGTCTCTGAAACCGCTCTTGGCCAATCATAACCAAAGTTTATGAAGAGCACCGTTTGGTAGGGGGAATGAAATTTTGTATAAATGGTCTAGTCTCATGACCAAGATGGCCGCCATGGCTGTAAATAGCAAAAGCCTTTAAAAATCTTCCTTTTCAGAACCAGTACGCCTTTGATTATAAAACTTGGCATGAAGCACCAGGGAGAGGACCTCTATATAGTTTATATTAATCGTGACCCTGGGATGACCTTGACCTACTTTACGGCAAGGTCTACTTAAGTGGCTAATACATTTGAATGAAAAAAATGTCAAAATGTCATTTGAAGAGAAAAACTTGAAGGAAATGATGGAATGAAGATTTATGATTCTGAAAAATTACACCCCAGAGGCTGGTCTGTGACCACCCATGGACAATAATACATGTATATTACCATAATATTCAAAGATCTTCTTTTCTGAAACCGCTTGGCCAATCAAAGCTAAATTTGTCTGTATGAAGGGGAAACCAATGTGTACATAAATAATAAAGGTCACATGACCAAGATGGCCACCATGTTCATATATGGTAAAAACCTTTAAAAATATTCTCTGGAACCGGTAGACCAATTTCAACAAAACTTGGCTTGTATCATTGTGGACTAGAGTACTACAATGTATACATAAATTATGACACTGTTATGACCTTGACCTACTTAACGGCAAGGTCAGTATAGGTCGCCAATGACCATAATAGTCAATCAAGTTTATTGGTATACATCTCAGATAAGCGTTTACAGGACCATTTGTCCTCTAGTTTTTAGTTTTGATCCAAAACATAGATTGTGGGTCTTATTATTTCTACTGAAAATTGTTACTTTATAAACAAATTAAAATCTCTATATATTGCATTGTTTTCGTAATGTCATTTTCGCAGCAATGTCTGTCGTGAAAGATTTTGTTTCGTTATACTGCTAATATACGAAGAAATGCGCCTCTTGATACATTTCTCTGCTGTTTCTCTAGGTCTTCCATGAATCTTTTTTAAGAATATTCTCTACACCTGCTTCTTAATCACGCGTAACTTGAAAGCTGCAGTTCGAGTCCACTACCTGCCATCTTGGAAGCCATTGCTTTAGATACAATCCTAGGAATCATCCCGTTGATTGTTAATACACGGCGGTACTTGACCATCGCAAAAACGAAAGAATGAGTGGTTCTGGAGACCATTCTTAGTTACTCCTACTTTCCGCATAACCTGAATGAGAGCGGTAACATCGGTTGTTGCGTTTTGGAAGTCATAACACGCTAATTCAAATACTTGTTCACCAAATAGGGTTGATTGTATTTCGACGCATTCGACTGGAGCTGTTTGAAGGTCGCCTTTCTTATAAAAATAAACGGCGCGTTATTTCCAATCTTGAACCGCCGTCGTTGCACGACAATGTCGCTCGTGGGGATATAGCATTATAACAACCATTACAGCACCACGGCATTAAAGATCTACAAGAACATTTTGTCGTCATTTACATACTGGCAGATCTGTCACGCAAACTGATGTAAGTCTGTGACTGTATTAAATTCCAAAAGGTACATAGAAACATGTTTGGGACCCCCACTCACTACTGGTCTATAGTACAACATTTATTAACTTTAAAACACAGATGCTCTTCAAAGTTTGCCCCTGTTGAAAGGCGATACTTCTGCTGTAGTTCTTATTGTTTTTTTTGTGTTGGTGTTAAAATTTTGTGCTCTTTGCACCTTATGTACGTTTTGATATTTTTAGTTGGATTTGTGTAACTGAGTGGCCTATCGGGAAATAGCCGCTCACTCGGCTTACGATATGTTTTCTTAGTAAAAGTAACAAATTGTCAATTTAGTTTTTTCCCACCGCGGCTTTTGGAGTGGGAATTTCTTTCTGGTTGTCCACTTCCTGATTATTTCCTACTTGTACATTTTTGTAATTATTAAAGGGGCCATAGAAATAATATCCTTAAAATATTGTGACTGATGTTCCATGAATAATTGACCAATGTGCTAACCAAAGTAGAAATACAATCACTGCACACTCTTTTCCTTCCTGTTTTTATGAAGAGATTATGCCAAGGTCAAGGTCATTTACATATTAAATTTAAAACTTAATTTTCTTGCAGAAAGTACTGGGCCAATCAAAGCCAAACCTAATGTGGAGCATTGTTAGAAAAAATGAATTAGAATTAGAATGTTTTGAAGCTTGTGACCTGAAAATTGGCAATCGTACGTCGCCCTCTTCTCAGCCATTGTTGAACTCTTGAATTCGAACGTATCTGAAATCCGTAATAGTGATAATACTTTCAAACTAAGGGATAATACTTTCAAACTAAGGCTATTTACTCTGACATTAGAATGTTTTGAAGCTGGTGACCTGAAGTAGGTAGACAGTCATACGGACAACTTATAGAACTAATGAAGTTATTCAAGGTCTAGGTCATATTTCAAATGCCAAATCACAGGTGAGCAATGTAAAGGCCAATGGTCCTCTGGTTACAAAAAGAAGTTGCGTGAAAGAAACATAAGTAGACACATGAACTAGTTTGTTTTCCTGCATAAAACGGAAACTCTCCTCCAACATCTAAGGTGGACCCCCTTGCGGCATCCGGAACACTCGTAACTACGAGTTCTTTCGTTGCCCTCCATGAATTCCATGAAGTCTTTGAGCCGGTTATGTGTCAATTTTGAAGGTTATGTTTGCGTTGAGGATGGGCGCCCTTGTATTCTTTTTCATTTACAGCTGTAGAGCATGAAACGATTATACTTCGTAACAGCCTTCGGTCTGCCACGTCTATTGACCTTAGCAGTGTGATAAGTTGTAATGAGTCTTACTGACGTTTTCTCTCCATCTCTGTATGCGAAACCCATAGTGCGTCTCTCATGAAAATACACCCATTTGGTGCGAGCTGTGCATCTTTTACTCCTAGTGGCATGTAGCTGTTTTGTTTTGTTTTTCACAAGCTTCCTGTCAATTAAGCGTTGTTACGAAGTAGCTCCTCCCCAAGTTGTACTGATGCAAAGAAACTGTCACAGTATTTGATCCAAAATGTTGTCCAGGTGGGACCCTATCAAAGAGTCAGACTTTTCAGAAACAAAATATGATGCAAATAATTCACATGTACTTAAAATAGTTCATATTATGTTTTAAGTGCCCGTAAAGTGAACAGCATTGTTACAAATGTTCATTCTGTTTATCGTGTGGTTAAAATTTGTTATTCATTAAGTTTGACCCCAAAACGTACCAAAATTGGACAAATGACGGAAAATTGAGAATTTTATTAACAATATAACTCTTTTACTTGTTTTGGCACCGTAAATTACAAAAATATGTACCCCTGTATCAAATATCATCACGTAAAACTTAATAAATTGAATGTGCATGTTATATTCATAATAATGCTGTTTTATCACAACATTTCATGTTGACGAATGTGAGGGACAGGCTAAGGTATAACATATGATTAATTAAGTTTTGTTCAAAAATAACGAAGGCACGTCATCAAAAATGAATTATGGTCACACCAATATATATATAATAACATTATATTGGAAAACGAAATGGCAAACACCACGCAGTTTCGAATGTTTATAAAATATTTACCTATACCCCGTACTTTTTGTGGCCTATTTCAAGAATGGGGGTACCCTAAGACTTTGCCCAGCAATTCCAGAAAGTTTATGAGATAATATGAAATGATGACACGTAATGGGCATAAAAACAGGCCTGACATTATTTTGTAATCAATGTATTCAACTGTGAATCCACTGCTATTGGAAATTTAGGCAGTTTCTCAGGCAGTCACTTGTTAAACCAAAATTTTGTATTTTTATGGCACTCAACTCAGAAGAGGGGTCGCTAATTGCCACATATAATTTTCTTATCAGTTCCATAGAAAACTACATTTTGTTCATTACATCTTGTATGACACTCTTTCAATATTAAAATAACAAAGTTTTATGAAATCTAAATGCTTTATTATACACTTTGCGTCCTTTTGAAACATGCCTTCGAACTTTATTAACACCCTGTATAATTGATACTGGCCTTGTTGTGCTAGATTTTCTGTTGTAACCCTGTTATATTTATGCCCGGCATCGATGGCACTGTAATGTAGCATACGTTGTCTACTAGTTTTGCCATAGAATCCGAAATTATGGTCACTGTCAAAGATCTTCTTGCTACAATTAAACTTTAATAGCCAAAAGGAACATGCGCGGATCCAGAGGGGGGGGACCGGGGGTCCGGAGCCCCCCCCCTGGAATTTGAAAATTTTACCTAAAAAAGGTAATTTTGGGGGGGTTGGACCCCCCTTGTCTGTGACCAAAAATTATCATTTTCGTTGGACCCCCTCTCATGAAAATTTCTGGATCCGCGCATGAGGAAAACCAAATCCGAGAAATCACAAATAGCCTCTTCATATCAGCAAAGCATGAATTGAAAGTAATTTACTTTCAAACTTGTTTTCAAAGGAAATTTACACCCCTCAAAGTTGTAACGACCAGGTCGAATAATCTCATGATGATGATTATTATAGTCTAAATCAGATTGAATTGTCTTTGAATTTGACAAATAAGTGATTTTTGATGGTGTGCTATTTGATTCAATTTTCCAGATGCCATTTTTTGACAAAAATGTCTAACCTTTACACTGGCCACTAATGTTACGACCAGAGCGCGATTCTTAGCGCCAAAACTGGAATTTAAAAATAGTCATATGATTACTTATGCCTACATGTGATCAAAAGCAACTAATCAAATATATTATAACAAACTGAGAATCAGGGAGCGCGGTGACGTAGTGGTAGAGCGTCGGACTGCGAATCGAGAGGTCCTGGGTTCGATCCCCACAAGCGTCACCGTGTTGTGTTCTTGAGTAAGACACGTTTACTCCCTACAGTTCTGGTTAAACCTAGGAAGCGTTGGCTCCGTCCAGACATGACTGAAAAATTGTTGACTGGGACGTAAAGTGTAGCGTAGTTGTGGAGCAGTACCCAAGGGGAACCTCAGATGGCCCAACACAAATGTCAAAGTCTTGTTACAAGTTCACAATTTTGATATTAATATTTATATTTTCCAACAATAAAGTAAAAGTAATCGTATAGTGGTAATAAACTCAATAACACAATAATTCAATAGTTTAACTCTCCCACGGAGGCAACATCTATATATACTCTCTGGCCAAGCGCCCTCTATGCTACCAAGGCGCCATCTACTTAGTCATGGCTAGCCAATCAAAACAAAGGTCAGTCACTCAGCGCCATCTATATACGTAATGTACTAAAGATGTAAACCAATCACACGGCAGCTGAATGACGCAGTAGTTAACATTTTCTAAATATCACAAAGTTGGCGGTGCTGCCAAAATGCACAGATGTTCTTAGTTTCGGTGCCAAAAATGTAACATTTATTTATATCGCTTACTTAATTTGCCCCCCTGGTAATTGGAGGTGTTAACAAGTTGTTTACCAGATGCCTAAATGTCAGTCACGTTCTGCAAGTTTCATCATCTGAATTGAAATGCCAAAAGGTATTGCACTAAACATGTGACTGATTATGCAACTATGTACTCTTGCAAATGATACAAGGTACAAAATATACATGTAGCTAATTAAGCTCATTAGTAATTAACCCAATTAACAGCTTAATTAGCAGAGGTCGGTATTGACTATGTTATATCCGCCCCTTTCTTAAAATAGTTTTATTTAATTTAATAAAACTCTCAAGAATTAAAGATTCAATATACCGCCATGACGAAACCTTGACCATACCCAGCACTGGACCAGAGTGTACATACATATAACAGCATGCTCAATAATGCAAAAACGACATGCATTAACTTTATACAGTTATTTACAAACAGCATGCATTAACTTTATATACAATACACTTAACCAGTTACCTGCAAGTTATTTTAATGACATTATAAATCCTGAGAAGAAGAAAGGAAGTTGTTAATTATGTATTACTTTTTGATTTATTAAGTCTTGTTATTGTCCATTAATAATAATTAAATACACTTTTTAATCACATTATCAAGTCTTGAAATTGAACACATAATGAAATTATATAATCCTAAATCACATTTATCAAGTCTTAAAATTGAACACATAATTATTAAGTCTTGTTGTTGCATATTTATAATAAAAATAACATTTATATTCACTTTATCGAGTCTTGGTATTGAAAAAAAAAACACATTTTAGAAATTATGAATACACATAATGAAGTCTGTTATATTTAGATATAGAAGTTCAACACCAGTCAATGACAACAGGGTCCTCCTGAGTGCCCTTCCCACTATAGATGGTAACCCCCTCCTTCTCCTCCAATACAACAACATGTTCGGTGGTAACATAATCTCCGTTCTTGTAATAATCATATTTCCTCGTCAACGTCTACCTCTCCAGTTTGTACTGATTTGTGGTCCCTGGTAGCATCAGCCGGTGTATCAATTTCCCCATATGTTTGTGTCCCTGTGGTCTGCACAGGGGTCTCCAGCATTTTCTGGGGGTTAGAAACCCCTTTGTTTACATCCACGACAATAAATTTCGTATTGTCCGGGTAGATTTCTATCATTTGTTTAAGTGACATTTCTCTGACACATTCCATGTTAGTTTCACTTGTCTTATATATTTAACTTGAAGAAAGTTTTGTAATTACGTATTTCCAGAGCAGTTTTTGTAGCTATTTGTTTCAAAATGTTGATCACTGTTTGTTAAATAATACAATTTTAATTGCTGACCTTTAAATTTGGCTTTGAATTTATCCTCATTCCTCAATCAACAGAATTGTGATTTAACCTCTTGTCCGTCAGCACATGGTCCAAACTGATTTTATGTAAAATGTCATTTTTTGTTACTACGTTGGTTTACACAAAGTTTAGCAACTATACATGTTATACATGTGTTTACACAAAGTTTAGCAACTATACATGTTATACATGTAAGTAACACTATGTACTGTTCAAGTAATGTAACTAACAGTTTTATCTGTTCCAATACTATCCATTTATGTTTTAAAACCTATGCAGTCTTTTCTGCATCATATATGACACAATTAAAACACAGTTTGAAAATATTTATGTCTTTCAAATAAACAGTCAATGAACTATATACAGGTGAATCTTCTGCCACAGCGCCACCTTCAGGGTGACACCGTGGACTTAGTCGTCGACAATAATCTTCTGCCATGGCATTGCCTTCAGGGCAATACCATGGACTTAAATCACGCTCCCACATCGCTATAGCTGTCCATTAAGTTCGTTGGGCCACCTTGCCGCGGCCTTCGCCCAACAACGTAGCCAATGCTACCGCCCCCTCATCCGGTGTAGAAGGTTCTTGTCTTCTTGGCTTGTGAATAACAGCCTCGTCTTCAGACGTCACCGAACCAATTACTCGGGCAGTTCTGGTCACACCACTCTCATCATTGCAACAATTAGCTAACCAGTTTCTCTCGCAGTTAAAGACTGCTCTGCGCTTTTTATAATTACAGTAACAGATCATGACTATCAAGATGGTGACTATGCATAGTATGCCAATTATGTAAGGCCAGAAGGACCAAGAGTCATTCCCCACCCTGACCTCGTCATAATCATGAATCATGTTTAAGAAGGCTGGCATGGGAATCCGCTTCAATTCCCTTAACCCATCAGATAACTTAATTGATGTTTTATTTGGAAATGATGTGCTAAAGTTGTACCATAAGGAAGATCTCGAGATGTTTCTGAGCTTCAAGAATGATTCCCATGAATCTTTAAATTGACCCTGACCCCGTTTCTCATAGTATGCTGGTAAGCTCAAGTATTCATTTGAGGCTCGACAAGTCATGTTTAGTCTTATGACACCCAACGGAGCCTGAACAGTTACATCCCCTTGTTTATTTTCTGAGTCCCTACAGACAACAGTAAATTTCATTGTTTTATGTGTGGCTACGATCCATATACCAGAATGCATATACTTTGCATCAGGCAGCTCTGAGTGGAGACTTACAACACTTCTACAATATCGTTTAATGTTCTCTTCATGTTTCAGAAATATTGATATTATACATGTGTGTTTGAGATTTGTTTGATAGATCGCACTTTTCGGATCACAATAGGTCATATAGCGATTGTTACAGGAACTGTACTCTTCTTGAGACACTAAGGCATATTTTGTATGGTCATTATTTATCATTAGTCCTTCAGCTTCAATGTCATATTTTGCGGTTATGCCTGTCCCTGTCACAGAATCAATAGTTACATTGTGCAATGGCAGTGGAAAGTTATAGACTTTGTAAACATGAAATTTTTCTTTAAAATCAAGAAGCGGAATAGATAACACAATTAGGATTTTGTCACCATCTAAGTACGTTGTACATGTTAAAGTATTGTAGAAGTACCAAATATCGGTTATCGGGTCTGAAGGCAATCTTATTGTAGCAGGTAATTTATCTTTAATTTCAAGAAGCAAAGACCTGAGGTTTGATGGTGATATCGTACTTGGAGAAAGATGATTTAATGAGAGCATGCTAAGTTCAGTTCTTAAGTTATCCAGATATACTACAGCATTTTGCATTTTTAGCTTAATCTCATCAAGCAAGAGCTTATACTGGAAATACAGGTTTATAAACTGTTCCAGTGAAGCAAAGCGTTGCTCAAATAGCTCTTTAATTTTCCATATCTCAGCGTCTAAGCGCTGATAGCATTTTATTAAATCCACAATTGCCCTTCTGTTTTCGCTCATATGAACCCTAGATAAGTTCAGAAGTGTCATACTTTCTTCAAGATTATGTATGATTTTATTTTGGTTTCTGGCAAGGTCAATTACTGACCTTTCAATATGACCTATATCCGCATCTGTCACAGTGCCAAACATGAAACCCATTAATTGCCCTACCACTGGCAGCAATGACCTTTTAGGTCTGCCATTCATTGACCTAACTGTCCGGTAGTCATCAAAGGCACCTTTCACTGCGCCATATGTGTCATTTAGGATCGCAATTTCTTCATGCAGGCTATGAATTGTGTCCACGTAACCGGTCTGATTAGTCTTCCTGTAATACTGTATCAAGGTCTCCATGACCTCATTTGTTTGGTCAAGGTCATTACTTATAGTCGAAATAAACTGCTCGTATGGTCTGAGATCATGCACAAATGTCACTAGCCATCGGGCTCTATTCAATGCAACTTCATTTGTTTTATGGAAAACCACATTTTCATGAATGTTAAAACAACTGGTATAGCCAATCAGTATACAACTGATAAGAAGTGTATAACCAGCGTTGCAAACAGTCATTTTTGCAACCTGAAAATACATAAAAGAACAAAATAGTGTAAACAACACATTGGCACAGTCAGTAGTTTATTACTAAATCAACTGATGCAATATGAGCATTTGCAAATTTGCAAATACTCTCTGTGAAGCCTCTCTATTCAAACTTAGGCCAAACCAGACATTATACTCAAAAATGCCCGGTGAGCCTGAACTAATGCTTCGGCCTTAACCTTAAGATCTGTCTTATTTTCCTTAGCTTTGTTTTCTGATTCTATCTTCTCTGGGCAATTGACCCTTTTGCTTTCAGTGTCTGAAGGTGTGCAATCATTGACATCATTCACAGAGATAGCATCATCAAAGGCATCTTCGCCCATTGGTTCATCTTCTTCACCCATTGTCTCATCAATAGGTTCTGGTTCTTGTACTTGTTGATCTCGTTCCAAGTATTGTCGCTGTTCTTCAGCTTCTCTAATTTCCTGTTCTTCAGCTTCTTTTCTGGCTTTCAGCCTCTTAGACAGCTCCATCAAAGGGATGTCATCTTCTTCGTCAGAATCTTCTCTCTCCCTTCGATGTCGTCTTATGACCTTCTTCAAGGGTTCTTCTGGTTCTGAGTCATCTTCTTCAGATGATGATTCATCTGGTGGAATAGCATATGCAGCCTTGCGCATTGATATGCCGTCTTTGGTACATGGAATGTCCCATTCCTCAAGATTCACCGGATTCAGATCTATGGCATGAGCTTTGATGGTTGATCCGTCCAGTTGATTTTGAATCAAATATGAGCTAGGCCCTCTTTTAGCTATGATCCTATGAAATGGTTTCCATCTTGCATCAAGCTTGTTTTGCATTCGTTGATTCTTGTAGTAGACTGGGTCACCCACTTCATAGTCTATTTGCTTTGAACCTTGATCGGCATACTTAGCCTGCCTCTTCTTGGCTTTCTTCAAATGTCTTCTGACTAAGACAAAGTTCTTATGCTGTTCTTCCAATGCTATTTTGTGTGTTTCTTCTCCTTGGTATTTCCGTCTGGGCTTCATAAGATTATCGACTGGTAATACCACGTCTCTGTTGTATAGTAGAAAGAATGGAGAAAATTTTGAAGAAACACTGATGTTGAAGAGGATGGTAGACACTTGTAAGCACATGATGGATATTCATAGCTTCTAGAGTTTCTCTCATGACCTGATTTACATTCTCAGTCCCATTATCAGTCACAATTTGTAGAGGACAGCCATACCTCGGATATATCTCTTCTATCAACAAATTTGCAACTGTATCAGCGGTCTTATCGGGGACAGCAAAAGCCTCTGGCCACCCACTAAACCAGTCAACAAAAGCAATGATGTATTTGTTTCCAGACAAAGATGTTGGATAGGGACCAGACAAATCTAAAGAAAGCTTAGCCATTGGAAAAGGAGGTATGTCAGTTTCTTGCAATGGTTGCTTTACCTTTTGAAGAGACCTAGTTTTGCAGACAACACAATTTGTCACATACTGATAAATTTCTTTGTACAAGTTTGGCCAATAATATTTCTGTCTGATTCCATCAAAAGATTTCTGAACCCCCATGTGCCCATTGCCATCATGGTATTGTGTGATTACTCCAGTTCTCAAGTGTCTGGGAACATACAATCTAAGAATTGGATCATTGTCAGGATCAGAGAGATAATACAAGACACCGTCAACTATAAGATGTTTCCTCTGTGTGTCTTTTCCAGGATCTCCATGAACAAGTATTGTCTTCAATTCAAGGATTTCATCATCCTTAGCCTGTTCTTTAACCATGTCAAGTTCTGGGAAGCAATCTTCTGGCTTCTTAAGAGGGTCATCCATTGAGACATCACACTTGGCGAATTTCTTAGGCTCAAACCTATTGGAGTTTAAGGTGTTCACCTCAAAAGTGTTATCATTGATATCCAGGGTCACCTCTTCGCCTTCATCTAGATTTTCTGGTTCCATTGAAGCCTCGTCAACTGTCAGCACAGATGTTGGTTGTGCCAGGTATATATTCAATTTGGCAGTTATATCCCGACATACTCAATGCCCAAAGTTGGACCTTCTTATTTTGCATTGGAGACTCAAGTAAATACTTCAAGGGCTTATGATCGGTCTTGATCACAAATTCAGCACCATGTAGATAGTGATCCAGCTTCTGGAGAGCAAAATGGATTGCATAGGCCTCCTTCTCCACAGTTGACCATTTACTCTGTGTTCTACTCAGCTTGTGAGAAAGATAGTAGATTGGTTTTTCATTTGGGACATTATGAAAGTGAGGATCCTCAGTCTCAGCAGCTTGTGTCAAGCAGGCACCAATACATGTTCCACTGGCACCAGTATATAGAGTGTACGGCTTGTTTGGGTCAGCATAAGCAAGCAAAGGAACTACAGTCAAACTGTCCTTCAAATATTGAAATGCTTTCTGGTGTTTATCTGACCATTTGAAATGTGCTTGCTTCCTTGTAAGGTCTATGATTGGTTCGGCAATTTCCGAAAAATTGGGGATAAACCTGCGATAAAAGGAACACATTCCAATGAAAGAACGAATTTCTCTAACACAAGTAGAGACAGGTAAGGACCTAATTGCTTCTACCTTCTTTGGTTCCGGTTTGATACCATCTTTGTTTATAATGAAGCCAAGGTACTGTGTTTCAGACTTCAAAAACCCACATTTCTTCAGTTTCAATTTCAGATCATGCTGACGCAACCTGTCAAATACAATGTCCAAGTGTCTGAGATGGTCTTCAAGGGTTGGACTAAAAACAAGTATATCATCAAGATAAGCAATGGCAAACATACCAATACCCTGCAACACCACAGCCATCAACTCCTGGAACACCGCTGGAGAATTTGAGAGACCAAATGGCATCACATTAAATTCAAACAGACCCCGATGACAGGCAAATGCTGTCTTTTCTTTGTCATGTTCATTCATTGACACCTGCCAATATCCACTTTTCAGATCAAGAGAGGAGAAGTATTTTGAATTTCCCAACAAGGCCAAAATATCATCAATAACAGGAAGGGGATATGAGTTCCTCTTAGTGACCTGGTTCAACTTCCGAAAGTCGACACAAAACCTTTTTGAGCCGTCTTTCTTATCAACAATGACAACTGGGAAACTCCATGGCGACCTAGATCTACTGATAATCCCTGCGTCAAGCATTTCATCAACAGTCTTATCTATGACCTCTCTTTTGTTCAATGGGGCCCTATAAGGACGCATTTAGATTGGACTACAATCACCTGTATCTATTTTCATTTGCACAGTTTCAGTATGACCAAGTTCAGTGTCTTTACTGGCAAATAGTTCTTGGTTCTTTAGGATAAGATGTTCAATATCCTTTCTGAATTCTTGAGGTACATCCAAGTCCTTAAGATCTAAGTGATCTCCTACATCAGGACCTTTCAGGATAGAATTCACTTCAGTGACTTGACTAAAGTCACTTTCAAGCTTAGCTAAGGTGCTATGTCTGAATATTCTCATAGTTTTATTGGTGTTGTTGACTATGAGAATGGGAATAGATCTGTCACTCTGTAACCTACTCACTGAATTAACAACTTGAAGCCCTGGTTCCTTTACAAGAAAACCTGTATCAGCGGGTGATATTTGGTAACACTGTTCAGTTTTGATATCAGGGTTAAACCTAACCTTTCCATAGCAAATTGTTGCTGTCTGAGGTTTGATAACAGTTGTACTTTTCATCCTAACCACAGAAGCAATGTGTATATCTTCCTCTAGATTGACATAATTCTTATCACCTATTCTTATGCAACCAAGATCATAATAAATCCGAACTCCATGTCTTTTCAGCCAATCTGTCCCTAATATCATATTTCTGTTCATTTCTCTAACCACGTAGAAGTTTTGATTCATAATTGCACCACCAACACTGAAAGTAAGGTCAATGCACCCATTTATTTTTAAAAGACTTCCATTAACCCCATGAAGATTGATTTTACGACGTTGAAGCCTTGGTCTGTCCCTTAATTGATCATACACGCGTCGATGCATCAAAGATACCTCGGCGCCTGTATCAACTAATGACCTGTATTTTTGTTTGCCAATTTTGATTATACATGAATTTGGACTCCCCGCCAATTGAATATGAAAGGTTGGTATTTTGTTAGCTCACCTGAGCCGTCAGGCTCACAAGGTGAGCTTATAGGATGGCCATGATCCGGCGTCCGTCCGTCGTCCGTCCGTCGTCCGTCGTCCGTCCGTCGTCAACCATTTTCAAAGATCTTCTTCTCTGAAACCGCTTGGCCAATCAAAGCCAAATTTTACATGAAGCATCTATGGGAAGGGGGAACCAATGTGTATATAAATAATCCAGGTCACATGACCAAGATGGCCGCCATGCCCATATATGGTAAAAACCCTTCAAAAATCTTCTCCGGAACCACTGGACGGATTTCAACCAAACTTGGCATGAAGCATCGATGACTCAAGTACTACAATGTGTATATAAATCATGACCTTGCGGTGACCTTGACCTATTTTATGGCAAGGTCAACATAGGTCGCCTTTGCATTTGAATGGGAAAGATTGTTAAATTGTCATTTAAAGGAAAAATCTTGCAGAAAATGAGCAGTAGGATTGAATATTAATGATTCTGAAAAAAATTGGGCACCAGGGGCTCATCCGCCCCCACCCCGGGGCAATATACATGTATATTATCATAATATTCAAACATCTTCTTCTCTGAAACCGCTTGGCCAATCAAAGCCAAATTTTACATGAAGCATCTATGGGAAGGGGGAACCAATGTGTATATAAATAATCCAGGTCACATGACCAAGATGGCCGCCATGCCCATATATGGTAAAAACCCTTCAAAAATCTTCTTCTCCAGAACCGGTGGACCGATTTCAACAAAACTTGGCATGAAGCATCGATGACTCAAGCACTACAATGTGTATATAGTTCATGACCTTTTCATGACCTTGACCTATTTTACGGCAAGGTCAACATAGGTCGCCAATGCATTTGAATGGGGAAAACTTTTAAAATGTAATTTAAAGTGAAAGTCTTGCAGGAAATGGGAAGTAGGACTGAAAATTAATGATTCTGAAAAAAATTGGACCCCAGGGGCTCATGTGCCCCCACCCCGGGGCAATATACATGTATATTTCCATAATATATATTCAAACCTCTTCTCCTCTGAAATCGCTTGGCCAATCAAAGCCAAATTTTATGTGAAGCATCTATAGAATTGAGGAATCAATGTGTATATAAATAATCTAGGTCACATGACAAAGATGGCCGCCATGCCCATATATGGTAAAAACCCATCAAAAATCTTCTTCTCTGAAACCAATAGACTGATTTCAAGGAAACTTGGCGTGAAGCATCGATGGCTAAAGTACTCCAATGTATATATAAATCATGACCCTGTGATGACCTTGACCAAGTTTATGGCAAGGTCAACATGGGTTGCCTATGCATTTGAATTGGGAAAACTGTTAAAATGTCATTTGAAGGGAAAAGCCAGCAGGAAATTGGCAAATGGACAGAATATTGAAGATTCTGAAAAAAGAAAATGGCCCAAGGGCTTCATCTGCCCCTGCACTGGAGTTAAATACCATAATATTCAAACATGTTTATTGGTATATGCAGCAGATCTCAGGTGAGCGTTTACAGGACCATTGGTCCTCTGGTTTTCTTTTGATTTGTTTTTTGTTTCATTGCTCTCGACATCGGCTTCATCATGCCGAGAGCTCTCTAGTTTTCCGACTGCTGATTACTTCGTACATGATCAAACGACCTACCATGACCTAAAGGAGGTCTTGGTTTTTGGTTTATGTTTTTACAGAATTTCAAAATGTGACCCTCTTGACCACAACCCCAACATATGATTTTTCTGTCTGTCCGTCTGTCTACGGAATTAACCTTTTTGCAACGATTCGCTGTATGACCTTTCTGTTTGCATTTGTAACATGTAATATTTCGATAATGATCTACCTCCATAGGTGTACCACGCATGTCAGACCTCTGAGGTTTTGGAACTGAACCTGATAAATGTACCCTTGCCCATAAATTTTGTTCATCGGTTGCAATAGCAATTGCATCCTGCAAGTTGTCTGGCTGTCTTCTTAATATAGTCATTTTCAAGCTCTCATTTGTGAGCCCATCCACAAACGTGTCTATAAGTTGTCTTTCAATCGCATCTCCTCCCTGGCCTAAGAATGCGTCTTCAGCCAAGGACAAGATACGTTCAGCATATAACTGAATGTTCTCGCCTTTCTTTTGCACTGTTTGTCTCAACATGCTCAAGGCAAACTGTGGATCGGTCACATCTGAGAAACGTTTTGCAAGTTCTCCCTTCAGATCTGCCCATGCACTATCAGGTAATGCATTCATGTACCGTTGAATGTACCCACTGACTGCACCCTTACTTGCTTGAAAAGCAATCATTTTCTTCCTGCCATCAGGAAGATTCATCAAGGCACAATACTTTTCTATTGCCTTAACCCAATCGCGGAAACCCTTTGGTTCCCCTTCAAAAACAGGTACCATCTGAGCTACTCCCTGAGCACTTAAAGCAGACTGCACACCAGCCATTTCTGTTGCTAAATCAGCAAACACCTGTCCTATGCCACCGGCACCAGGTTGAGCATTTGCATTAGCACCATCCATGATAGTAAAGTATTAAAATCAAAGGTTAGCTAAAAGTTACACTAAAAAGAGATAAGTAACCTTTCCTACCTTTTCCTGAATCGGCTGTGTCCACAACAAGGCTGAAATCCTGGTCTTGTAGGCACCAAATCAACTATGTAGCGTAGTTGTGGAGCAGTACCCAAGGGGAACCTCAGATGGCCCAACACAAATGTCAAAGTCTTGTTACAAGTTAAAAATTTTGATATTAATATTTATATTTTCCAACAATAAAGTAAAAGTAATCGTATAGTGGTAATAAACTCAATAACACAATAATTCAATAATTTAACTCTCCCACGGCAACATCTATATATACTCTCTGGCCAAGCGCCCTCTATGCTACCAAGGCGCCATCTACTTACGTCATGGCTAGCCAATCAAAACAAAGGTCAGTCACTCAGCGCCATCTATATACGTAATGTACTAAAGATGTAAACCAATCACACGGCAGCTGAATGACGCAGTAGTTAACATTTTCTAAATATCACAAAGTTGGCGGTGCTGCCAAAATGCACAGATGTTCTTAGTTTCGGTGCCAAAAATGTAACATTTATTTATATCGCTTACTTAATTTGCCCCCCTGGTAATTGGAGGTGTTAACAAGTTGTTTACCAGATGCCTAAATGTCAGTCACGTTCTGCAAGTTTCATCATCTGAATTGAAATGCCAAAAGGTATTGCACTAAACATGTGACTGATTATGCAACTATGTACTCTTGCAAATGATACAAGGTACAAAATATACATGTAGCTAATTAAGCTCATTAGTAATTAACCCAATTAACAGCTTAATTAGCAGAGGTCGGTATTGACTATGTTATATAAGCATCAATACAAACAAAGCTTTCAAAAATATTTGTACTAGTTAGCCAATGAATTGACGTGTTCATGCGAATTACGTCAATGTTTGCGCCTTCTTTCAAATTTAATTCACGAGAGCGCAGCAGAGGTGTTTAATGTCCCAGTCAAAAGCTATGGTCATGTTGGGACGTTGCCTCCATTTTATGGTACTTTTACAAAACTTGATGACGTCATGAGACGCAAAATGTGCTTGAAAAATAACAACCAAAGTAAACCAAAAGGTTGTTATGTATGGATGACTTGATTTGAAACCACTTTTCCTGGGCAGGCTCAGACCTAAGCGGTTTACCAGTAATCAGACAGTCAGTCAATAGCGTATAAGCTTTGCCTGGATGCATTGGCAGACCATCTATTTCTTAAGGCCCCAATGGACGGTGACGCATATTCTTACCCGACCATCCTTGAAAGTGTTCAGCTGTGTTCACAATGAATAAGACAGGATACTTGGTATTTTTTTCATTATCCGACAGTTTTGGCACTTAACACTTTACTTTATTAAATGCAATGCGGCAGGGAAGAAGACAGGATGATATTTGGTAAATTTTGTGATTTTTCTTTTTTCAATAATCAGTGTAATGAATGTTTGATCTTTTGCATGCCTTGGGTTGTGCATGTCTTGCACGGATTTGTTCGTCATGGACATTTCTTAATATGGTTCTTCCGCATCACGAAAACATGTCTGTGTAATGTATAGCCCCTTGAACCTCACTTTTATATAGCAAAACTGGGGTATGCAGGGGTATACCTATTTTTCTTATTTTTGCTCCAAAACGTAAGTTGTGGGTACTCGTTAGAACCGCTTCGGCGAATGGGGAAAACTATTAACATGTCATTTGAAGGGAAAAGCCAGCAGTAAATTGGTAAATGGACAGAATATTGATTATTCTGAAAACAGAAAATGGACCAATGGCTTCATCTGCCCCTGCACTGGGGTTAAATACCATAATATTCAAATATGTTTATTGGTATGTGCACCAGATCTCAGGTAAGCGTTTACAGGACCATTGGCCCTCTGGTTATAAAAATCGAGCATGTGATGCTTCCACAAGCTGATCGTAGCTTCTCCATCGTTTTCCCTCAGAAGATCACGATGGACTAGATCAAACAGTCCACGGAAGATGACAGCTCTCGAATAGTTAAGCTTGTAGTCTGTATGAGCTTGCTCACTATCCATTTCTGTTCTATCTGCATATTCTTTGCAGCAGTACCAATCTGAAGTGTTTTGGGTGGATTATTAACTCACCCGAGTCAAAGGCTCACAAGTTGAGTTTATAGTATGGTAGTCGAGCCTTAGTAACAATGAAGTCTTATAGGTTCTGTAGAAAATATGTAACCAGTTAACCAGTTTTATATGATTTTACCTATAATTACTTCAGAAATAATTTAACCTCACCATCAATTATATCGATTAACGAATGGATGGCAGATTGTGATAAATTCATAACGGCATCCCCGGCGTGAATTAATTTTTGTGTCTGCCTGCAGCATCATGCGTTAATCAAAGTAAATTCACAGTTAATTAAAATGATTTTAATTCCAACATGTCTAATAAATAAATGCTTACATTTTAATCCCACCTGAACCGAAGACTCACAAGGTGAGCTTATAGGATGGCCATGCTCCGTCGCCGTCCGTCCGTCCGTCGTCGTCCGTCCACAATTTCAAAGATCTTCTCCTCTGAAACTGCTGGGCCAGTCAAAGCCAAACTTCATGTGGAGCATCCTTAGGAAGGGGGTCCGGGTCACATGACCGAGGTGGCCGCCATGCCAATATATGGTAAAAAAATCATAAATAATATCTTCTTCTCTGAAACCGGTGGACCAATTTCAACGAAACCTGTTACATTACCCGAATGACTTTGCTTTTCGTCTTCGCGGCAGCCCATTGACGATGCTGAATTGTGCGCCACAGAAGATGCTACAAATGATGAGGCTTGGCTTTCATACGAACCTGGCGAGTTGAGCGACGTGGAATTGTTGCGGTGGGTGAGGCGGTTGTCTCAAAGGACGGTTGTTTTTTCGGCATCTTCCTCAGAAATGCTGGTGGCTGGAAACGATGGCACGCTGTATTTATCTTGTGCCTGACGTGTTTAACGACGCGGAATTACTGCTAGGGAAGGGTGTCTTCTCAAAAATATTTTATCGGCATCTTCATCGGAAATACTGGGATTCAAAACAACGCAAAAGCCTGGACACAGTTGACTAGACCGGCATTCTACCTACATGTAAGCAGTCGGCAGGTTGGGTGGAAGAACACTGTCTTCGCTGACTATACTAAGTAAGGGACGGACTTAATGGTTCAGACATTCTAGAAGTAGATGGAATCGGAGCAGACGGCAGACTGAGTGGAACAGCACTGCCATCGCTGCTTATAGTGACAACTTGTTCAACGTCACTCTATGAAGAGATTCAGCGTCGGTGTTTCTTGGTACAGTCTTCCAGTCACATCATTTTTACTTTAAATGGGCAGTCCACAATGCTTACTATCAATCTATTCTCTTGATACCAGCTGTTTACCGTGCCTTCGTCGTTTTTATTCCGCTAAAAATGTTCTCCTTTGCGCTTTGAGTACTAGTATGAATTTGAAAATTCCCAAGGAGTTTGTAAATCACCCTTCTCTAATGTTACCGCCACCCCTTTTAGTATCTTCATTATCCGACATTTTTCGCACTGAACACTTTCACTCTAAGTACAGATGGTTTGACTTTAACCACTTTTCCTGGGCAGGCTAAGACCTGAGCGGCTGCCCCGTAATTCGCTTTACCTGGAGGCAAAAGCAGTACATCTATTGCGTTAGGTCCCAATGGTCGGGGCCCATATTCTCATCCGACCACCCTTGGTAGGTTTTGGAGGCCCATTGTGGCCTTTACAAAAACGATAGGCTGCCTGTCGCCGTGTTTATCCAAACGTTCGTAGCTTATTGACCAGCCACCTGGTTACTGGTTGACAGCTAATAGTATAGTATATCGAAAGATTATGGCGAGGTGTTGTGCGGTTTGTGATGCTTATATGGGTAAAAGACGATGATGACACTTTATCGTCTCATCTCCCACGCAAATCATGAATCTATAGGATCTCAGAGGTTATTGCAGCTATGAAATGAACATTCAAATTAATATCGATATATCGATTAACGAAAGATATTAGATGGCAGAATGTGATAAATTCATCACGGCATCCCCGGCGTGAATTAATTTTTGTGTCTGCCTGCAGCATCATGCGTTAATCAAAGTAAATTCACAGTTAATTAAAATGATTTTAATTCCAACATGTCTAATAAATAAATGCTTACATTTTAATCCCACCTGAGCCGAAGGCTCACAAGGTGAGCTTATAGGATGGCCATGTCCCGTCGGCGTCCGTCCGTCCGTCGTCGTCCGTCCACAATTTCAAAGATCTTCTCCTCTGAAACTGCTGGGCCAGTCAAAGCCAAACTTCATGTGGAGCAACCTTAGGAAGGGGGAACGAAAGTTTAGTCACATGACCGAGGTGGCCGCCATGCCCATATATGGTAAAAATCATAAATAATATCTCTTTCTCTGGAACCGATGGACCAATTTCAACGAAACCTGTTACGTAGCATCGGGGACTGGCCCATCATAGTTTAAATAAATCATGACCTTGGGTTGACCTTGACAAGGTGAGCTTTTAGGATGGCCATGCTCCGGCGTAAAAGCCTTCAAAATCTTCTCCGGAACCAGTGGACTAATTTCAACAAACCTGGCTTGTAGCATTGTGGACTAGAATGCTACAATGTATATACGAATTATAACCCTGTGATGATCTAGACCTATTTTATGACAAGGTCAATATAGGTGGCCCATGACCATAATGGCCAAACAAGTTTATTGGTACATGTATATATCCCAGATCTCAGGTGAGTGTTTACAGGACCATTGGTCCTCTAGTCTTTTGTCCCTTCGCTTAGTTTTTGGTTTGTCACTTTTCAGTCTTACATGTATACGGATCCCTGGGGGATGGCATACATTACCCGAATGACTTTGCTTTTCGTCTTCGCGGCAGCCCATTGACGATGCTGAATTGAGCGCCACAGAAGATGCTACAAATGATGAGGCTTGGCTTTCATAAGATGCTACAATGATGAGGCTTGGGTTTCATACGAACCTGGCGAGTTGAGCGACGTGGAATTGTTGCGGTGGGTGAGGCGGTTGTCTCAAAGGACGGTTGTTTTTTCGGCATCTTCCTCAGAAATGCTGGTGGCTGGAAACGATGGCACGGACGCTGAGGCCTGCTGTATGGTTATCTTGTGCCTGACTTGTTTAACTAGCTGCTAGGGAAGGGTGTTTTCTCGGCATATTTTATAGGCATCTTCATCGGAAATACTGGGATTTAAAATAATGCCATCACGAAAACATGTCCATGTAATGTATACCCCCTTGAACCCCACTTTTATATAGCAAAACTTGGGTATGCAGGGGTATACCTATTTTTCTTATTTTTGCTCAAAACATAGATTGTGGGTACACGTTAGAACCACCTCGGCGAGGCGGTTCTAACGTGTACCCACAATCTATGTTTTGAGCAAAAATAAGAAAAATATCAAACATTTTCTGATGAAATTTTCAATTTTTATAGGTGAAAAAATTCACTGTATATTGCATGGGCAAGTTTTCGTAATGCAAAAGCTGTGACACAGTTAACTAGTCTGGCATTCTACCTACATGTAAGCAGTCGGCATGTTGGGTGGAAGAACACAGCCATAGCTGTCTATAGTGAGTAAAGGACGGACTTAATGGTTCAGACGTTCTAGAAGTAGATGGAATCGGAGCAGACGGCAGACTGAGTGGAACAACACTGCCATCGCTGTTTATAGTGACCACTTGTTCGGCGACCAATTGTTCGGCGACCACTTGTTCAACGCCACTCTATGAAGAGATTCAGCGTCGGTGTTTCATGGTACAATCTTTCAGTCGCATCATTTTTACTTTAAATGGGCAATCAACAATGCTTACTATCATCCTATTCTCTTGATACCAGCTGTTAACCGTGCCTTTGTCGTTTTTATTCCGCCTAAAATGTTCTCCTTTGCGCTTTGACTACTAGTATGAATTTGAAAATTCCCAAGGAGTTTGTAAATCATCAATTGTGATATTTTCCGTGCATGAAAATCCCTTCTCTAATGTTACCACCACCCCTTTTAGTATCTTCATTATCCGACATTTTTTCGCACTGAACACTTTCACTTTACGTACAGATAGTTTGACTTGAACCACTTTTCCTGGGCAGGCTCAGACCAGAGCGGTTGTCCCGTAATCAGTAGCGAATAAGCTTTACCTGGAGGCACCATCAGTACATTTATTGCATTAGGTCCCAATGGTCGGGGCCCATATTCCCATCCGACCACCCGTGGTAGGTTTTGGGGGCCCATTGTGGCCTTGATAAAATAGATATGCTGCCTGTCGCCGTGTTAATCCAAGCGTTCATAGCTTAAAAGCGATTGACCAGCCACCTGGTTACTGGTTGACAGCTAATAGTATAGTATATCGAAAAATTATGGCGAGGTGTTGTGCGGTTTGTGAGGCTTATATGGGTAAAAGACAATGATGCCATATAATCGGCTAATCTCCCACGCAAATCATGAATCTATAGGATCTCAGAGGTTATTGCAGCTATGAAATGAACATTCAAATTAATATCGATATTGGTCCGGCTAGCTTAAACATCGTTGGTCATATATGTATCGCAGCAACTGATTTTATGTCACTTAAATGTTGACCACAGGCCATACGACATTTCAGAGGTCGAGGTCCTATCTGTGGACAACGCAAGGCAGTACAGGGCATGCAAGTTTTCTATACTTGGTTCGGTACCAATACTATTTTATCATGCCTGGGTCTACAAGACAAAAATTAACAAAGCCTGATTTGGCACGAGATAGACAGGGTTATGATTGAATCTGATGGAACGGTACAGATTAAATGTTGTCTGATTGGGTAGATATAGGTCATTCTAAAAGAGAAAATTGAGCCTGTGCGTGAGAAAACCAACAATTTGGGGTTCCGACCAGGTCTGACACAAACCGGGCTGTACAGTCACAGAACATTGTTAGAGGCTGGAAATTTTGTATTTAAGTAGAAGAGGGATTGTACTATCCATGTAGCGAAAACAAAGGCGCTGATCAGCTTCGCGGTTACCGCGAAGCTGATCTGCGGCTTTGTTTTCGCCTATGCAAATTGTTGTTTTTCTCATGCACAGGCTCAAAGGACGTTCACTCACCATTTAGTTTTATCGAGTAGTAAAGCAAGCAAGGGCAGTTAGATGTTCAGTGACTTACGTGCATGCATGTTTCGTTAAATATGCTGTATGTTGTTGTCAGCTATATTTTAAACAATTGACGAAGACATTTGGGCAAGCATCTAATGCTGGCACAAAGATTTAGCTTAGCTTGGAATGGTTCATTTGTCAAATATTAGATTATATGGATTTTTTTACATAAAGAGCCTGTCAGCCCCATTGCGCTTCGATCTCGTCAAATACGTATTCGCTTATTTGGGTCATATTCGGTGACTCACAGGAGATAACATTATTGATTAAAACATGTAGACAATACAATGCCGATTTGGCACAGGAGAGGCTTACAATGACGACATGTTTAACCCATATTTGACGATTGGATTCGCCCATAATTATCAATTGGGTGAGTCCACTTTCATTTTAAGGAGCTTCGGAAGTGATTTTTACATGTTTTTCAATTTTTCGATGAAAATTCTCTAAGCAAACAGAGTAGCCCCAGATGGGACGCCGCGTTCTGTGGCGTCACTTCTGGAGCTATTCTGTTTGCCTTTGTCCCATAAAAGAGACGCAAGGCTAAAAAGAGTTAATAGTCGAAACCGCGGTATGGCCCATCTCCTTTCTCATTAATGTGTTCACTGCTCTTAAAGGATCACTGTTTTAATTTTTATTTGCTATTACTGCAGCTGGTGTTGTGCCGTGTGGCGGCCCTGAAAAGTCTCCCCGTACATCATCCATAGTGCAGATTATATTTTCGTTTTGATCCTTTGAGATCAGCGAGGGTATTGTGAAAAATCATAAACTAAGTAGGTTAAGATTCATTTTCTAACCATTAATATATTTTGTCCAGTTTAGATAATACTAGTCTTAGTATCGACTTACCTGTTGAAAGTTGCAAAATTTCAGTAATTCTCTTGGCTCCATGTTGCCAAATCTAAAGGGTCACTAACGAGACTTTAATAGTCGAAACCGCGATATGGTCCATCTCCTTTCTCACTAATGTGTTCACTGCTCTTAAAGGATCACTGTTTTATTTTTTATTATTTAATATCTTATGATGGGTACGCGGTGACTTAGTGGAAGAAAGTCGGGTCGGACTTCACGTCTCAAAACGGCACCAAGTGTTTACTGCAGAAGGAATCAAATATACTCAGAGGCAAAAGAAACTATACCTGTTTTAAATGTCCATTTTTTCTTAATATTCATCATGTCTGCTTTAAATTTTGCACGGCCTGTTTTTACAAGTAACATCATACTGTCGTGATGATACGTTGCATTTTGAAACGCTTAAATAGCTTGAATGGCTACATGTTAATTTTTCAGGTGCCCCAGATTGGACCATCGAATATTTCGGAAACTATATGTAGGGTGTTTACTTACTTTTGCCTCTTAGTATATATGAATCGAATTAATTAGCATTTTAAGCACTGGAGAAAAATACATGTAGTTTAGATGGGACAACTGTACATTTAATTTTATCTGTATTTACTTTAACGAAATCACGCACAAGTTTAGAAGGCTAATGTGTACATGTACCTAAGTTTCCACAATTAGATAAAAACTTACTTGGAACAGATTTAGAGCAAGCGCAGCACCCACTTAAGTTTAAAACGACACTTCATCACATGAAAAGGTTATTTTTGTGTAATATCCGTAAAAGCAATGAGCAGTGGCATTTTCATGAAGTATTTGTAATTAATTCTCCGTGTACACGAGCTGATAAAGGAAGCGGCCAATCTCTATTCTGAAACTAAGGCGGAACTTTATTATTGATAGCGAGATAAGGATGAAGAACAAACGTCATCTAAGCTCAAAGCGTGTAAGCAGATCACTTAAACGCACTTCGTAGTTGTGCAGTTTTACTGACGTTCGAGCGTGTACACTTAATTCTAATATCCATGCCAGTTCTAATGCAGCACTATCAGCAGTTTGGGCCGTGAGATGTAGGCCAAACGACTGTTAATACTGTAAAAATCAGGTATCCAGAACCAATTCTGCCCTACCGCTTCTATGATCCGCCCGGTTCCGCCCATCTCTGAAACTACACGTGGCTCTGTAATGTTTCTGCTGCTTTTCTGTCATGAATTTGGGACCCTGCCCCATGGGCTGTAAGCAATAAATGGGTTACTAGTGGCTAAAGGCAAAGCTTCTAATCGACTGATCGACCGCATACCTTATACCGGTTTAAATGTCTGGGCCTGCCCAGGAAATGATGGTAGTTATATTCAAAAGCACATTTTGTATGTAATGATACCCCAATTTGGGTAGAAATCCCATAAAATGAAAGCAACGTCTCGACATGATCATAGCTGTTGGCTAGAACACTTAATGCAAATCAAACCAACAAATCAGAGAAGCAATCAATTGCCCTAAGTTCCATTTTACAGTTGCAATAAGACGTGCCACATTACACACCACTGCATGTACTTCTCTTTGACACATTGATTGTAAGGGTGGTCGGGGAAGGGGGATATTGGTCCCGCCCATTGGGTCCAAAAGAAATAGATGGGCTGCTTGTGCCTTCTACACTACGGGCCGACCATCTGATTATTGGTAAACGGCTCGGATATGAGCCTGTCTAGGAAAAGTGGTTCAAGTCAAACCGTTTTAGTGGTTAACTTGAATGGTAACATTAGAAGCACTTTTTTAGATGTCATGATGTCCTGAGTTTGAGAAAACGTCCCATAAGATGAGGACAAAGTCCCGAAATGACCATAGCTGTTACATGTAACTTGGACGTAAACTATCGATTTGAACAAGCAAAACAAAATTGTTTTGAAACTTCATAACATGTGTCTCACATATTGGGGCCGTGATAAATTGATTGGCAGTTGTGCCTCAAAGCAAAGCGTAAAACTCACTAACTGACAACCTGATTACTGGTCAAGGTCCACTTAAACTACAGCGTACCTATGCCAACTTATGAGAAATTCAACCGATACGTTGGCGTACTGTGCATAATAATTTTTGCATATGTTACGGGTACGCTGAATACGTCGAAGATTTTTGTGTATACACAAAATGTCAAACACATGCCTATGTACTCATACGGTACTCATACGTTAGGCGTGTGCAACAAATACATAATGCATACGTTATTGTACGTTACGTGTAAGTTACCCATTCGCATACGTTACCATATTTTTCTGCCACTGGGAAGCTTGTATTGCTCGTGAATAGCGCATGCTTAACGTATGCCGGACTTGCAGGCAACGCACAGCTGACTTATGTGTAACTTATACCAAATGTACATTTACGTATTCAGCGTTCGCCCGACGCACACAGAACGTACACAACGCAACATGACATGGGATAGTGAAACCATACAAATTATACACCAGTCATTTGTATCCGGGGTTACAGCGGTTGAGACCTTCGATGAGTCCCGGCGATGCCGGAGATATGCCTAGGTTTTAATATTCCGCCAACATACAAGCAACTTACAAGCAAATTAAGTTTTCACATTAAACTACTTTCATGATCCTTATTTAATTTGCAAATACTTGAGGAATTTCAAGCCTCTCCCTCGTACTTTTTATTAAGAACAACTCCCAGTTGTTAGGGGCCAGGACTTCAAGCAGGGATTTTACCACAAATAGGACCTGGGCTTTTATTGGGGCTTTAAAATTAGAAAGATAAAAGCTCCACTATTCCTCGGCAAAATAGGTGTCGGGGATGCAAATTACTGGTGCATTAGCTTAAGTTGTTTCCTTGGATGGTTATAGTTAAAGCATATTACGGATATACATGTATCATGACGTCCCAGTGTTAACTGTATAAGTCCAATAAGATCGAGGCAACATCCCGCCATGACCACAGCTGTTGACGGGGAGCGCATTTGCATTTTGGTAGAGCATCGAGAGATCTACTCGGGGCGCCGTGTTGTGATCTTGAGCAATCTGAATCTGAATAGTTTACTGGTGACACGCCAAATGACATTATTTCACAAGGGGGTTCGGATGGGGGAGAAATTAGTCCCTTGAACGCACGAGTGAAGCGAACTTGGACACACAGTCATCAGACATTTCAGCAGAGGAGATAAGTGAATCAGGGAGGTCATTCAAGTCCCTGATAGTCTGTGGAAAGAAACTACATGTACTTTTGTACGGCGCTTTGCTAGCTGAAGGTATCTGAAAAGCCAAAGAGTGTTGATTTCTACAATGCCTATTCTTTGGGATAAGGTCATATGTGGGTATTCTGGCTTTACCCTTTATAGCAATACACCTTAACTATACAAAGTACTGATAAATAATACCCAGGAAGCGGGCTCTCCGTCCTGATATGACTGAAAAATTGTTGACTGGGACGTTAAAACGCAATGCAAACAAACGTATGTGCCATTAATATCAGGAACAACGTATACTCGTGAGTTTGCAAACGTAGGATCATAGTGAGCCGCGACGCGAGAAAACCAGTCTTCTGGGTTTCCGATTAGGTCCGACACAAACTGGCCTTTTCAGTCACAAAAAAGGCTAAAAGCTTGAAATTTTGGATTTAAGTAGAAGAGTTATTGTACTATCCGAGTAGCGAAAGCAAAGGCGCTGATCAGCTTCGCAGTTACTGCGACGCTGATCTGCGCCTTTGTTTTCGCATAGGTAAATATCGGGTTTTCTCACGATGCGGCTCATAGTGCAATATCATGTTCCGGATATATTTCCAAGATCGATGTTAATATAGCCTCTTGTCAAGTCTGATATCATTTTAGATCTAAATTAATAAAGTAAATCAAGAAAACTCTTGTCTTATCCTCTCAATTTGGCCATTCATGAATACAAAACATATTAACGATGAATTGGATGAAACTATGTCTTATGAAAACATGCGAATAACAAAGACGCACATTATTTTGTAACCTGTTGCGTACATTTTGCAATCGCTTGCACGGTTGACTTTGTCCTGTAGGCATTGCATTTATAATTGGTAGAATACAATCTGTTTCGAGGGAAAACATGGTCAGAAGCACTGGGAGTGAGTTTAAAACGTCAAGACGCAACCAATGATACTTGATCGATGAAAATATTATTCAGTAGGATAGGCTTACCAAAGGCGTTAAAAATACGTCAGCGAAACGTTCTCGGTATGAAGCTGTATTAGAAGCTGTCATCGTAAAGGTCATTCTTGAGATCTGAGCCACAATCTGAGTAAATTGCATTTTTCTCTCGCCAACAATTATGTATAACTCAAAACAGTAAGCAGGTATGACACTCTGAATGTGAGAGCTTCGCTTGAGACCACTAAGTTGCAAGAAAACTCAGACTGAACCAAAGTGCATAACGCTTCGATCGTCTTGCTGCAAAACAATTATACCGGTTTTGATATGACAAGCTTTCTGTATAATAACAAGGGTTATAAAAGGCATATAGATGATAATAAACTAAACGGCGGACTGGATGGTTTATTGTTTTCATTGATTCTTGTTTTGCATGAATCGTGATACATAATTATGAATTAGTGTACGCAAAAGTCGACAGTCTGAGACGTTCAACTGACGCGCCGTTTTTGAAATAGCCTTACGTTCTTATGTCATTTACGAGGGATATTGCGCAAATGTTTATCGAATAAATCTGCATACATGTACATTTGTACGTACGACTGTTAGATTTTATTTTGATTCCTGTTAAAGACCTACTGAAGCATAGCTAGCCTGATGTGACGAAATTGCTCGAAGAAATCAGGTTGCAGGCGACACAAAATGTATTCTATTATTACTACGACATCCCGCAAGTTTAGTACGACATTTCAAAGATTTTCCGCGACTTAAATTATGGGAATGCCGTGTAGACATAAGCTACATGTGATATGTTTATACGATTTTTACGTCTGTACGACAAGCTACGAGGTCAGTACGAGTTATGCTTCGTCCACTTTTAGACGGCGGTTTGCTACGAGAGTTTTTAACCGTTTAAAATTCTTGTAGCCTTGCTACGCGTTGGGAAGATTTGTGTACAACAACCGCCGACATATGGCGAGTTTTCTACGAGTTGGTACGAGTTAACCAAAAAATGTGGGCGGAACTTAATCGTAGGGCCAACTCTTTAGTGTGTGACAGGTGCTTAAAACTGGTATTTCAAAAGGATCTGGTTTCGCATATAAACGTATCACATGTAGCTTACGGTTATAAATGTATAAAATAAACGCTGGTTTTAGTTGCATCCCTTTATAAGTATTAATCACGTCCGTTTAAAGATAAACAATCTGGCATAATTTTAGTTTCACAGGATGGCTGACGTGTTGCTGATGTTACACGACGTCGGAATTACAATCCGCCAACTATATAGCGCTATGAAATATAATTCTAATTCATGCATGTTTTCTTAAGTTTCCGAAGAATTACTTACCTCTACGATTGTGAATGCCAATATCGAGAGAAACGTCTAAGCCATCCAAAGGACACGTCTAACGTACGTATTCAAGTATAAGGCGCGACCGGTCGCCGATCGATTTTATAGAAATACACGCAGTCTGCGACTGGTCGGCGATTATAATGTTTGGCTAAAAATGTGCATATGTTTTAATCTCTTATCTGTCGTGAATTATTTGCAACGAAATCGGTTGCAGACAGGTCGACTTGCTAAGTGTAAGCATATCTTCATGGAACTTTTTCTGCGCTTTTTATTCTGATTCGTAGTGTGTCATTTCGTATTTGTCAAACAAGTTCTGATTAATATATAACGCATCATATTGAACATTGATTATCTTATCAATTGAAAATGCTTATAATACGAAAACTGTTGCAAAACATACATCGTCTTTTCTCTATAAATGATCATGAGAGCGAATGGATCCGACACCAAGCCCGCGTATATTTGTCCCGTTAAGTTTACAAACAACTACTATTTTGTCTCTTGTGTTATGTATCACGTTTTCAGTCATATTTCCAATACTCGTCAGAAGCCTTTTCTTATCATTCGCTGTTTTAATAGTCATAAGCTTAGTGTTACGAGCACCAGCTAGCAATGAACTAAAGAGCTTTGTTGAACTGAGTGATGTGTTAATTAAAGTAATAGGAAAACAATATGACTCATGCATGAGTAGCGAAGGTGGCCGACGTCTTGAATAAAATACAACATAGTAGTACGTTTCAAGGCAAGGTATTATCAAATGTTCTGCGATTGAAAATGGTTGATTTGCTTTGTGTCAGAGTCTGGATTTATTCTTATTATTGTACATTGTTACAGTAGCTGACGAAATCGAAATAGGGCTATTTTTGACATTTTAACTAGATTTGCTCGCATAGGCAGTAGTTTTATGTTGTTGCCTTTTTCAATATTGAAGTATTAAGTGTGATTTACAGGTTAAGAGATGCAAACTGCAAGCGGCGTTGACGAGAATTATATTTTTCATTACGAAAACTTGTCCATGCAAGATACAGTCTTTTTTCAGGTGTAGAAAATCTAAAATTTCATTGAAATATTTCTGATATTTGTCTTATTTTTGCTCAAAACATAGATTGCAGGTACACATAAGAACAGCCTTTGCGAGGCGGTTCTAACGAGTACCCACAATTTATGTTTTGGAGCAAAAATAAGAAAAATAGGTTTACCCCTGCACCCCCCAGTTTTGCTATATTAAAGTGGGGTTTAAGGGGGTATACATTACACGGACATGTTTTCCTGATGAGCATTCTATTTTTAGCTCACCTGAGCCGTCAGGCTCACAAGGTGAGCTTATAGTATACCCATGCTCCGTCGTCCGTCCGTCCGTCCGTCGTCCGTCGTCCGTCCGTCCGTCCGTCGTCCACACTTTTCAAAGATCTTCTCCTCTGAAACCGCTTGGCCAATCAAAGCAAAATTTTACATGAAGCATCTATGGGAAGGGGGAACCAATGTGTATATAAATAATCCAGGTCACATGACCAAGATGGCCGCCATGCCCATATATGGTAAAAACCCTTCAAAAATCTTCTTCTCCGGAACCACTGGACCGATTTCAACCAAACTTGGCATGAAGCATTAATGGCTCAAGCACTACAATGTGTATATAAATCATGACCCTATGATGACCTTGACCTATTTTACGGCAAGGTCAACATAGGTCGCGAATGCATTTGAATGGCAAAAATTGTTAAATTGTCATTTAAAGGAAAAATCTTGCAGAAAATGAGCAGTAGGACTGAATATTAATGATTCTGAAAAAAATTGGGCACCAGGGGCTCATCCGCCCCCACCCCGGGGCAATATACATGTATATCTCCATAATATTCAAACATCTTCTCCTCTGAAACCGCTTGGCCAATCAAAGCGAAATTTTATGTGAAGCATCAATAGGAAGGGGTAACAAATATGTATATAAAAAATCCAGGTCACATGACCAAGATGGCCGCCATGCCCATATATGGTAAAAACCGTTCAAAAATCTTCTTCTCCAGAACCGGTTGACCGATTTCAACGAAACTTGGCATGAAGCATCGATGGCTCAAGCACTACAATGTGTATATAAATCATGACCCTGTGATGACCTTGACCTATTTTACGGGAAGGTCAACGTAGGTCACCAATGCATTTGAATGGGGAAAACTTTTAAAATGTCATTTAAAGTGAAAGTCTTGCAGGAAATGGGCAGTAGGACTGGATATTAATGATTCTGAAAAAAATTGGACCCCAGGGACTCATGTGCCCCCACCCCGGGGCAATATACATGTATATTTCCATAATATTCAAACGTCTTCTCCTCTGAAACCGCTTGGCCAAACAAAGCCAAATTTTAAGTGAAGCATCTATAGAATGGGGGAATCAATGTGTATATAAATAATCTAGGTCACATGACCAAGATGGCCGCCATGCCCATATATGGTAAAAACCCATCAAAAATCATCTTCTCTGAAACCAATAGACTGATTTCAAGGAAACTTGGCGTGAGACATCGATGGCTAAAGTACTCAAATGTATATATAAATCATGACCCTGTGATGACCTTGACCAAGTTTATGGCAAGGTCAACATGGGTTGCCTGTGCATCTGAATTGGGAAAACTGTTAAAATGTCATTTGAAGGAAAAAGCCAACAGGAAATTGGCAAATGGACAGAATATTGAAGATTCTGAAAAAAGAAAATGGCCCAAGGGCTTATCTGCCCCTGCACTGGAGTTAAATACCATAATATTCAAACATGTTTATTGGTATATGCAGCTGATCTCAGGTGAGCGTTTACAGGACCATTGGTCCTCTGGTTACCTTATTCGTCTCTGAGAGCAAGTAATATTTTGCTTAACTATAATTGGCAAATGCTTAAGTGTACGTCCTGCAGAATTGGTGCTACAAGTACTTGGATAACCGATGCTTAATTTATATTTCCAAGGCCAGCTTTAATTGCACTGCATGAATTATATCCTGCAAGACCAATACAGTTTCGGTAGTAATTTGTCTAAATTATTATGAACAATACAATTCTGAGGAAACAGGAAGCAGTTAAAGCCCTATTATTGGAATTCTGATAGTTTCTGATACTAAATATTGAATACAAATTGGACAATGAAGCGCCCACTATATACGTTTAATGCAGAAACATGGATATTACGTCAAAGGTGACTTCTGGTTTAGAAGCAGTAAATAGAAATGTATTTTCGCCAGGAAAACATGCCCGTAATATGTATACCCCCTCATGCCCCACTTTTGTATAGTAAAACTGGGGTTTACAGGGGTATATCTATTTTTCTCGTTTTTGATCCAAACCAAAGATTGAGGGTACTCGTTAGAACCGCCTCGGCATCGCGGCCGAGGCGGTTCTAACGTGTAACCACAATCATTGCTTTGAGCAAAAATATTAAAAACTTCAATTTTTTTTTTCATTGAGATTTTCATTGTTTACAGCTGAAAAATCTATATATTGCATGGACGTGTTTTCTTGATAAATGATATTTTTACTATGAACGGATTATGAAGATGATCTTATTCCACAAGAGAATTGTTCAGTAAAGATGAAAGTTATTGTGTTGACGGATACTAAATTAAGAAGACGGAGAAATCTTATCATACGGGTACGTATAACATTATATATTTTATTATTTTATTATACTAGCATGAGTTTTCGTAGCCGACAAATCCTTACACATATTTATTCTTTGTTATTGATTACAAACATACACTATACATAATTGTAAACGATACTAAGGATAGGAACGAAAGCATACAGCTTGTAGAATTCCACTCCTTTTGGAAATCTAATTGAGCCGTGACATATGCGCCGCGACGTGAGAAAACCGGTCTTTGGAGTTCCCGACCAGATACAACACAAACCGGTCTGTACAGTCACAGACAATACCTAGAATCTTGAAATTTCAAATAAAAGTGAATTGTGCTATCCGAGTAGCGAAAGTTAAGGCGTTGATCAGATATGCAGTTACTGCACAGCTATACAGATCGCACATGCTGTTTATATTTTAAGCAGTTGTCTATTTTTCATCATTGATGTTGGCCTTCAGACGTACATGTATATTTGTCTAAGCTATTTCCGTGCAATTATATGATAACACTGCTATTTTGTGTGTTTGAATTGTTTGAGTTAATGCTTAACGTCTCCGTCAACAGCTATGGTCATGTCGGGACGTTGCCTCCATTTTATCATGACACCATAAACGTGCTTCAAATATAACCACGTAACAAAGGAATTAATGCTTATATGTATTAATGGTTTGACTTTAACCTGTTTTCCAGGGCAAACAGACATGATGGGTTAACCAGTAATCAGATGGTCAGTAATGTGTAAGCTTTGCCTGGATGCACAAGCAGTAGGCCCCAACGTGAGTGGGGAGGGCATATTTCCACCCGATATATTGTGCTATGTTATAACCATAACATAAAACATCATCAATGCAACATCAATTTTAAATATTATTTAACACAAACTAACGAACTACAATGCTACCTTCTTGTATAGTGCGTAATTTTCTGCTTAACACAAACAAACCCCGCCCAAAACAGGTGTTCGGGTCTCTTGATACTTTTCGATTGAACTTTGCAACCGATGATAAGCATCAAACAGAACTGATTGAAATAAGGTGTGTACAACAATCATAGATATATAGCTTAAAAGATAAGGTGAATTCAGTAGCGAAACAGTTTTGCCAGCAAGGGCGTTCATCTTTTTTGTATCATGGTTGGCGTGTGTGGTGCTAAACATGAAGTTCACTGAATGCAATGGGCAGAACACATATGCGTTCTAATTTTGCGTGAACCTTGCGTACATGTAAGATGTTGATCTGTACATATTGTATATTTATTGATACAGCATATTATACGAAATTATCGGGAAATGGGTTATAGCCGTCTGACTGCATTTTCATAACCATCAATGGCATTCTATACGTGTAACATGCGTTGCATTCAAAGGAACTCTTGTATTATTCATAACCTGAACATGTAACAACGAATTAAATGCCCACCCGTCATTCAATGTAGTCTGCAATGAATAAAACGCTGTTTGGAGAACAGATGAAACGGCATCTTCACTTGTACTTTTTGAGTCCGTACGTTGCGTAATATATCACTGTTTGGAGAACAGATGAAACGGCATGTTAACATGTGCATGTACTTTTTGAGTCCGTGCGTTGCGTAATATATCACTGTTTGGAGAACAGATGAAACGGCATGTTAATATGTGCATTTACTTTTTGAGTCCGTACGTTGCGTAATAAATCACTGTTTGGAGAACAGATGAAACGGCATGTAAACATGTGCATGTACTTTTTGAGTCCGTACGTTGCGTAATAAATCACTGTTTGGAGAACAGATGAAACGGCATGTTAACATGTGCATGTACTTTTCGAGGCCGAAAGTACGCACTATTAAATTGTTGCACTATATGAGCCGTCTCGTGGAAAAACCAACAATGTGGTTTCCGAACAGGTTCGACACAAACCGAGCTGTATAGCTACAAAAGCAGGCTAGAAGTTTAAAATTTTGGAGTTAAGTAGAGGAGGAATTGTACTATCCGAGTAGCGAAAACAAAGGCGCTGATCAGCTTCGCGGTTACCGCGAAGCTGATCTGCGCCTTTGTTTTCGCCTTTGCAGATTGTTGGTTTTCCCATGGGGCGGCTCAAATTGTTGCACTATATAGGCGTTTCAAAACCGTTTGCTATATAAGCGACAGTAATCAAATACATACAATTTATTTATTTAAACATGCTGACCGGGTGTAAATATGGCACCCCGCCCACTGGGGCCTAAAGAAATAGATGGACTGCTTGTGCCTCCAGGCAAAGCTTCTACGCTACTGACTGACCATCTGATTACTGGTTAACCGCTGAGGTCTGAGCCTGCCCAGGAAAAGTGGTTCAAGTCAAACCATCCTTACATACATGATTAAGCCACACTGGTATTGTCGGGTGGTTATATTTGAAACACGTTTTGGTTGTCATGACATCCTTATTTTGGGTAAAAGACCCATAAAATGGAGGCAACGTCCCGACATGACCATAGCTGTTGATTGGGACGTTAAGCATCAATTGCAACAAACAAACAAATGATAAATTTGCATTTACTTTTGAGGCCGTGTGCACCGAAATCACGCAGGATTAATTTGTTGCACTATGCACCACTGTTTAAAAGCGTTTGTTATATAGGCAAGAGTAATGAATACTAACAATTTATTTATTACACCAGTACTACATGGTATAATCATGCACAATGCCCATTTGAACGACATGTAGGTCTCGTTCAGGGACCATACTTTGTCCCTGTCTAACCCTGAAATGATAGCACAATTTTTAAAGAGTAGCAAAAGACATTCATTCACTATACAACAGTGTAAAGATTTTTTTTTTTTGTTTTTTGTTTTTTTGTTGTTTTTTTTTTGTTGTTTTTTTTTTTTGTTTTTTTTTTTTTGGGGGGGGGGGTTCTTTTTTTTTTTTCTTTTTTTTTTTTTGTTGTTGTTGTTGTTGTTGTTTGTTTTTGTTTTTTTTTTGTTTTTTTTTTTTTTTTTTTTGTTTTTTTTTTTTTTGTTTTTTTTTTTTTGTTTTTTTTTGCCAAAGATGCGAGTTGGTTGCGTGAAATGCATGTGGTGGCAATCATTAACTTTTACAGATTCATAGTATGTGTGGTCGGGTGGGAATATGGTCCCGGCTCTTTTGGGCCGTGAGAAAATATATCGGTTGTTTGTGTCTCCAGGCAAAGCTACTGACTGGCCATCTGATTGCTGGTTAAGTAGTTAAAGCCAAATCATCCATGCAAAATAGCCTAACTTGTTTACTTGGGTGGCTATATTCTCAAGCACATTTTGAGTGTCATAGCATCCTAATGTTGAATAGCAGTATCCATAAAATGGAAGCAACGTCCCGACATGACCATTGTTGTTGATTGGAACGCTAAACCACAAATCAAAGATCTGTAGTAAACAAACTTTGCATTAGTAACCAATATATTTTCGTTTGGAATTAAACCATGCCAGTTCGTGTGCTACCTGTTAATACAATTACTAAAGTAGGCCACAAATCGACGTGATTTTATTGTTTCTTGGCACATAGGCTGGGAAACTCTGTGAAAACAATTGGTGAGGTATCTGTTATATAGTTCTTAGCAGGCTGACGTCATAAAAACTTTAAGTTCATGGAGGTACTATTGTCTAGATGAGTTCCCTAACGTAAATTGTTTTATATGTATTGTTTTAACATGTGTCTGTACAGCTGTTTAATTTAGAGAAACCTTCGTAATAAACAACTCGCCTTGTAAAGCAGAAATCGTAAATTCTATCCTTCTCGGTCTGTCGGATAAAACTTTAAGCCGAGGCCCCGTGTACTCGTATGCATGATATTATCTGTTGATAGGACGTTTTACACCAAACAAATTAACCCACCAACAATGTTTTAGAATAAAATCGACTTGATCAGAAAGATTAACAATATTCATCGCACTCGTACCCTAGCACTCTTGATGTTTGTGACAGGTTTTACATAATACCGCAAGCAATTAAATTATTTTGGGGATTTACAGCTGTAATTGCCGCTGTGGCGTCTCCTGAACAAACGGTTTAGAGATTCCGTTGCGGTATCGTTAGATGTCCGATCCAAACGGGGTTTCCTTCACCTTGCCATACAACAAAATTATTATGATGAAATCAATCAAACCTAAAATGCAAAAACATGTACGCCATTAGATCAACAAGCCACATACGATGACATAATTATGCTATCGAAGAATCGCATATAATTTACAGACATTCCCGGTATTTTCTTTTTATTTATTTTCATTATTTTTTTTTTTCATTTTCATATCATTTATATTTGCGTGAGACTCTCGTTTACGACGTAGTATAGTGCACACGAGTATCTAAGCGAAGTCTGCGATTCCAATTAGCGTTTTACCTGTCGATTTATCAATTAACCATCAGTGTTTTCTTGTTACCCGCTGGTTTTGACATCATCAATATACTTAACTTCAAACAGCTGATTCCGATAAACAAACCAACCGCATGTACCTGGAAAATAACCACAATGATATGTGCAGTATTGGCACGGTTTAGTTGTAGATTCACTTCACAACAGTTTAGCGAGAATAAGGAGTTTTTTCCTACCTAGTTGTTTATTTGTCTTGAGGTTAATCCGGCAAAACGGAGACGATACGTAAACAAATTTTATATCAATCGCAAGCTCATTCACATGACATTAAATTAGCAAAATGCATTTTTCTCTGAAAGCAGCAGTTAGCGGTAGCTCATCGTCGAATCAAAAACGGGTCAGCCAAAAACATCCCACCAAAACGTCAGTCCTTGTTGTGCCCTACACGCGACTCGATTACCGCCAGACATCATTTTCTCAAACTGTCTATCAGCTTCTTCATTTCGCCGATGTTGCTGTACACGCCCCAAATCTTAAACGTTGTTTACGTCATCACGTTGACGGATATTTACGCCAAAATTGTTCCATAAATGTTTTATTGGTGAAATATCGAGAGATCTTGACGTTAATATTAATTAGCCTTAGTACATCAATTGTGTTGTTTGCCGTCTGCGAATGCTCATGGTCTTTCTGGAGTAAGGACGCATGGACTTTTCGGAGAAAAGGGGCTTCGACAGGCTCTAGATCACGTCATCATAGTAGCTTGCATATGTGAGTGTAGTAATGGCTGCTCACTCGGCTTACGATATGTTTTTGGAGTGGATATTTCTTTATGATTGCGCCTTTTCCTGATCATTATCTGCTTGTACCTTTTACCAATGATGATATCAAGGTCAGTCTTGGCTCTTGAACAGTACCTCGTTCCACTGGCGACGAACCCATTGCTAGTGTGCCGTTGTCCATTTTTAGCTCACCTGAGCCGTCAGGCTCACAAGGTGAGCTTATAGTATACCCATGCTCCGTCGTCCGTCCGTCCGTCCGTCGTCCGTCCGTCCGTCGTCCACCATTTTCAAAGATCTTCTCAGAAACAGCTTGGCCAATCAAAGCCAAATTTTACATGAAGCATCTATGGGAAGGGGGAACCAATGTGTATATAAATAATCCAGGTCACATGACCAAGATGGCCGCCATGCCCATATATGGTAAAAACCCTTCAAAAATCTTCTTCTCCGGAACCACTGGACCGATTTCAACCAAACTTGGCATGAAGCATCGATGACTCAAGTACTACAATGTGTATATAAATCATGACCTTGCGGTGACCTTGACCTATTTTACGGCAAGGTCAACATAGGTCGCCTTTGCATTTGAATGGGAAAAATTGTTAAATTGTCATTTAAAGGAAAAATCTTGCAGAAAATGAGCAGTAGGACTGAATATTAATGATTCTGAAAAATATTGGGCACCAGGGGCTCATCCGCCCCCACCCCGGGGCAATATACATAAATATTATCATAATATTCAAACATCTTCTTCTCTGAAACCGCTTTGCCAATTAAAGCCAATGTGTATATAAATAATCCAGGTCACATGACCAAGATGGCCGCCATGCCCATATATGGTAAAAACCCTTTAAAATTCTTCTTCTCCTGAACCAATGGACCGATTTCAACAAAACTTGGCATGAAGCATCGGGGTATGAAGTACTACAGTGTGTTTATAAATTATGACCTTTGGATGACCTTGACCTATTTTACAGCAAGGTCAACATAGGTCGCCAATGCATTTGAATGGGGAAAACTTTTAAAATGTCATTTAAAGTGAAAGTCTTGCAGGAAATGGGCAGTAGGACTGAATATTAATGATTCTGAAAAAAATTGGACCCCAGGGGCTCATTTGCCACAGCCCCGGGGCATTATACATGTATATTACCATAATATTCAAACATCTTCTCCTCTGAAACCGCTTGGCCAATTAAAGCCAAATTTCATGTGAAGCATCTATAGAATGGGGGAATCAATGTGTATATAAATAATCAAGGTCACATGACCAAGATGGCCACCATGCCCATATATGGTATAAACCCTTTAAAAATCTTCTTCTCCAGAACCAGTGGACCAATTTCGAAGAAACTTGGCATGAAGCATCGATGACTCAAGTACTACAATGTATGTATAAGTCATGACCCTGACCTATTTTAAGGCAAGGTCAACATGGGTTGCCTATGCATTTGAATGGGTCAAATGTTAAAATGTCATTTGAAGGGAAAAACTTGTATGGACAGTATATTGATTATTCTGAAAAAAAAGGACCAAGGCCTTCATCTGCCCCTATACTGGGACTATTTTCTATAACATTCGTATATACAGCAGATCTCAGGTGAGCGTTTACAGGACCATTGGTCCTCTGGTTGATAACATCGGACGTAAATGTAGTGTCTCCATGCATGGAGGTGTGCTGCATAGAATTGATTTCGCGCAGTATGGTCTAAGACAGTTGTGCCTTTACCTCTCCGAGGTAGGGCAGCAAGCTGTGTGCCCGCCCGGAACCGATTCCGTCTATACGACGTCACAATATAGCGGCCTCCAACTGGGACAGTTTTTCGCTGTCCTGTTTTTGACGGCCCCTGTCTCTAGAAATTTCCTCTTTATGCTGCTGCATGTAACTGCACGCTCGGTTACCGAAATATCGTGAAACGTCTCTTACAGGCATTTCTTTACTAAGCATAGTATACATATGGCCCTCTGACGTTGTTCTAAGTGGTAATTATGATAAGCGCATTTCACATCCCAGTATTTAGAAGTGTCCATAAAATGGAAACATCGTCCCGATATGACAATAGCTGTTGAATCTGAAGAAAAGCAAAACCACATCGTAAGCCCAGTTATCAGCTATTGCCCTATGGGTGTACACTCAGTTACCCGGACTTCACTAAATATATGGTAACATACATAAATGGTGCAGACGGCACAAAAATTCAAAATCGAACACAATTAGAATCTCAACAGGAGTTATGCTTTGAAGCGGTCAATATATAATTTAGGGTGTCTCAGCGTATTCAGAGGTTCAAAATACTAACTTAGTTTTTTGTTGGATCCTCATGATGAATCTCTAAGTAGTCAGCGAATCATTACAGACAAGCTAATAATAATAAACGCCATAGTGAATCACGCTCGAGGACCCACAGAAACAATATGCTGCCAGGCAACTTGACCCTTGAGCCCCGGTGGGACATGCATCAGGAAAGAAAGTTCCGTCCCGGACTAAAAATATACCTGACACAACGGCGTGCAATTAAAGAGAAGGAAGCTTGATTGGGTTGTTGCATATGTCGAGGTAAAAGAAAGCATTGATTAGGAAATGGCGCAATTAGTTTATGTACTTTGAACCTACAGACCACTCCACAATGACTTCGACCTTTTTCAGCCGCTCTAGATAACCGACATACTTCATCAAACTGAACCTGTTACGTAAAATCCGTTTTTCCAAGGTGACACGCTATACAAAACATGTACATTTTGATTTACTTGCGAATATATAGATGCTTCGCATGCATCTGGCTATCGTCGCCGGTTTTTATAAAGGGTAACTGGTGGGAATTCAGTGCCCGGGGTTGCTTATTGTGGCCCATACTACCTCACTTTGGGCGTTTTCTCTGCTTCCAAAGGATCAAACTGTTGTATGTATTTTATTCGACCGTTCATGTATTGCAGATATGGCTTTATATAAGGCTAGTTAGGAAGTTGAGGGGAATTGACATAGAAACAATAGACGATGCTAAACAATCAAAAGGTACATGTACTATTTACATATGTCTTGTCAAAAATTAATATATGAATAAAACAATAAACTTGTTTAATTTTATCAGTATAAACAGATAAACGCAATAGAATTGCGCGACACAATGCTAAAGCCTATTAACGGCATTGCTTTTAAAGTAAAATGTTGTAGTGAAATATAATGTGTTGGAGATTAGCTAGTGGTCTGTAGGGTTGTCTACATTAGCTTGGTCATGATGCTATGGCAGTTAGAGAACGAATCATATAGACATGACCGAAACAGACTGTTTAACTGCAGTAGCGAACTTTTATCTTTTCATTTCGCTTATATTTTCATGACCTGACTGATTAATGTTATTATCAAACTTTAATTTATCTTTTTCAACAAAATACACCGAAATCAGTTTAAAGTTAACGTATAGTAATGGCAGAAGGTGGAAATTCAGTAGACTCTGGGAGAGAGTCATGTAGAAGTTTCAGGGATAAAGTTCCAGGTACATGTATTTCTTCGCTGTATTTGGGCTCGGACGGTATCGAACCAATGTTATGCAGAGAACACGGCCAAGGGTTTCAGCAGTTCTGTAGAAATCATATGACTGAGCTTTGTATGAAGTGCAGAAAAATGGAGCATAAACATAGTAAAACAGTTATGGATATTAAAGAAGCCGCTGAAAAGATTGACAGTAAATTTCACGGCGAAAAATCGGCACAAGCCTTTAAGACCTTAACGAGCCTTAAAGACCTTAACACTTAAAAGCTGCTGCCGAAGAATTAAAATTAAATTACCAGAGAAACGGCAAAATGTTTTATATAAAATTAAACAAGTAAGGAAAGAAATTGATGATTATTTGGATCAACTAGAAGCCAGAGCAGTAGCTGAGACTGAGCAAAACTTTAAAGAACATAGACACGCCATAGAAGTAGATATACGTGTTTGCGAGGCCTCCATATCGTCTTTGAGAACTAACATTTCTGAAATCGATAGAACACTGTGACTGGGTAATGAAGAGGAGAAGTTCATTGCAATAAACAGAGCCACAATACAGACAAAGAAATACTGTAATGTTTTGTACGAGCTGCAGAGAGAAATGTCAGAAATGAAAGTAAACTTTGAGCCGGACGTTACTTTACCTGATATACTCCAGAGTTTGGGAAGAGTATCTGTTGACAAATCTAAGGTTTTCGACTTGTTCTCCGATATAACGCCGATATATACTGGGGAAATGATGGTGAAACATGATGGTATTAGTAGTAAAGTCCCTGTTATTTATTCATATCATTCATGTCTTACAAGATGGGAGAAAGCTTGTGCTTGACTATAACAATAACAAGATACAACTATATGATAAGAATAATATCTTCCTCACAGAGACCGACATTTCTGTTCAGAAAGGCGAGAGATGTATCCATTATGAAAACATGTCCATGCAATATTGTAGAGATTTTTTTAACTGTAAAAATTGAAAATTTCGGTAGAACGTTTTTGATATTATTCTAATTTTTGCTCGAAACATAGATTGTGGGTACACGTTAGAGCCGCCTCGCCGAGGCGGTTCTAACGAGTACCCACAATCTATTTTTGGAGCAAAAATAAGAAAAATAGGTATACCCCCGCATACCCCAGTTTTGCTATTTAAAAGTGGGGTTCAAGGGGGTATACATTACACGGACGTGTTTTCCTGATCGGTGTTGTTTTAAATACCAACATTAAGGTCCTGGTTTCAACTCTTCAAAGTGATGATCGATGACGATTTTGCAGTCAGTAAAATAAAAACAAAGTATAAGCTCTTTTCATTGACAAATCTTATACCCCCATTCCACTGGACGGCGTTTCCACTACGTTCATGGCGTTCTTAAAAAGATTGTGAAACGCCGTAGAAGCGCCGTCATGTGAAAAAAATTAGGATTCCAAAGCTTTTAGTACGCTTCTAGTACGCTTTGACTACGTTCTCGCTACGCTAGCGACGTTCTTGTCGCGCTACTACAGCGCTTCTACGGCGCTTTAGGAATCCCCAAGCCGCATCATCTACGCTTCCACGACGTCAAGGGATTTCTGTCTACGCTTTGACTACGCTTTGCCTACGCTGACTACGTTCCTGCAGCGTCATTTCTACGTTTGGAGCTCAGGAACCGCGTTTCTGTTGCGTTTTGTCCATGAAAACTCAACAAGATCTTTTTCAGCATTTGACAACTAGTCTTCAAAGAAGATGAACCGTATGGTGCCAGTATGGTTCAATTGTCGGAGGCTGGGTGGCAGTACTAGTAGCGTTTGCTTTTCTTCCCTTTCGAGGTGGCATTTTCTTTTATGTGGATTGCTTAAATTAACATTTAACAATGAAGACAATGCTAAAACAGGTGACCGTATTTATACCCTGGTTGGTACCTGCGTGCTGTAAATCGCCATGAACGTAGCTCAAACGCCAAGAGCGCAGTAGAAGCGTAGTGGTAACGCAGTCAAGACGCCAAGAGCGTACAGAAAGCGTTGTGGTAACGTAGTCAAAACACCAAGAACGTACTGGAAGCGTAGAAGAAGCGCGTTGGTTGATATTGGTAATTTGGTCGAATCGTAGTGAAAGCGTGAGTAGCGTGGCAAGGACGTACATAGCGTAGGAGAAGCGTACTGGGATCGCGGACAAATATCGCTACGCTTTTACTGCGATGTTGCTACGTTTCTTCTACGTTATGCACGCTACGGCTACGATACTGCTACGCTAATGCCGCCCTTACTACTCTTTTACTACGCTTCCACTGCGTTTCGTGTCCACGGCGTTTTCTCTACGTTAAAGTTTTAAATCTTTAATACCCCCATTCCACTGGGCGGCGTTTCCTCTACGTTCACGGCGTTTTATAAAAACTTGCGAAACGCCATGGAAACGTCATCATGTGCAAGAATTTTACGATTTCCACGTTTCCAGTACGTTTCTAGTACGCTTTGGTCACGTTCTCACTACGCTGGCCACGCTCCTGCCGCGCTATTACTGCGCTTCTATAGCGCTTAAGGAGTCCACAAGGCGTTTCTTCTACGCTTCCAGTACGTCATAGGATTTTAGTCTACGCTTTCACTACGTTATAGGATTTTAGTTTACGCTTTGACTACGTTTCGTCTACGCTTGCTGCGTTCCTGCTACGATCTGAGCACAGTAGCCGCGTTTCTGTGGCGCTTTGTCTATACAAACAGAAAGATTTAAGTACCTTTTGGCACGTAATAAGTATTAGTATTCAATGAAAATGGATCGGATTTTACAAGTAGCTGTATTGCAGCTAGCAATCACGAACAATTGATAGAGGAAAAGAGTCGGACGGAGAAGAGGGGCTAAAAGGTTCTGTGTGTGTCTATGATTGTCGATAGATCGTGGGCTTTAGTTTAGTCACTATAGCTACTTGATGAGGGAACTAAAACTCCCATTCAACACGGCGATACCACTGCGTTTCCAAATTTGGGCATAACACGCCCCTTTTATCTCGACGCTTTCGCTGCGTTACTGCTACGCTATCTCTACGTTCCACACGCTTCGGCTACGATACTGCTACGTTCATGGCGCTTTTACTACGCTTTTACTACGCTTCCACTGCGTTTCGAGTCCACGGCGTTCTCTCTACGTCAAAGTTTTAAATCTTTGAGCAGGGTCAAAGATTTGAAATTTGGGTGGCGTTCATGGCGTTTTCACTACGCTTCTACTACGTTTCTACTACGTTCAAGGCGATTCTACTACGCTGCTGGCGCTCTCTCTACGTTACACAACATTTTATGTCCATATTTGGAAACGTAGTGGAAACGCCGTCCAGTGGAATGGGGGTATAAGCAGGGTCAAAATTTTCAAATTTGGGTGGCGTTCAAGGCGCTACCAGTACGTTTCTACTACGATCAAGGCGTTTCGACTACGCTTCTGGCACCCTCTCTACGTTTCACGGTATTTTATGCCCATATTTGGAAACGTAGTGGAAACGCCGCCCAGTGGAATGGGGGTATTAGAGACGACATCCTGTGTGAACGTGTTGCTAATGACCAGTGGAAGATTTGTATCATGGACAAGAACTTGGACAGGACTATAAAGACTATACTTATTACGGATCGTGGCACCCTTTTCTCAGTCCCAATGTTTCTGACCAGCAGCGCTGACAAGCACACAGTCTATGTTCTAGACTTGGCGAAAGATTGTTATGGAATAACAATAGACGGTCGAATTATGTTTCACTATGAGGACCCTAATGCGGAATGCTATCGTGGACTGGTAATCGATAGTGATGGATTGATCATAGGCTCTTGTGTCGATAATAAAGTTCAACGGTAGAGAAGCTCACCTTTAGTGGAGAACGACGAAAGGTGTATACCAGCTGTGGCCATTCGGTGCCATTGCGTCTGGTACATGTAGAAAACGAACTTGTTGCGTTTCAAATTGACAACCGGAATATAAGGTTCTACTGTCAGAACATATACTGATTTTGACTACTGACGATGTTTGAATGATTTTATATTTTGCAAGATCACGCTTCTGATAATCGCTTGTTGTGTATAATGCTTAATGTACAATACATGTATATTTCGTGTCAGAAACCATTCTTCTATCGGAGCCGCATCGTGAGAAAACCGGATTTTTGCCTATGCGAAAACAAAGGCGCAGATCAGCTTCGCAGTTACTGCGAAGCTGATCAGCGTCTTTGTTTTCGCCACTCGGATAGTACAATTCCTCTTCTACTTATAGCCAAAATCTCAAGCATCTAGCCTGCTTCTGAGATTGTACAGGCCGGTTTGTGTCGAACCTGGTCGGAAACCCCGAAGACCGGTTTTCTTGCGTCGCGGCTCATCGGTACCTTGACTGTAATAATAACTTATTTGCAATGCAAATAAATGAATGCTTATCTGATTCTAGCAGGTTCACAGTCTAGTACATTAACACACAATGACTTATGACACAACTTACTATGTTTATTCGATGTAGTGTGAGAGTATGGACCTCGACCATTGGGGCAGTGAATAATAACTGCTTAGAAGGTGTATATGCCCCGGAGGATTGGTTTGGACAAATCATTCATATAATGTTTTTACAAACACATATGGGCAAAGTGTCATTTGAAATTAGCAAGTCGGTGACTCTTGGCGTCACAAATCGATCAAAGTCGACCAAGTCTACTACAAATGGACCAAACCTGTAGTTCATTCAGGATGCAGAAAAAAAGAAATAATAATGTTTTTACAAACACATATGGGCTTTCACATGTTTGGATTCCTCTCTTACAATCGCAAAAAATTGTATTCTTCAAAATACGGCAAATCCATGAATTCTAAATAAGTGGCTGAGATTCATTTTGTTGTCTGGTTTGACATTTTTTATCAATTACGCAGTGTCTATCGACAGAAGTATGTCAATAGCAAATATTCGGTAAAATTGCTGCTGACAGAAGTAAAATATTAAATGCTTTTATTCAAATGTAGCTACAATAAGAGTTAATGGACCATCAGTTTTGTCTGTACAGCCTAGTTTGCATCTGACCTTGTCATAACGTAAATGCCGAAGAGAAGTTTCATATGACATAGCAAAATAATGAAAACCGTTTGAATGTTTGCGAGATTTTCCCAGTTCAAATCACTGACATAATGCACAAGTCATTTGTAACACAGGCCTCCCACCCCCGGGGAATAGCGGGGGCTTCGACTTCTGGTCCAGCGGATCCCTGCTAAAACCCCCGACCTGCGGGGACAGTTGGTTGGTTAAACCACGGCTAATTTCTCCCGCTGTCCGCTATCTTTTTATTTCAATGCCCTCTTTGACAAATAATGCAAACTCTTGGTAGTTATTTCGCACTGACAGGGCTGTTTTGGTCAAAACCCCGCTCATTTCCCCTACTCTACCCCGGGGTTTGGGGCCGGGGTTTCAAATGACTAGTGCATACTGTTTAAAGATCGCAGAAAATTCAGTGAAGATTATATATGTTTGCAACACGCGTCAGTCTTACAAGTGATATGGAAGGTAAGACGGCCAGTTGTTTGAAATAATACAGCGAATCCTGTGTTTTCTGGCTGTATACGCGGAAACAAAATGTGCACATTAATAACAACTTAACTTCGCAGCTGGTTTAGGTCTTTGGTTTCGTCGCGAATATACGTATTGCGCAATGCCTAGGTCAACTTTCTACGCCTTGGATTTGAACATGGAATCTAGAGCCATCGCTGAAGAAGTATCAACCTATGAACCAAGACAGTCAGTTGATGCGATGAGTGTTACACACTCATATGCAGTATGGTCACTCAAGCAGTGCCCGCCTAATCTTTTTGATTGATTGATTGATTCATTCATTTTTGTTTATCAGTACCATTTTCTAAAGAATGCAACACAAAACTTTCGTATGTGCTTATAAGGCCAGTTGTGGTAATTAAAATGAATATGGTACCCACCAAAGAAAACAACAACACAAGATTTGATCGAACAACGCAGGGGTCCAGTTTGACTGATAACCGAAAACCCGTTTTATTGGTACAATACGACCAACAGACAAGCCAGAGGGGATGAAGAGAATATTACAAATAAAAACATTACATTTTATATTGCTAGATTGAATTTTCATTCAGTTGATTAATATAAAACAATTAAATGCAAAAATACAATACAATACAATACAATACAATACAATACAATACAATACAATACAATACAATACAATACAATACAATACGCCAGCCATCTGATATCAAACGTTGCAACGAAAAAGTGCAAAATTTGAAAATGCTCTTTTGTCAGCATTGTTTTTTGCATTCTAGACGTGAAAATGTTGTTTCTTTTTTTTTTCAAAAATTGCTGAAGACTCACTGTCGAGAAACAAACTCCGTGTATGCTACCTTTTACGTAAACAACTGTGACGTCACACGTAAAAGTAACATTTCGGACTAACCCTAAGTTCGGAAAATTTGTGGTGACGCTTGCACGAGTCATTTGTGAAATATTTTACATACCCTATCTTATGTAGCGCATATAATTGATTATAAAATGTAAAATATTCACATAGCATCTTCTGGTCGCCGAGAACATTTCGGAAACTTTAAAGTTCCAAAGTGTTCAAAATATTGACAAATGTTTCAAAGAAAGAAAATATTGCTAAACAGTGCTTATTCTATGGCGCATATGATAGGAAATGTGTAAAACATTTTCTTTAAAATGAATATAGAAATGCGTGCTTTCCGAAATTATGTACAGTACGAACACGCTCTCTAACGCTTTCAGGTTTGTGGCGTGTGGCATTTTGTAAGATTTTTTCGACTGGCACTGCAGTTTATAAAACGGCGTTTTCGGATGAAAATTCAAAACAGTCTTTTTCTGACCATTTGATGTTCGACATTTACAAAGTATGAAAGGCAAGGAACAGTTACATTTGAACTTAAAATACCAACCCAAAAGCAATGCCTAAAAGCGTTGCTATTTTAGAACAAGAGGACCAAGGGTCCTGTAGCTCACCTGAGAGGTTTTACCATATATGGGCATAGCGGCCATCTTGGTCATGTGACCCGTATTTCACGAACAAACTTTCATTCTCCCTACCCATGGAGGCTCCACATAAAATTTGGCTTTCATTTGCTAGGCGGTTTCAGTGAAAATCTTTATAAAGTGTGTATGGACAACAGACAGGCCAAGGTCAAGTGATGACCTTGACCTAAATTAATTACATACCTTCATCTACTTCATTAGTTCTCTGAACGACAAATTGATTTGGACATCCATCTTTAAGAACACGTTTTGCTGAGATGCACAGCTCAGAAAGTCGAAGTGTTAGTCGAAGTGTTAGTAAATATTTGTGTGTATGCAGCATAAGAACCAAAAGAACACGTGTGAGTAGGTCAAAATTTTGTACAATATGAATGGGTCCCTTTTTTCGAATATCATGTATATGAATGAGGTATGTTTAAAATATCGGGCGTCACATCCGTACCAGAATTACACCTAAATTACCCCCCCCCCCCCTCGAGACCAGGACCGAGAATCACAATGCTTCATTAAAGTTAAGATCGACCTTAATTAAGGTGACGCACTTTGTCTCCGCATTTAACTCTTGAAATCCACAAAAACTTTGTCGAAAGTATACACATGTGTAATATCCGCATTTTACTCTTGAAATCGACAATAATTTAGCCGAAATTATACACGTGTGTAATATTGAATATCATGTTCATAATAAGACTGGCAACCATGACTCTCTAATGTGCCTGTGTATGGTAAACCTAAATACCTCTAAAATCCAGAATCGCAAGACCTAGGAATAGCCTCATTGGATGAAGTGAACATTTCGAAGTTTACATACCTATTAATTGAAAAAAAAAATGCAATCGTACTTTATTATTTAATCTAAACATCCTATGCCAAACCTTAATGAACTTGTTGAAATGCAGTTTATAGTTCCATAAATACATCGTGAAACTCTGTGTGTAAACAAAGCAAAATTACAATATGTATACTTTATTCACCGAGGCTAACCCAAATCGGGACATCCTTTTACAAGTTAGCAAGCAACTAATGTTTGTTTGTTTGTGTTGAGGCTTTACGTCCCAGTCAACAATTTTTCAGTCATGTCGGGACGGAGCCACTGCTTCCTGGGTTTAACCAGTACTATGGGAAGTAAATGTGCCTTGCTCAAGGACACAACACAGTGCCGCCGGTGAGGATCGAACCCACGACCTCTGGCGCTGAAATCCGACGCTCTGCCACTGCGCTACCGCGCTTCCCATAGCAACAAATGTACCAGATGCAATTAATAAGACATAAACTTCGTATTCATGCAAGCTGGGCCGAACATCTATCAAGTATAACAAAGCAGTTTCAAAACATTTATGTCCCGACAATAACCATAAGCAAAAAGGACCGCGCATCACGTGAAGTAGCTGTTCTAATGAGAACTGCATTATATTTACGCCGTTTCAAACCAACTGCGGCTACCTCACAGGTAAATTTTACAGTTCGGACATAAGCAAATTTCGGAAATTCTAATGCACTAGAGAAAATAACGCGGCGTCTGATGTAATAACGTAGTTGGCGATAGTATATTTAATAAATTTATTTGATTCTTCAGATGTTCATGGAACTATGAACAGCTGTGAGTCGCCGTAAAACAAAATTTCCGACCGTATATCCAACAATATACCGCCCCAAATGAAAAATAAATAAATAAATAAATACAGTTATCCCCTAAATATATGGCACTGTTTAATGTAAATGTTTCGAATTTCAATACATCCTATCATGTGTGGTGGCATGCATTCATGAATAATTAATTGCAAACGCTATCAGTTCCCAGTGTGTGTGTGTGGGGGGGGGGGTTAACCTAACATTTTGTATACATATGCTGTGCCTATTCCTTATCTTAAGGGTCAAAATTTTAAATTTTGGTATTTATTGTGGTTTTCAGAAAACAAAATGGGAGAGGAGATTTTTGCGGATATTTTAGCTCACCCGAGCCGAAGGCTCACAAGGTGAGCTTAAAGGATGGCCATACTCCGGCGTCCGTCCGTCGTCGTCGTCCACTTCTTAAGTGTTTTTAGCAATTTCACATGGTTTGGATGTGCTCAAAATTCCTAATATATTTAGGGATAATCCATCAGTTCCGGTATTTTTGGAGGGTATAGAGTAGATGCTGTAGCCTATGTATAGAGACAATGTCACACTCAGGGTTTCAGTCGCTGACAACACTTTGGAAATCGTGAAGTCGCGAAGTGTACCAAATGTTGCCAGATGTTTGTTGTTGTTTTTTTCACAAAGTCATAAATAGCAAAAATAATATACTGCATACGATTCGACGAGTTTAGATAAGTATTTAATGACATGAAAATAGTAACGCATTATTTCAGAAATTAGGTGCAGCTCGAACACCGTTTCACGTTTACACAAATGATAGCCAACACGGACTTTGTTTCCTGACACTAGAAAATGACACTGGCACTCAAAAGGCAAAATAAAAACGCTATTGTCAAACGGCACGTGGGTTTCACAATTTGAACATGGATTTTGTCGTATGAACTTTGGTGAAAAAACTAAGGACGTCACGTACACGGAATGTTCGTGGAACGAGGCATAAAAATTATCTTATTTAATTTTGTCTTCCCATTTTTTTTCCAATAGATCTATTGATTTTTTGTTTGTTTGTTTTTTTGCGGGATAATGTAAGTTTCAGTTGAAATAAGCCTCAAAGAAAATTACATTTTTTCTGTAAAGGATTGATTGAGTGACTTCGTGTTTCATGTCCCAATCAACAGCTAATGTCACATGGAACCGGGGCCTCGATTTAGAGTGTCATTCAGAACATTGGAGAAGTCTAGGATCGACCTCAGCACCCTTGGTTTACAAGTCCAGTGCCCGGGCCACTAGGCCACGGCGGCTTCTTTTCACAGATGAAGGGATACTTTTACATGCTGCGACCAAATATACAGTTGATAAGTTTATCTTTAATTACGCAACATTTTGCGTTGCATAAAGCCACATTAACTTGCATAATTCAATTACATTAATCATGCTAATAGGAGAACTAATCAAATACCAGACCGGAACGAATGAAAACCATGATCAAGCACCACCCACATCGGATTGAACATACTACGATTCGCTTATATCCCAGAATCAAACTGTTCGCAGTTGATCTTAAAACGTCTAACACAGCGGATCATACCATTTAACATTTCTGTATTCACGATGATGGACTTTGCGATTTTTAGACGTACAAACACGATTGGATCTTTTGCGGCTATCACTTGTACTTATAACGCTCGTAAAAAGAGAAAATCTATGACAAATAATTCGCAAAAAAGAACTATTTTAATTGTCTATATCTATTATGATTAATATTTAAGAAATGATTTTATCTACTGTGAATTATTGCGATTGACACGCGATGTTAGAGGGCAGATTTCGATGTATTAATTCACGACGGTGAAGCCGGGGTGAATTATCGCATTTGCCCGACAACATCACGCGTTAGTCGCGATAATAAACAGTTGAATAAGAAAACTTACTTAGATTCTTACACGACTGAACACCGTTGAACTTCGTATTTTTTCTGGAAAAACTTATTAGCACTCTTATCATTGTTTATTGTTATTATTAGCATCATTTTATTTTATAATTATTATTATTATTATTATTATTATTATTATTATTATTATTATCAAGTTCAAAGTGATTTATGTTGATATATTTATAACAAAATAAGGAAACTAACAAAAATTATAAGAATATCAGTTTAAATTGCTATAATATTCAAAAATAATGATTTTGCGATATAAGCACAGTCGTCGTCGTGTGAGGTTCTATTTTCCTTTTCAGACAAAGACTTCCAAAGACGTTTATACGAGGAGCGCGGTGGCTCAGTGGTACAACGTCGAACTTCGGATCTAGAGGTCTTCGGTTCGAATCCATGAGCTTCATTTCGTGTTTCCCTCAGCAAGACACTTTAAGCTCCCCAAAGTACTGGTTAACTACCCAGGAAGCTGTGGCTCCGTCCCGGCATGACTGAAAAATTGTTGACCGGGACGTAAAACTACAACCAAACCAAAGACATCCATGGCCAAATTACAACAAAACCTACAACCAATTGCAAGCATTCAAACTTACTCATTTACTGGTGTTTACCTGCTTATACAAATATATGCAATTATGTACGTTTTTTCAATGAAAATCCATTGCGTAGATTGAATTTTATAAACTTTTGCCGAAGTGCACTGTATGTCAAATTGACGCATTTATTGCGATTTACGATCACAAAATCTCGCACAAATGTTACTGTTTATGAACAATTGGATATATGTAAAATGTGCCGTATTATTCGTGTTTTTCAACATTTGAGTACCTTTCAAATCAATGAAAAGAGTTACATTTGGTTAGTTCTAAACAACACGTCAAAACATATGTCTTGTCCACGTTTAACGTTCTTTCCTATACTCTTTTTTATTTAGAAACGCATGCATTTGCAGCACAACTTCAATGCATCCAAATGCGATAAAAGAATACATCTTTGCGAAAACAATGTGAAGTACCTGAAATATTACAGCACAACAGTATTTCCGATACATTTTTTGATATACACAAAGATAACATTTTACAAGCTTTCAATCATGGTTGATAACTGTGCTGCCTTCTTTAATTGCACGCCGGTGGGTCGGGCGTCAGACTCTATGATGGCCCCGACATAAAGCTATTCATTTTAGTTGGTTGGGGCCGGAGCTTCTTGTCTGTTGCTTGGCCCACCGGGGTCCAACTGGTGTTTTTCTTTTGCTCCGGAGTTAGTAGGTTATTCGGCGCCCAGGGATCTCCATCGTCGGGCAGCTTACTCAGTCTGTGAGTCCTGGTTTTTGATTCATCAGGATGTTTATCATGATTTATTTGTTTGTTCTTGATGATTCATTGACTAGTTAGAGATTCACCACGAGGACCGAATAACTAACTAAATGTTATGAACCACTGCAGAAGCTGAGGGTGAGGTTATGGCCATGTAAAACCGGTTTAAGCCCGCCAGTAACTTTGTGTTACTGATCGTTCCAAGTCGATACTTCTGTGGTGGTTCTTTTTGTTTTGTGTTTTGGTGTATAAAAATTTTTTGTGCTGTTGGCGCCTTATGTATGTTTTCATATTTTTAGTTAAGTTAAGGTAACTGAGTGGCCACCTATTGGGAAAATAGCTGCTCATTCGGCTTACGATATGTTTCATGGTATAAGTACCTGATTGTTAGTTTGGTTTTTTCCCACCTCGGTTTTTGGAGTGGGAATCTTTTTCTGATTGCGCCTTTTCCTGATCTTTGCCTACTTGTACCTTTTTACGATGCCAAGTTGAGCTAGCATGCGCAGTGTACACTCAATGCCTGCAAACTAATACGTAAATGTGCAGGTTTAAAAGGTAGTGATTTTTTGAAATTTTGTTAATTTTGTTATATGTGATAAAACCTTGTGAATGATGAAATTTTTATATGATTTCCAAGTCTCTTGCATTTTACGCAAAATGCGGTAGTTATGATCTTTGCGATACGACCGCAATAGGTCAAACCATTATGTTTTCGTATGTGCAAATGCAAGGCAAATTCTCGCGAATCGATTGTAAATGTATGGAAACCCTAATAAACTTTGGCGGTTCCAAATGTTTGAATTGTGTTTGAGGCATTCGTAAATCGGACTTTTCATCCAGTGATTAGGGACAATATACAATCAGGAATTTTGTTTTACATCACTTTCAACAGCTATGGTCATATGAAGACTTTGCCTCTATTTTGTGGGACTTCTGACCAACATTGTCATAACATGCGCAATTTGCTTTAAAAGATATAACCACCTAATAGGAACAACTATATCGTCTATTATTCAAAATGGGGTCCATATTCTGACCCTGCCAGCCTTGTTTAATGTAAAAATATGTGCCTTATTTCACTTTAAAATCACAATGTTAACAATGTTTCGGCCTCCATTTTGTGGTACTTCTACCCAACATTGACATAGCATGCGAAATTTGCTTTAAAAGATAAAACCACCTGATAGGAACAACTATATCGTCTATTATTCAAACTGGAGTCCGTATTCTGACTCTGCCAGCCTCGTTAAATGTTTAAAATGACAATGTTGACAATGTTTCGACAAAGACAAACCTTCAGTGAGGATATCCTGACTTCAAAGATGATCACTTAATGATAAGGTGTTTTTTTAAGTGGCCGCACTTCAGACAGAAGGACACGCTCATGCAACTGCAAGCAGCAAATTATTACTATTGTTATTATTATTACTAATATTGAATTGATGCATTACTCCCAAAGTCAACAGCTATAGTCATGTCGGGACGTTGTCCCCATTTAGTGGGACTTCTGTCCAACATTAGGATTTTACGTGTATGACTCGCAAAATGTACATGAAAATAGAACTACCCAAGTAAACCAAACATATGTATAGGCATGAATTGTTTGGCTTGGACCACATTTCCCTAGACAGGCTCAGCCCTTCTGAGCGGTTAACCAGTAAGAAGGTACAAGTAGGCAAAGATCAGGAAAAGGCGCAATCAGAAAAAGATTCCCACTCCAAAAACCGAGGTGGGAAAAAAACAAACTAACAATCAGGTTCTTTATACCATGAAACATATCGTACGCCGAATGAGCTGCTATTTTCCCAATAGGTGGCCACTCAGTTACCTTAACTTAACTAAAAATATAAAAACATACATAAGGCGCCAACAGCACAAAAAATTTTAAACACCAAGACATAAAACAAAAAGAACCACTACAGAAGTATCGACTTGGAACGACCAGTAACACAAAGTTACTGGCGGGCTTAAACCGGTTTTACAGGTACCTAACCTCACCCTTAGCTTCTGCAGTGGTTCATAACATTTAGTTAGTTATTTGGTCCTTGTGGGGAATCTCTAACTAGTCAATGAATCATCAAGAACAAACAAATAAATCATGATAAACATCCTGATGAATCAAAACCCAGGACTCACAGATTGAGTAAGCTGCCCGACGATGGAGATCCCTGGGCGCCGAATAACCTACTAACTCCGGAGCAAAAGAAAAACACCAGTTGGACCCCGGTGAGCCAAGCAACAGACAAGAAGCTCCGGCCCCAACCAACTAAAATGAATAGCTTTAAGTCGGGGCCATCACAGAGTCTGACGCCCGACCCACCGGCGTGCAATTAGAGAAGGCAGCATAGTTATCAACCATGATTGGGTTAAAAACTAAGCATGCAGACTGTCGCATAACATTCAAGTTATAACCTATACGTCTGTAACGTGTTATAATTTTTCTGAACTGAAAAGAAAAATCGTTAATTCCTTTAAGTTTCTTAAATTCGTAAACCAAGTCACCATAAAATTCAGGTTCCGAAAGTCCCTCACTTAAAAGCGTCTTTAACCCAACATTATATTTGGAAATCAATTCATAGTGTCTACGATAAAATTTAGAAAAGGTTTTTCGAAGTTTATGATACCGATAGCCCTGTTGGAGAAGTTTTGCCGTTAAACATTTATTTCGAACGTTGAAGTCTGTAACATGATTGCAGACTCTAGCAAACCTAATAAGTTGCGAAATGTATACACCATACGAAGCACGACGAGGAAAGTCACCATCCAAAAAAGGAAAATTTACGATATCAAAATCAAAGTCATCGCGCTTATCATAAATTTTAGAAGAAACAAATCCATTTGAAACAGAAAGATGTAGATCTAAAAGGGGGCTTCGGTATCTGAGATATTGGCTTTGTTTAACTGAAGTTCAGGTGGATAAATTTGATTGACCATACCTTTAAAATAAGGGTTGTCAATGTTCAAAAGGTCATCGAGGTACCTAGATGTGGAATTAAAAGCCTCGATAACATCAGCTTGATTATCATGGTTAAGAGAATCCATGAAATCTCTTTCGTAGCATTATAAAAATAAATCAGCTACGAGAGGTGCGCAATTTGTACCCATCGGAATTCCAACAATTTGTCTGTATAACTTGGTCCCAAATCTAATATAAATATTATCAAGGAGATAGGACAAGGCGTCGCACACATTCTGACATGACCAAAGTGTATACCGACTTTGGTCAGAGGTAGGAGTTTATTAGCTTTGCCCGTAGGCACAACCAGCCCATCTAGTTCTCAGGGCCCCAGTGCGCAGAGCAAATTAGTCTTATACCGAAATACAGCACAACACCCCCTCTCAATGCTTCACAAGACATCAGGAAAAAATATCCGTGTAGTGAATATGCCCTTAAACCCCAGTTTTATATAACAAAACTGGGGTATGCAGGGGCATACGTATTTTTCTTATTTTTGCTCCAAAACATAGATCGTGGGTACTCGTTAGAACTTGTAACTTGTAACTTCTAACTTGTACCCATTTCAAATTTTACAACTTATGAAAATTCAGTTTATTACATGGGCATGTTTTCGAAATGGTTTCACAAGATTTTGGACTTCAAAGCTGGACAATTTGAGGGCGTATGAAGATATTCAGCCCTTTACTATTAAGTTGTTTTCAACAATTGTACTATTTGTGGTATACTCCGGAAATTGTGGGTCGTTGACTATTCAGCAAAAATGTGATACGTCGATATCGTAAACAATTTTCTCTAGCGTTATATGCAAATTTATTATGTGATAATTTACGGAGAAATTTATGATTCTTATAATTACTGTGGAAATTAAGTAACAGTGTTCAGTAATAAAGTGCAAAGACAATTTCTGGGATAATAGTTCTTATTTCCGATCACTCCAATTAACGCTGTGGCCGTTTGGAAAAAGTCAATACTTGTTAGTATTTGAGTGTACATTACCACGGCCATTGGCATAACTGACATACATGGTAGGAAGGTATTTGAAAAAAAAATATTGAATGCCAACCTGACTTCAAAGAGCATAACGCGCCATTTATGTGCGTTTTCATATGTACAGTTTAGATCGGGGCATGCAACTGAGTGGCTACCTTTGGGGAATGCTGCTCTCTCAGCTTACGACAATTTGCTTATTTGCACCTTTCCTAGACCTTAACTTGTTTGAAATTTGATGAAATATTGTCATTTAATAGTTCAGGTTACAAAACATAACAACATGAGCATGAAAATGAGAAACCAATATGGAACAATATCATGTTGATTTGTTGTTGAATAAAGTACATGCAGCTGTTTTGGTGGTGATGGTATCAAGGAAATTTCAAGATGACTGTATTCCGCTGCTGAATATCAAGAGAAAACCGAAAAAGGTAAATATCAAGATAGAAAATAACACAAGTATACATTTTTAAATGATTTACCATCTGATTACTGGTCAGCCGCTGATGTCTGAGCCTACCTTGGAAAAGGGATGTTAGTAAAACCATCCATACATATATGCCTTAATGGTTAACTTCGGTGGTTATATTTGAAGCACATTTTTGGATGTCATGACATCTTAATGTTGGATGAAAGTCCCATAAAATGGAGGCAATGTCCATAGCTGTTGACTGGGACACTATGCATCAATTCCAATTCAAAGAAATGAGTCTTATTTTACATACGGCTATACGTTACCGCCTCGTCTATATTTCGGAACAAAATAAAAAAAAAAGGATAACGCATTCAACATTGCGATTTTGTCTTTATTTTTACTTGGGGAAGGATAAGCAAAATCTCCACTGTGTTTATGTGGTTAGTCATATTAGTTGTTTGCGATATTTTGAATACACAACAGGTCCACAAAAGCAGCTTTTGCAATAACATTGACTCGGTAGCTTTCGGCATGCACGGTTGCATGGCGACAACAGAAAATTGACAAATTTACTTTGTGTAAACGTCACTGTATATTTTGAACACTTCCGTATCTTATACTAAACAATGACCATACCAGTGGATGGTCGCTCGTCACTCACTAATGAGAAAGACCATCATTATTTCTTGAATAGGTTCGTGTGTATTAGTGAGTTCTTCGATGGCTGACTAGGCCAATTCTAGTTCTAAACTGTCGGTTGCAAGTAGAGCAAGTCATTGTCATGGAGTCAGCTGGTGGCCCATTGGTATTGGCTTTGCGTTCTCTGTGCTTTCTTTCAGCTTCACAGATTCTCTCCTTTTCATAGAGAGCTGCCCGTTTGTTGATGAGACCTCGCCACTGTGATCGCTTTTGTACGTGTGCAGTCTGTTCATAAGACCAAACTGGTATGTCAAAATGCTCCATAGAGGCTTTGAGGGTGTCTTTTTAGCGTTTATTTTGGCCACCTTGAGAGCGTTTTCCCTTTTGTAGTTCTCCATAGAATACTTTCTTTGGAAGTTGCTCATCAGGCATTCTTGTAACATGGTCAGTCCACATTAGCTGTGCTAGCTTTAAGACAGTTTGCATGCTTTGCATCCCTGCTTTCTTCAGGACCTCTGTGTCTGGAATCTTCTTGCCACTTGATTTTAACAGCTATATCAAACAGCTTGTTGAAATGGTTAAATATCTTTGCATGACGCTGGTATACTGTCCAGGCCTCACATGCATACAAGAAGGTTGGCAGTACAATAGCCTTGTAGATTTTCAGCTTGGTGTCAAGCTTGATTCCATTTCGCTCCCAGACATTTACACGGTCTTCCAAATGTCGCACAGGCTTTTGCAATTCTGACAGTGACCTCAACATCAATGTGCACTGCTCTGGAAAGAGTGCTTCCCAGGTAGGTGAATTTATCAACAACTTTCAGTTTTTGTCCCTTCACAGTGATGGTTGGTTCATTGTACGGTTTCCAGGTGCTGGTTGGTGTACAACCTCTGTCTTTTTTGTGTTGATTGTGAGATCATAGTTATCACATGACTGTGAGACTTGATCTATGGCTCTTTGCATTTTGCCTCTAAGCTGGCATTCTTATCCATATCGTCTGCATAGAGGAGCTCATCTAGCAAATCAGTCTGCACCTTAGTTTTGGCTTGCAACCTTCGAAGGTTGAATATATTGCCATCAAAACGGTACCTGATTTGAAAACCAGTGTCACTGTCCTGAAAAGCATCAATGAGCCTGGCAGAAATCATCATGCTGAACAGTGTTGGTGCCATAACAGCCCTGTTTAACCCCATTCGTTACCTCAAAGGGTTCAGAGAACTCTCCATCGTTTTGCACACGTGCTTGCATGCCCTCATGAAATTGCCGCACCATGGCTATGAATCTGGGTGGACAGCCAAATATGGCCATATTTTTCCAGAGTCCATCACGACTAACTGTGTCAAAAGCTTTGGTGAGGTTGACAAATGTCATGTAAAGATCTACTTTCTGTGCTTGGCATTTCTCCTGAAGCTGTCTTGCTGTGAAGATCATGTCTGTTTGTCCCTTTGTCTTTTTCTAAATCCACATTGACTTTCAGGGATAAGCCCCTTCTGATCAAGATGAACACTCAGGCGGTTCAACAGAATTTTTGCCAGTATCTTCCCAGTAATGCACAGGAGGGAGATGCTTCTGTGGTTGTAACAGTGGATACATACTTTGACAAAGCTGTTTATGGTTTTCTGGACACCAGTAAAAAGCGACTTGCAGTGACTGTTAAAAAGTGACAATTGCATTCATAACATCCTACTTCTTGACATACATAGGGTATTTTTTCATTTACATAAAATCTTTTAAAGAAGACCATGAAAATGGTTTATAATGTCGCGGCCATGGCCGTTTACCTAAAGGTCTTTAGTTGCCTAATGACCGTCTGGCTAATATTTTTTCCAGTTGATGTCGGTCCACACATATGCAGATATATTTCAATATATCTGAATCACACCTTAGGGTAACAGATTTTGTTTTAGGAGGCCAATGTCAGAACTTATTGGATAAGCCTGGTATGGTACCTTTTGAACCACATTGAATGGTTGTAGCCAAATTCAAAAGATCTACTTTGTAATGATGATGCATCTGAAATTCTCTCTTTTCGACCAAATAAGCAACCAAACATCAGCATGTGACTTTACTATTTTGTATACACACAGAAATAGATCATTTATTACATTGATGCATCAATAAAAAGAAATTAATTAGCAAATAGGCACATCAAATTATAAGATGAAAGGCCGGGTTCTAAATTTGCTGATTGTTAGTCAGTCACCTACGCAAATTATTCACAAGTTTTAGCCAGCAGAACCAAATGGATCACCGCAATAATAAATTAGCCGCCTCATGGGAAAACCAACAATCTGCATATGCGAAAACAAAAACGCAGATCAGCTTCGCGGTGTTACCTCAAAGCTGACCAGCGCCTTTGTTTTCGGTACTCAGATAGTACAATTCCTCCTCTACTTAACTCCAAAATTTCAAGCTTCTAGCCGTCGTCTGTGCTTGTACAGGGCGGTTTGTGTGTGACCCGTTCGGAAACAACATTGTTGGTTTTCCCACGAGGCGGCTCAAATTACGAAATCACAGTAATTGCTGTCTAAAATTCATGTACAGGCCCAGAATTTTTTCAGGACGCTCGCGTTCCCGGCCAGTATTATGCAATATTTTCTCGTCTTCCGAATCACTCTCTAAAGACTTTGTCTGACATGGCTTCACAGATTTTTCAATTCCCTGTGATAGGTATCTGTCAATTAAACAAGTCAGTTTCTTTGGTTTATCTTAGTTTCTTCAACTACTTCTTGTGCGTAATCAAATTTTTGCAGGCTTTAATGTTTCTTCAATCTCTGAGTTTAACTGCATTTTGGTACCCTGACTCCTCCGAGAATAATCTGCACCTTTTTTAACCCTCTTCACCTCCTCTTGGAAAATGACTTGCTGTTCTTCTTTAATTCCAACTCCCTCTGCGGAGACAGCTGCTTTGGAATCTCAGCGAGTTTGCTATCAAAGTTTGTGTCGGGTGAAATTATGTGCCCCGCCCAATGGGTCCTAAAGAAAAAGGTGGACTGCTTGTGCTTCCAGACAAAGCTTATACGATACTGACTGACCATCTCATTACTGGTTTACCGCTCAGGTTTGAGCCCGCCCAGGAAAAGTAGTTTCAAGTCAAACCATCCATACAAATAAGCATTATTGGCTTAGTTGGATGCTTATATTTGTAATACGTTTTGGATATTATGACGTCCTTAATTATAAAATGGAAGCAAGGTACCTACGTCACCATAGCTGTTGACTGGCGCATTAAAGCCAGATGTACGTAATTGAAGGCGCTCAAAGGAACGTGCGTATCTAAGGGCCGAAATGTCATTTTTAGGCCGCATTCGTAACGTCAGTTTTCGCTCGAAACGTCATTTCTAGCGTCAGTTTACGTTCGGAATACGAAACTATGTACATACAATTATGCAGAGGACTTAAGAAATGTAAAAATTTTGATATTATCTATTATTTTTGCTCAAAATATAGATTGTGGACACGTTATTAAGAGGAAAACATCATTTGCGCGACAGTTAGCAATACTGAATACTAAACAGCGTCGGAGATTTTGGCGCAAAATCAACGTCGCCCATAAAACGTACTGAACTCAGCAACGACTACCTCTCTTCGCACGCTTATAGCAGGTAAACGAACCCGGTAACTAAGGACTTTCTCGTTATCTACCTGTAGTTCAGGAATTTCTCTAATACATATCAGTTTTTTAAAAAATCCTACCGTGGATTTTTTGAAATATATCAAGAAAATTAACAAAAAGGGGGTCTAAAAATCGCTTTTTACGTTGACGTCAATGTATTTTCGCTCTCAAATTTGACGATTTTGAAGGCCGATATCTCGAAAACAAGCTCGGAACGGTATCGATTTCTTTTCATTTTCGTATGCAGGACATCAAAATACACCCGCATGCCAAAAATGAAAATTTTCTACCGTGAGGTCAGTTACGTACATCTGGCTTTAATTCAAACAAACAAATGAACGTTCACATACTGTATATTTCCAATTTACGATTTTTAGCAGGCGTTTAGTCATTGACATAGTCTAATCATGTTTGATATGTGGCGAAAATATGTCAGTTGCATCACGATCACTGGCAGATTATCGGGTCCGAAGCCTCTGTCATGAACATACCCATGCAATAAACATAGATAATTGAATATTTTCAGCCAATGTTGTCTGATACTTTTTCTTACTTTTACTCAGAATGTAAATTATGGGTACAAGCTAGAACTGCCTCACCGAGGCGGTTCTAACGAGTACCCACAGTCTATGTTTTAGAGCACAAATAGGTATACCCCTGTATACTCCAGTTTTGCAATATAAAAGTGGGGTTCAAGGGGGTATACATAACATGGACAAGTTTTCATAATGAGCCTATTTCATGATGGTCAAATATTTTATTTCTCTTCAATGAATACTGAGCATACTAAATCTATGAATTTGCTTCATCTATCCTTGTTACACTTCTATTCGGTCCCAATAGATATACAGTACGCTTCCGTATTCCCGATGTCTTTGAATCAGAAGTTCTCACTGGTATCGTGGCTTTATCAAGAACCTTTCGCTGAAGTTGCCCGATATGCATCGGTCAACCAAGATGTGACTCAAATAGTAATTATCGATTCAACAGTATAGTGATAGTACATGTACTTATTATGTCCTGTACTGGGGCAAAAGGAGAAATTTGCGATGCGTATCATCATCGGAACTATCATTTTCTCAACTTTAGTTTGAAATTGACTTTTTATGATCCTCTATGGTGCATGTATGATAGTAATTCCAGAATTAAGAACAGAAGGAATATTTCAACACAATGTTTAATCTTTCCGATTTTTTTTAAAAGGGTGCCTTTACAAACGGTCCTTATCTCCATCTGACTAGTTTCAAATAAATGCACCGGGTCCTGCTTGCGTCTATCGTCAAATTGAAGCATGGTTGTTTATATGGTACATGAATGGTTCTATTTCCTGGTTAAAATTACCTCTTGTAAGTGTAACATATCAGTTGTAGGCGAGCTAAATAGCTTCGATGACACTTACTGAAGATACAATGTCTATGTGTTAGTACTGTAACATCAGGATAACTAGTCCATTAAATGTATACCTCGGCGAGGCGGTTCTAACGAGTACCCACTATCTATGTTTTGGAGCAAAAATTAGAAAAAATGGGTATACCCCTGCATACCCCACTTTTGCTATATAAAAGTAGGCTCAAGGGGGTACACTTTACACTGACATCATTTTCAAATATTCTGTTACTCAGCAAGGAATACTGAGCATACTTACTCTGTGATTTTGTTTCATCTACCCATGTTGGTACCAGTCGATATGCAGCAAATGAGCGTCCAATTTCCCAACGCCCTGGATTCAGTACTTCTCACTGGTATCGTGGTTTTATCAAGAATCTTTCGCTGATTGCCCGATATACATCGGTCAACCAAGATGCAGTGATACACGTACATGTTTGACGAAACTAGTAATTATCGATTCAGCAGTACATATTATGTCTTGTCCTAGGGCAAAAGGAGAAATTTCAATTTGCAACAGCGATGTATACTATAATTTTCTCAACTTGTGTTTGAAAACGAGTCTTGTGATCATATTGTATATATAGAACATTAAGTCAACCCAAAAATGATTTTAAAAAAATGGGTATTTCAACAGTTTGTAATTTAAGCGTTTGACATAGTGTGTCTTTTTAACTGCCCCCAAATTACATCCGATTAGCCTAAAATAAATGCAGCGGGCTCTGCATGATCAAAATGAATCATGATTGTTTACGTTACATGAATGGTTATATTTCCTGGTTAGAATGCACCATTTGTAGGTGTATCATATCAGATGTAGGCGACTCGCTAAATGACTTTGATGACACTTACCGAAGATACGATGTCTATATATATGTACTACAGTATATACTCAAAGTTATTTTATAAATGTAATACTGGAATTGGACACAACCAATGCCATACTCAGGACTTGTGACTACTGAGCTGGCACATTCGAAGAAATCCGTGACCGTCATTTGTCCCGTCCCCTTCTTACCAAGTCAAGGTACACCTCAGTTGTTGATTGCTTATGTTAAGACGTATTTATGTACCTTTTGACGGTGTCTAAACCTTTTATAAATGCAATATATACGTGCACATTCATTGTCTATGTAGCACAGTAGCCATCTTACTGAAATGCTGCATTTGTGTACATGATTAACTGGATGCTTTGTTAGCAATATGTTTAATTTTTAGTTTGATTCAGAGTTTTTCTTGATATACACACTGTTAAACAATGCCTTAATGAAATGTGACACACCGGAATAGTACGAATCCATGAGTTTTAGTAGGGTGCAAATCTCGGGATTCATTCGCATGTAGATGTTACTGTAATGTACGTATATGTATGTTAGACCTGTACAAATTTGATAGTCATCCGTAGTTGTATCCGTTTCTCATTGACCTTTTAATGTTGCCTAAATATGTCCACTTTGACAAACAAAATAGTATACTACTGTTTAAAACATTTTAAAGGAATTTGAAAACAAAACTAATGTTTTTGGTTTTAAAACTTGGAGTTGAAATTCTATTCAAAATGTTATATTGTTCGTACAATAGTCGTACTTAAAACAGGCACAGTGGAAGTGAGTGAAATTAAAAGGATAAAAAAAGATTTATGAGTGTCTAATTTCCTAGAAATATTTAGTGACACGTGGTTTGACTCTAGGCCATTTCAATATCGTGGAATTGAAAAAAAAACACAACAACATCAAATGTTGGTTTAACTTAACAACATGTATATGTTGCGCTAAAACTTAAAATGTAATTCAGAAGAACTGATAGAGAGTTTTTGATGACGATTAGTAGTCTTCGTAATAATCCTATTCTTCAGATCACCATGTTTTTAGATTTTGCACATATACATGAAATCAGTCAAGCCAAACATTGTAATAATGAGCCGCATCGTGAGAAAACCGGATTTTTGCCTATGCGAAAACAAAGGCGCAGATCAGCTTCGCAGTAACTGCGAAGCTGATCAGCGCCTTTGTTTTCGCTACACGGATAGTACAATTTCTCTTCTTCTCAAATCCGAAATCTCAAGCTTCTAACCTTTTTCTGGGACTGCACAGACCGGTTTATGTCAGACCTGGTCGGAAACCCCGAAGACCGGTTTTCTTGCGTCGCGGCTCGTATGTTCCTCACGCACACGTTCATAATGTTACTTTCCTCGAAGGTTAGACGCTGAGGGAGCGCGCAGCATGGGCACGGCGAACAGAAATGTCTGTTTCGGAAACTTCTTTTATACTCACACCACGGCCGGCGCGGAAGGTAATTATACTCATTTTGAACATTAATTCCAATTAAATCTTAGCGCTAAAGAGTGAAGACGTAGAGTACATCACGTCAAGGTCAAATTGAAATTTTTTCCCTCTCATTTGATCTCGGAAAGCAAAAGTACACACTTTCATATATACATGTAGCAACAGTGAACGTTTGCCTGTTGCGAAGTTTCGATATTTCTGAGATATTCGTGATCCAGGAATCAATGTGTAAATGACGTCAGTTTTCGTACTTGTAACTATGGTAGTATAGCATATTAAGTCGTTAGTCTACCAATCGAACAGAGAGAGAGAGAGAGAGAGAGGGAGAGAGAGAGAGAGAATACTTTGTTTCTTGACACGAATAGATGTTTAGTACCACTTAAAACACCCTATTCAGAGTACATGTAATATTGATATTGTCAAGAGAGGCTATTAGACATTTCCAACTTAGTATGAGATACGATTTGCGATATACGAGAAACTTTAATCGATTTCTGGGGGGTATCTCAAGGCTGTCCAAAAAACCCTATACTTCTAGTACCTGCACATGATCAAATATGTTTGATAACTTGCGTACCATGTTCTATAAGTTTTTTTCTGAAGGTATCTGAAGTTTTTAATATAAAAAAAAACGTACACAACTTTTTTTTTTTTTTTTTTTTTGGGGGGGGGGGTTGAGGGGGGGGGGTCTTGTGCAACGATCGCATGCATGCTAAGGCCATGGTATGTTTTTGATTGTTTCCTGTCACGAATCACGCAAATCTATGTTGCTGCAAGAAACAGACGTCAGGCGAAGCAATTCTGCTTGGCTAAGCAATTCTGCTTGGCTTCGCAATTCTGACTGGCTTAGCAATGCTGCTTCTCAGATACCGACTGACTAATGGTGGTGGTGGTAGTGGAAGAGCCACAGCAATTCTCAATGTGCAGTCGGTTAATACCCCGCAAAACCATCGTGCCCAGAACCATTGAACTATGCCAATGCAGGAACGATTTGAAAGGCTTTATCAATTATCGACATTTTAATGGAATTCGACCCCTATGTAGATATCAGAAGCTTCAAACTTGTTCATTTCAAAATATAATCTAGTACTGAACATGTTTAAGCCAGCATTTGGATTTCCTGGGCATCATTTCCGTCTCTTTTGGACATGATTTACAATAAAAAAAACTTTGTAGGGCTCCTCACCCTGATGTCTCATGCGAAATTTCAAAATCATAGGCGTTTTGCTTCTCGGGAAGAAGATTTTTTCTTTCTATAGCCATGGCGACAATCATGGTCATGTAACATGGACCGTTTATATAAACTTTCGTTCCTCCTTTTTAAGAATGCTCCACATAAAGTTAAGCTTTGATTTGCAGAGCGGTTTCAGAGGAGAAGGTTTTGAAATTGTGGACGACAACGGACGGACGGACGGACGGACGCCGAAGCATGGCCACCCTATAAGCTCACCTTGTGAGTCTTTGGCTCAGGTGACTTAATAAGCGGGATGATGGTTTTACATAATGAATCTTGGACGGAATTAAGGATTTGCGGGGAAAGAAATGCATATGATTTCGTATATCATGTTGCAATTTTATAGAGCACCCAATACATCTATGGGTAAATGTACAATGTACTTTTCCTTGATTTACAATTCTTTGTCAACAGCGCTTTTAATGCAGACTGATGCTCGTTCATAGTTTATAGTGTTGCAATTTTAAGTTTATTTTGAAAGAAATGTTTCCAGAGTGCATAAAACTTTCACTATCTTTGTTCATTTTTACATGTGTCCTTGACCCGTCAGTTCTTTTTGTCAGAAAGTGTGTATTTCACATTCATAAAACATACCAGAGTGGCATTTTGTGTCGATGAGGTTGGGCACGTCACGAGAAAACCCTTCATTGAAATTCTTAAAAATCTCTGATATTAATGTTGACATATTACATAATTTTACTGTTTCTAACATGTGGTAAAATGATTCAGCCGCGGCGCGAGAAACCCGGTCTTCAGGGTTTCCGACCAGGTCTGACACAACCCGAGCTGTGCAAGCACAGAAGATGACTAAAGACGGGAAAGTTTGGATTAAGAATGTAGAGGAATTGTAAGTTATCCGCGTAGCGAAAACAAAGGCATTGATCAGCTTCACACTTGCTGCGAAGCTGGTCTGCGCCTTTGTTTTCTCTTAGGCAAAAATCCGGTTTTCTCACAACGGGGTTCATTATTAAAACAGGTAGGCACATCAACTGGCTTGAAAAGGGTCCTCCTACTAACACTGTACCCACATATGTACATTTATCTGTTGAATATGAATTGATGCCTCCTTCCATGGAAAAAAATGTTGAAGTAATGTCGACACCATTTGAGCTGCATCATGAGAAAACCGGATTTTTGCATATGCGAAAACAAAGGCGCAGATCAGTTGTGAAGTAACAGCACAGCTGATCAGCGTCTTTGTTTTCGCTACACGGATAGTACAATTCCTCTTCTTCTTAAATCCGAAAGTTCAAGCTTCTAGCCTGCTTCTGCGACTGTACAGGCCGGTTTGTGTCTGACCCATTCGGAAACCCCGAAGACCGGTTTTCTCGCGTCGCGGCTCATTATGGTAAAGCCATCTGAACTCTGCATTACGCAAACATGCCAATGCAATCAACAGAGATTTTTTTAGCTTTAAAAATTGAAAATTTTCAACTGAAATTTTTTGATATTTTTCTTATTTTTGCTCAAAACATAGATTGTGGGTACACGTAAGAACCGACTTGACGAGGCGGTTCTAACGAGTACACCCCCTCGGACTGCCTCGCCGATGCGGTTCTAACGAGTACCCACAATCTATGTTTAGGAGCAAAAATAAGAAAAATATGTTTACCCCTGCAAACCCCAGTTTAACTATATAAAAGTGGGGTTCAAGGGGGTATACATTGCACGGACATGTTTTCCTGATGTGTCAGTCTCTTGCGTCTTGGCTTGTTCTGTTGAGACAAAACAATACAATGTAACTCTCATGCCTAAGCGAAGCAAAATATTTCGCAGTCACTTTATGACCGTAGCCGTGCGTTATGTATATAACAAAATCAACTTTCTTAAGATAATAATAATAATAATAATAATAATAATAATAATAATAATAATAATAACAATATGCATGTACATATATTTATAAGAAGCTTTGCTTGATGTACATACTCTACTTTGATTTTCAATTTGAGTATAATATAAAGTTTCAAACAATATTGAGACCTTGAACAGTCCTACCAAAACATATTGCAGGTCTCCACGGACAGGCGTTTATACGTTGGTGGTAAATCGTTTGCCAACCAAACACGAATAAGCAAAGGCGAAACAGCTTCACTGGTTCTGATACTGACTATCGTCATTTTGCTAGCAAGTAGGAAATGTCTAGTGACGCATGCGGTGGTGTGCATCTGGGTTGTCCGCCATCCAAGGACCGCTGAAAAGATGTGGGTTAGCACATTTGTTATGATCTCGCCGACGCACACAAATGCCGTAATCTTATTTCTCAACACAGCATGGCGCATGAGTAAGCGATTAGCCGATAGATCCCGTGTATATACATGAAGATGTTGTATACATGTCTTCATCTATTAGTTTACATATTGTCCTTGAGAATATCCCTCAAAATATTTTTCCGAACTACAATTTCAAACTCCGATATCAATATCGGATTAAGTTGGAAATGTCTAATAGGACACGTATCCTATTGAAACTCTTCTATCAGAAAGCCATTCAGTTTCTCGTATTTCTGAAATAATGAAACTTTAAAACAAAAACGCAAAGTTTTTATTTGATTTAGTTATCATCATTTGATTTCGTTACGAAGAAAGTACAGTTTTTATTCAGAATTCACAATGAAAAGCAGCTCATCACTATATGCTGGTCGGATACTCCGAACACACTTTAATTTTTTTTAACTTTCTTCATGGGTACACGACCTCTTCCTTGTTTTCAGGTTTATCTAAAAATCTGAGCCTTCGCATGAGAAAGCAAACACGTTCAGTTTCCGACCAGGTCCGACACAAACTGGCAGGCTTGAAGCTTGAAATGTCGGATTTAAAGAAAAAGAGGGATTGTACTACATGTATCCGTGTAGCGAAAACAAAATTGCTGATCAAATGTTACTGCTGATCTGCGCCTTTGTTTTCGCATCTGCAGTTTGTTTCTCATCTAACAGGCTTGTCATAAGGCGTATCATATCCGTTCAGATGATTCCGTCTTGAATCATGCACTGCCATTCATTCATCGATTGAAAATCAATTCATCAATAACAACGTTTTCATAAGAAAGCCAAAAATGGAAACCAGCTGTATTTTAAGTAACATACCGAACATTTATCGTAAGCAACCAACCGCGGAAACTTTCAAACAAAAAGAAAGCGAAAATAACCACACATAAAAGATTAAAAAATATTCGCAATATCATCCGTGCAAAAGAAGTGTTATTATTTAATAATCTTTTTCAAGTGCGCTGAATCGGTACAAAACCGCTGGTTCCGTCATGTTGATCTTCTCTTAACGTTAAGTGATGGTGGTACAGAACACACAGAAAGCAAATGATTTAAAACACGATACAGGTAGTTTAAAGCCCGTTCACCACCTGCACAGTGTTACATACACACTTGATAAGTACAACTGCAATTAATGCACTTAATATTTTCTTGTTTCCAAAATAAAATTAAAATGAGCCGCGTCATGAGAAAACAGAAATTTTGTCCATGCAAAAGCAAAGGCGCAGATCAGCTTCGAAGCTGATCACGCCTTTGTTCTCGCTGCATGGATAGTACAATTCCTCTTCTTCCTAAATCCGAAATTTCAAGCTTCTATCCCTGTGTCGGACTTGGTCGGAAACCACAAAGACCGGATTTATCACGTCGCGGCTCAAATAATAGCAGGTTGGCATTCATTCTTACAATTGCCCATGATATTTGTGGTGGTAAGCACATCACCGACCGTTACAGGACTTAAATGTCTTTGATTTTTTACATCCTGAATTTCACCGAGAGATATTTGTATTTAATACCAACATTCTCTTCCTTTATCATTTTTATCAATGTTGAAGATTTATAGTTAATTACTTAATTTTAAAACTTCTCCGGAACGCAATTCCAATTCTTTGTCACCTGGTCATGTTTATGTCACTTTCATCATACGGATAGATACACCCCGCTATTTGATATTATTGCAAAAAAAAAAAATAAAGACTTCCTGACCATTCCTTGTCTTAGTCAACCACTATGTTTTTAAGTATTTGAAATATTTCATTAATGTCATAGTCATCTTTAGTCTATATTTGTTGACTATAGAATTGTAAAATAGTCAAGTGAAGTGTAAATCCCAGACAGGTAAAAATACTTAATATAGTATTATAGACAGTCGATTTAAAGCTATAGATAGACACACATTTAATCTTGCATTAAATGGCTCCATTCCCTTGTCCTTTCCCCTAATTTTCCGTAGCGGTACTGTGTACAAAACATGCGCAATTGTGCACCTTTGCAGTAGCATTTTTACTCTTTCCGCTACGTTGTAACCCATACAAACCCAGAGTATCTACGCTTAACTGGTTCGAACCCATATCGCCAAAACCTTACTTGTCATGGTTGGAGGATTGTGGTTTTCACAAATGTTTATGACGTGTGTTAAAAAGTTTTATGAGATGTTATGTATTTTAATGCACGGTAGTAGGGTTACCGTTACTGAAGGGACATTTGAAACGACAGTTTGTCGCGTTTTTGCTGTTTTTCTGACACATTGCTCAACATTTTTAACCTTAATGATAAAAGTAAAAATCTCATATAATTTAAAAAGAACACTATGTTTCGTTTTATACAAATTACTGCCTAATGAGAACGTGATATGAATTTTCAAGGTGACGCTCATAAAAGAAAAAGTGTGACATATTAACTCATAACATATTACTAAATCATTTAGTGCTAGTATTTCGGAATAAACTTTTATGTTATGTTCAAGCACTAAAATGAGTTTTATCAGTGAGTTTGTCAGGTATTCGGCATAACGCAATATTCGGATAAGGATAGAACTGTGTCAGTATGTACGAAGCGGATGAATTGGATGAATCTGTTCGGGTATGTGATCGTAATCTACAAATAGTATTTGTACATCACTATATAATCACTGTCTATAGATTTTGAGTGCTATAGACACCCATAACATGGTTTGGTGTTATACCAAGGCTTTTTTTTTTAAATTAAGATTCCCTTTTTAAAGAAACATCTTGGATTGCACAAGAAACTAATGACTCTGAGCTGACAAAATCAATAAGAAACCATTAGCAGTTTATGATTTTCTTTCATAGGCAGATGCCTGAATTCACATAAACTCCCTACGGTACTGGTTAAACCCAGGAAGCGTTGACTCCGTCCCGACCTGACAGAAGAATTGTTGACTGGGACCTTAAGCCACAACACAAACAAACATAGAGACCAGAATTGGTGGTCATTAAAATCAATTTCAGTACATAATGATTACTATACCCTTTATATGGCCCCAGCCAGGGAGAGTCTAATGACCACATAATCGCTTAGATAAGACAATCCTTTGATGTGGGTTTTTGTACCGGACTATTTTATTATTATCATGGTAGGCCACCTTACGCCTAGTGTATGTAAGACGGAAACAAGAGCAAGAGGGCCATAGTGATGTTGTTTCTGCTATCGGGACCTCATCAATGACCTTAAACGTGTTACGCTTAAGATAAACCAATGTCTGTGCTAGAGATTTTTGAGACAGCGTACAAATATCTTGTTTCACTTTAAAATTAAACTCGACTTTTCATACTGCGATACCCGTTGATACATCAGTATGAAAATATTCAGTTAAACTTGTTTACAACCTTAAAATATGTTTTCTATGAATCAAATTTTCGCCAAGCTCAGGGCGATATGACGCTTTATTTTGTATTTTTTACATTGATCGATAAACGTAACGCGCTGATGTGACGTTAAGTACATGCGAGGTTATAGGAGTACGTAAAAGGTTGTTTACGTGTTAGTCGTCTTAAAATCGTGTGTGCTTCTGGTCATCTTAGCTTCCCCAATTTCAGCTTTCTTTCCCTATCAACCAACCCCTAAACTCAACCAAATGCATATTCACCAGGGCCCAGAATTACAATCATTCCTTAAGTTAAGGCCTCCTTAGCGGTTTTAAGTTAAGTTTTTACCTTAGCTAGGATTTTCCTTAAAATGTGCATTTGTAATACACTTTATGGTCGTCCTTTACTAAGGTATAGTTTCCGTAAAATCTTACGGGACCGTTCCGGGGACAGACGAAAAGCTTAGCGGAGCAACACGATCACATAAGAATTTTGTATCGCATAAGCGGCATAATGCATAGTTTCAAGATTTTGACCATGAGCATTGGTTTATTACTTTACCAACGTTAGACTGTGTGGTGCAGTGGTTAACACGTCCGCATTGCAATTGCAGCTTAACACATGGGTTCTGCGTTCGAACCCTATTCGCGGAAAATTATTTTTATTTTCTTGTTTTTTTTTTTTTTTTTTTTTTTTTTTTTTTTTTTTTTTTTTTTTTGTCATTTATTTCTTTGTTACTTTATTATCATTTTACGTTCTTTATCTTTTGTTTTGTTTTCTTCTATTAAAATCTAGTTATTTTTCGAGCCGTACTTGTGTTCTGCAGTGAAAATTTCATCATTGACACACACACACACACACACACACACACACACACACACAAGGCCATAGACTTATTCGAAAACAAACGTGGTGACAGAACAACTCCAAGGAAACATGATTTTATCATAATAGAATAATGATTACTACAAAACACCTAAAAGTTTGATCCTTTGGAAAGCAACAAAAGCATTCAAATTGGGGGTTGTATGATCAATACTATGAATATTGCGCAATTTTGGGTAATGAACCCTCACCAGTGACCCTAAAAACCGACAACGAAAGCCGAACATGGCTTAAAGTTCTATATGTATGTGTATGAGATTTTTACTAGTTTCTTCCTATTTTTCTTTCTTTTAAATATTTCCGACCATCACTAACGTGTGCATGTACACAGGCTGGGACAAAGAAGCGAGAAAATTTTATTTATTTTCACAGATTTTATTTGGCAACGGTGATTTTCAGAACACGCACCCTGGGAGTGCGAGTGCATTGATTACCGAACACTATGGGGACAGGCCATAGATCGCCGTTTTGGTTTCTAAACTCGACAGATTCAGTACGGGACCCCTCCCAATGGGGCCGTGAGAAATAGATGGGCTGCTCGTACTTCCAGGAAAAGCTTAAAACTGACCACACGAATACTGGTAAATCGCTAAGTACATGTAGGTCTGGGTCTGCATAGAAAACGATTTAGTAAAAACATCCAAACATATAAGCTTTAGTTGTTTACTAGCCTAAGGTGGTTATATGTCGCCTGTCATGACATTCCCATGTTGGGCAGAAATTCAATGAAACTGTCAACGTACTGACATGGCCATGCCTGTTGGCAGGGACGTAAAGCAACAAATCAAATAATCAAACAAACGACAAATACTCAATACGGTACCGGTTAAGTTCCATTATATCCCGGCATGACTGAATTGTTTTGACTGTCAGAGTGGTCATTTAAAATCTTGATTTCTTCAGTTATATGACCATGCATGCACATGTAGACTGTCAAATTCGAAGTGTTTCGTTAAAAAATAAAGTGAAGCTAAAAACAAGGACAACACCGAAAATGTATCTCACTCGTGCACGCTGAAAAAAAAAAACAACAAAAAGGCCGAAAAATGGTGACATAAGGCAGCTATATTATGTGCATAAACATACATGTATTTGTATTTATCAAAACTCCGTGAATAAAATCATAAACGGAGCTCTATTCGTCAAGTCTAAGTAAAATCTTAAGTTAAGGTAGCTATCGAGTAACCTTAAATATTTAAGTATTTCCTCAAGTTAAGGTCTACCTTAAAGTAAGAAAATCGATTGTAATGCACTTTTGTCGAATTTAAGGAAAATCTTAAGTTTCGGTCAACCTTTAGATTTAAGGAAGCATTGTAATTCTGGGCCCAGGAAAACATGTCCGTGTGATGTATACCCCCTTGAACCCCACTTTTATATAGCAAAACTGGGATACGCAGGGGTATACCTATTTTGATTATTTTTGCTCCAAAACATAGACTGTGGGTTATTCGTTAGAACTGCCTCGCCACGGTCTATGTTCTGAGCAAAAATAAGAAAAATATCGAAAAATTTTCTACTGAAATTTTTCATATTTTACAAATTTAAAAATCACTGTATACTGCACGGACATGTTATCCTGATGTATAGTGTCGTATTTTCTCTTATTTCATACATGTACCCCATTAATGTTTGAAAAGTGAGATATATGAGAACATATGTACATTTGACCCATTTGTTGAGAAAACCAACAACGTGGTGTTTGAACTGGCAGGTCTGACACAAACTGGGCTGTACGGCCACAGAAGAAAGTTCGGATTTAAGGCGAAGAGAGACTGTACGTATTTTCTGGGTAGCGAAAACAAAGGCGCTGACCAGCTTCGCGATTGGTTTTCTCATGAGCGGCTCATTTCTGTTTAATATTCATATACAGCTTAAAATCTGTTTTATATCAATTGAATATTGCAATACAAAAATCTTCTTCACAGTACAGTAGTTTCAGTTTCGACTAAACCTTTTATGTATAATATCATTTTAGGAGTTCAGTGGATTATGTTTCATTTCGATCATTACAGCAAAATTTAAAATTTGCATATTCATCAGGAAAACATGTCCGTGTAATGTATACCCCCTCAAACTGGGGTATGCAGGGGTATACCTATTTTTCTTATTTTTGCTCCAAAACATAGATTGTGAGTACTCGTTAGAACCGCCTCGGCGAGGCGTGCCGAGGCGGTTCTAACGTGTACCCACAATCTATGTTTATAGCAAAAATAAGAAAAATATCCATTTTTTAATGAAATTTTCAATTTTTACAAGTGAAAAAAAAAATCCCTGTTTATTGCATGGGCAAGTTTTTGTAATGTCCACACACCTTGCACTGTTGCTCAGAAAGTTTCAAGGAGAAACGCTCAGCTTTTGTAAATGAATAAACATACTGTCCTACTAAGAATTTGAAATGCTTTTTCATTGGGGTTTTTACACTGACGATGTCTTATGCATATTCTTGTCCTTTCAGTGGTTCCACATTTTAGGTGGTATCTATTTACCCTGATACCTTAATGTAAAATGGGAAACAAATTAACAGACCTACCGCATTGTGCCGACTGATGCCATGTTATTATGTTCGTCCGAGAAAAAAAAATAGTTTCATACATGTAAATTGCATCTGACGTCACAACATTTATCTTTCATACCTTTCAGCGCTCCTATCGTTATGATAATGTTGGTTTCAGTCGGTTAATGCGTCTTTCCTTCTGTTTTCAGAAAGCTGGGTTCGGTGTTACACCTCCTGCTTCGCCCTCGTCACCAGCCTCATTCAAAGATGAAAATGGATTTTATCATTCAAACATTTCACACCCTCCCAGACTAGTCTCAGAAGGCAGTGATGGAGGGGTCGATGGATTTTTCAAAAACAATGACCAAGAATTTCGGTTGACGGAAGTGTCTACAATAGCACCGTCAGATTTCGGAACCCCTCGGAGCACTTTACAAAGAAATGGCGGGAGTCCGCATCAGTCTCCAACCGGTGTTAGGGTATCAGGATCACCGGCGGATAAATATAAGTTTGAAAGTGAGACAACAGACTCAGCACCGTTGAAAAAGTCGCGATGGCGGCACTGGATATGTATATTGGGACTAATTTTACTGTTTCTATGTGTGTGTGCGGGAATAGCTGTGATATTAGCGTACAAAGTTTTCAAGGTTGGAGGTGAGTATCAATACTGTACGAAAACGCACTCATTATGCGGCGAATGTTCAATCATTAAAAATAAATCTTTCATTTGAAAAAAATAATAATGTTACTTTTAATTAAACATAGACTGTGGGTACACGTAACAGAACTACATTGTCAAGCCGGCCAAAACGAGTACCAATAATCAATGTATGTTAAAGACCATAAACAGAAAAATAAAGGGGTAATATATATGTACATGTTTTACACGTGCATCATGATGATGGTTGATTTATACCCCACAAAATATTCAGAGGATTTCACATCGCAATAGGACACTATGCAAATCAAATCCACAAAACTGAAGTTGCAACTCAAAGATATCAAGAATGTCCGCTTGGTACTGAATAGGGCCTCACATTTCATAAGATATATTGCTTTAAACTACAATGCTAAAAACATAACGCCAGTCATTATCTAACATTCATAAAAGCGATGCATGTATCATTTATCATTTATGAATTTTATAATTGTAAGAATTAACGTGCATCGTTTCTTTGTTCACTTACAATCATCGCAGGGACACAACGTGTGATCATGTTGCGACATTTTAGCCTTGGCATGAGACGACCGACAATTTGGTTTTCAGTGAAGGTCTGGCACAAATCGACCTGTACAATAGAAGCTTAAAAATGTGGATTTAAGAAGAAGAGTGATTGTACTAGCTGTTCTGCGAAAACAAAGGCGCTGATGTGTCTTTCATAACATACCACCATAGAAGAATGTTCTTACGCCTTCGTTTTGTTGCTACCAGTAAGATAAGACAAGACGAGACATTATCTTTCAGTCAGGCAGTTGCAAGTTTCACATTACGAAAACATGTCCATGCAACACACAGAGAATTCTTTTAGCTATAAAAAGTGAAAATTTCATTGGAAAACAATTGCTTTTTTAATATATTTTCTCAAAACATTGATTATGGGTACTCGTTACAACCCCACAATCTATGTTTTGAGCAAAAACTAAGAAAAAAATCAATATTTTTCTGATGAAATTTTCAGTTTTTACAGCTGAAAAAATCTCTGTATATTGCATGGGCAAGTTTTTGTAATGAAAGGAGTTGCATAATTTACATGCATGTTTGATAGATGAGCTGCAACTGATGCAGTCATTAGACCTTGAACAACATTAAACAACAAATTTACTGCGACAATTTTATTTTGAGCCTATGCGTGAGAAAACCGACAATTTCGGTTCCTACCAGGTCTGACATAAACCGACCTGTACAGTCACAGAAGCAGGCTAGAATCTTGAAATTTCGGATTTAAGAATAAGAAGGTTTGTATTATCCGAGTAGCGAAAACAAAGGCGTTGATCAGCTGTGCAAATTGTTTTTCTCATGCAGGGGCTCATTTCAAATTATGCAACTTACCTGTGAATTAACTAGATGCAAAGTAACAATTACGACAATAAAATAGACATAAATCGGCTCGAAGTAAGACGCTTACGACATTAAAAAGATTTAATAGGTTTCTCCTTTGATGAATTAGACAAATTGTATTCATCTCTTATTTTTATTAATTTTTCTTAACGGAAACCTAAGAGCATCTTATTTTTGTGTGATAACAACTTGATTTGCAGTAAATTTTGGTCCTGGAATGCGGTTCAAAGCATTAAATACAAGATTTGATAAAGAAAAGCAGCCATTATATGATTGTTTCTGTGTTAATTCGTTTTCAAGTTCAACAGCACCGCATGAACTATGCACTTAATGGTTCAAATCTATATGCAAGTTTGGTCCATGAAATACATTGAAACTGTTTTGCTTTTAACTATTTACATGCTGGTGAGGTGGTATGAAAATGAAAACAAACATAATTGTGAGGCCCAGCCGTTCTCCTGTGGTCGATTAAATCTATAATATCAGCCGGCCCCTGTGACCGAGTCGTTAAAGCCCCAGTCCCACTGCGCTTAAGATCGCCTTACTATTGTCTTAGTATTAATGTGGGGAACATTTCGTTGACTCTAATATGCAAATTAAGAAAACAGAAACACATTGGAAAATGTTATACAAATATTGCATTCGCAGTCCTATGAATTTAACAATCGTACATTGGTTACGATTCAGTGGGACCGGCACTTTAGGTCACTTATATCATAATCTTTCTATATAAGCTTTGTTAGTTTTGTTTATTATTTTATCATTTTCTTTGCAGAGGAAGCTCAAGAAATCCAAACGACCATCCGTCCAGGTATGTACATGTATATAGTTGTTTCAACGAGACAAAACATAGCATCATCAGGAAAACATGTCCGTGCAATAAATACCCAATTAAACCCAACTTTTATATAGTAAAACTAGGGTATGCAGGGGTATACCAATTCTTCTTATATTTTTATCCAACACATACATTGTGGGTACTCGTTAGAACCGCCTCGGCTACCAACCACAATCAATGTTTTGAGCAAAAGTATTAAAACCATCATTTTTTTCCAACAAAATTTTCATTTTTACGGCTGAACAAAATATCCATATATTGCACGGGCAAGTATTCAAAATGTTTAGGTCTAACTTTGAGAACGGACAAATATTGCAGCTGGCATTGCTCAGCAACACAAATGATAATATAATAAAATAAATGAGCAGCTATGTCATTATATTCAAATGTCCAATAAATGTTCCATTTATTTCAAGTCTGGTAATGCCACATAGAAAGACATAGTAAAAACAAATCTCGTCTTCGACTCTTTATTAAAGCATAAAAATAAGATCCTTTGGAGACAATACACACATTTAAAGGGACTAATAGAATCTATAATGACAAGGAAATCTCTGGCAAGTATTCAGATTATTCAAGTCTCATTCGAAGCTCTGTTGAGGATGAGACTCGAATAATCTAAATACGTGCCTGAGATTTCCGTGTTGAAGCCTCAACACCATCATTGATTAAATGTATTTTTCTCACCCATCTCTTAAACCATTTTGACTCTGTATAGGCTTTGAGTGCTTTTCAGACAGCCAGTTTGTTTTAACATGAAATACTATGCAAATTAATCAATGAAAATATAAAAATAACTTTGTATATGCAGTAACCTTACACAAATATTGAATCAGCATTATAAAATTCTCAGCAAAATTTTGAGATTTTTATCAAAGAAGCAGACTATAATTACTCCTGTAGACTTCCTGAAATGATCACCTACACTTTTGTCACTGACAGTTGACACCCAGCTTATCACTTCCTTATTTGGCAGTAAAATAAAGGTGTACATTTCTATAGGCTAAGTACAGAAATGACAGCTAAAATCTACTAGTACTGAGATAGAAATATCTCAGACAGGCACACAAAGGGATGGGTGAGAAAAGGCTGGCAATAATGTACAATTTCAGGTAATGAGCCCTCATCAATGACCCTAAACAAACAGGCAGCAACAACAAGAAAAATAACTCTAAATAAAGTAAATTTCTTTAACTTTACAGCTTTCTTAACGGCCTCAGGTAAAGCTAGCATGTCCTTCCTTATCACGACGTCTCAGCCTTGGAATGCTAAATAAGTCTTCTTTGTATTTCATTTTGCATTCGAAATTTACGAGACATGAGTTTTTGTTCTGTAATTCTTGTTAGCATATAAGCCCTTTTCACATATTAATATTTTCATTCAGGTTTAAGATACACTTTTTCATACTAGATGTCCTATTTCCGAGTGCCCTTTGTAAAATCATGTGATGCTTAAGTGCCGGTCCCACTGAATCGTAAGCAATGTTACAATCATAAGTTTATTGATAAGACTGAGTACGCAAAACTTGTAAAATGTTTTCCGTGTTTCTGCGTTCTTAATGGAGTCAAAGAAATGATCCCCAAATTAATATTAAGACAATCGTATAACGATCTTGAGCGATCGTAAGCGCAGTGGGATCGGGACATGATAGTATACGCTGCATGGATATAAACTACCTCATGTTATTTTTTTAATTATGTTTTTTTTTCTTTCCATTTTAGTGATTCCTTTACAATGTTTATATTAGCATGCGTTCTGGCCAGTATTGCTCAACCAGTTATTATTTACCATATGTTATTTTCTGTGCTGTAAAGATAAATCCATTGTTCATTGAACTGAATTGATAAATAATTATTAAGGGTTGCAAATATCACATCATCTGCCGTTAAGCTGACCCGGTCTTAGCTCAAAACCAAAAATCAGAATTTTCACTCAAACCATTGTCAACAGTCGAAGAAATGTCAGTTTAAATCTTATTTTCACTTAATTTGCACACTCGTGAGTCGTATTGTATTGAGAGCCGTTCTCCAGAAGGCACCATTGTTCATGATATTTGTGTATTAATTCTGTCTGTAACTTTAATAATGTCTGTTTCAGATTTTATAAGTTTAGAGGGCTCTCTCGATCTCTTGGAGACTTGGAATAATGATCTGTATAATCAGAGTTCACCAATGTATATACAAACTTCCAATAATTTTACTCAAGAGGTAAGTTCAAAATTCATTCATTTGTTTTGCTGTTTATTACTCGTGCTTTTGCTGGGACGTAGTCTCCATTATCAAGACACTGCAGTTGAATTCTGGATATAGAACCGCACTAGTGGACAGTTATTAAATGGTTATACTGTTTGAATTGATATAAATAAAATGAACAAGCTTGAACAAACAAATATTGCAACGGTCAGCCTAGCGAACTGATATTTCTCTAAGTTGGCTTTCCGGCTAAGAACGGACCGTGCCCTGTGTACGACGGACAGCTAAAAATTTGGCATAGGACGGATGGTCATATGACATACTGGAAAAATTGTTCCTGCATGAATAACGTGATTGAAATAAGCAATATGTATTAAGGGAACATAAAAGTATAAAATAGAACTGTATCCACTACAGTAACTGTGTAATTTAATAATCCATAAGTGTATTCCATTTTATTGCAATCGCGTAAGATGGAAGTTTCATTATTGATGTCGTTCATTTCCCGATGAAAGCCATTTATAAGTCACGTGATCTAGACACCGCATTTGAGTTCGACGTGTGGCTTCACAGACAATGAAACATCCTTATGTTTTCCATAATCCAATATAACTGAAATCCGAATTTCAATTCTCAAGTATCATACACGTACATGTCTGTATTATTATTACATCAGGATAACTTGTCCGTGATAAGTTTACCCCCTTGAACCCCACTTTAATATAGTAAAACTGGAGTTTACAGGGGTATACCTATTTTTCTTTTTTTTGCTCCAAAACATAGATTGTGGGTACTCGTTAGAACCGCCTCGGTGAGACGGTTCTAACGTGTATCCACAATCTATGTTTCGAGCAAAAATAAGAAAAATATCAAAACTTTTCTGATGAAATTTCAATTTTTACAGGTGAAAAAATCTCTGTATATTGCATGGGCAAGTTTTCGTAATGAAATGATAGTTTTGTATTCTCTTTGCAGATGGATGCTATATTTAAATCTAGTTCTACGTCTGCCATATCTGAGTCTTATTTAAGCACAAAAATATTAAATTATAGGTAAGGTATAGATAGTTTCAAAATATTTTACTAAGTTATTTATCATGTTTACCCATATAAGACGAATGGATTTTCCCATCGTTATCATTTGGGTGAGTCCACTTTCATTTTTAGGGGACTCAGGAGTGGTTTTAAAATTTTATTCCCTTTTTCGATGAATTTCCTTTAAGCAAGCAGAATAGCCCCAGATGGGACGCCGCGTTCTGCGGCGTCACATCTGGGACTATACTGTTTGCCTATGTCCCTTAAAAAGGACGCCAGGCTTAAATGAGTTAAGAAATGTTATTCAAATTGTTCATAAACGCAAAGACTCTTCTGATAACAGTTTTGCAGAGTTATTTTGATTTGTGCTAGCGCTATTGTTTCCATGCGAAAAATCAAAGTGTTAAATATATTTACCCTATGCATATGATTTACATAGTTATTAAAATCAATTTGAATCGAAGAACATTATCCATACTAACAAGGAACAAAAAAATATCTCTTTAAGTTTAATATCAAACATGTATCTTTTTCTTTCATCCATTTTCAGTCCTGGGAGTATAAAGGTTTCTTTCGAAAGTGTATTTAACGACAGATTTAAAGAGCTTGCTGGTAACCCGCTAGTACGAGCACTTCTAGTTGAAGATATTGTAAAGAAACGATCACCATATAGCCCACTGCGTATAGATACGAAGACTGTGAAATTCAAAGGTAGGTATTTTGGCACATGTATGCGTTTTAGAATCTGGTAGCACAATTACTGGGTATTGATTGACGTTACGAAAACTTGCCCATACAGAGATTTTTTCAGCTGTAAAATTAAAAAGTTTCATCGGAAAAAGTTTTGATGTTTTTAACATTTTAAATTTGCTCTAAACATAGATTGTGGGTACAAGTAAGAACCGCCTTGACCCACAATCTATGTTTTAGAGCAAAAAGAATATAATTATATGTATACCCCTGTATACACCAGTTCTATAAAAGTGGGGTATAAGAGGGTATACATTATATGGACATGTTATCGTGATGAAATGTAGGGGCGATTGTGTTAAAAGTCATCAGCAAACAAAACATCGTAATTTGAAATATCATTTATAAGTATTAAAGTAGGAGGAAGTGTTACGTTTCATATTTGAAAGGAAGTCCTGTTGATTAAATGTAAGGTGTATGTCTTAAGAATATCTTCTGACCTGTCAGATGGTAAAGAAAAATTGCCATGCCCTTGATAACCTAATATGCATTTACTGAATACCTCAGGAACAATTAGCGTTTCTGCACATACATGTACCTACGCTACGATATATTGATCGTTTAGAGGAAACAAAAATAGCAATAATCATGTAGCCTATTTCTGTTCATTTTTGTAAAATGATAATCAACAGTCATATGGTTTACAATGTCTGAGGATAAAAAGTAAACGTTCTATAACAACTTCTTGCGACTGAATTAAACATAATTGATAACACGATGGTTTCAAGATTTTTTCCAAAAGGTTTTGTTCAACATGTGTTTTGTAAGTCGATACAACTATCATAAAAATTGATGTTGTACAACTGTACAATATATGTTGTTGCTTTTGAAATATTTACATACTTTCTTCTATCATATGACGTCGCTGTTTTCCAGTGGATAACGTCATGTAATAAATAGAATTATGACCACACGTGTATTATCACTTTTGCGGGAGTGCATACCGTCATTGACGACGTCCATAACAACAATGTTAATTTTCATTAAAAATGTATCCACTTTCAAGGCGATAAAAATCCTTTTTAGAAGTCATATGATAAAACGAATCTTACACTCGTGGTCATTTCATATGGAATTTACTAAACTCACCAAAGTCTCGTTTAATAAATTTTATATGAAACGACCACTCGTGTAAGATCCTCTATTTCTCCAAAAGCATAAATACTTTTCGCTGCTTTAGGTATCATTCATGCAGCATTTGAATATGTGCATGCGCTTTTAAATATTGTAAATCTATCTAAACATGTACTTTTTAAATGACCATGGTTTTTGAAAGTAAGTGGAATTAAAGGAAACTGAAAAGTGTCTGCAACTTGGGTTCTTAATTCAGTGTCTCTACATTCGATTTTACTTCGGGAAGGGTTGTTTGGTATTCAAATATTTTTTTTTAATTTTGTATCAATTGGTATTGGATGATCATATAAAATGGGTTGTGGTTGCATACATGTATTAAGTTCAATCTTTATTTTTAAAGCTTTACATCTTTCTTGCAAATTCTTGGTTGGCTTTAATCTTTTCATAGCCTAATGTATTATGATAAAGTTCACTTCACTATAATGTTTAAAGACTCGATGGAAAAGGTAGTGTCATAGTTACTAAAGAGACAATCGGCTTTAGTCTAATCAATTTCACAAATAAATTAAGAAATATATATATTTACAATCTTACTGTCCTACCTTTTGGCATAAAAAGTTCTACTATACCACGTCAGTGTAATGTTAACATTTTCTAGATTAGTTGTGCACTGTAATATGAGCCGCCCCATGAGAAAACCAACAATCTGCATAGGCGAAAACAAAGACGCAGATCAGCTTCGCGGTAACCGCGAAGCTGATCAGCGCCTTTGTTTTCGCTACTCGGATAGTACAGTTCCGAAATTTCGAGCTTCTAGCTCTTCTCTGCGACTGTACAGGTCGGTTTATGTCGGACCTGTTCGGAAACCACATTGTTGGTTTTCCCACGAGGCGGCTCATATATATAACCAACACACAACACACCATTGGACACAGTCTTAGATAGCACAGTAGAATTTAGATTTAATGAACGTAGGGGCAAGTACATACTGCAAATGCAGTGTGTCTAACGGCGTAAGGTTACAACAGAATTCTTGAAACAACAATCATTGACTTTCCGAATAAAAGTATATTCCATTTTTCATCAATGGCGAAGAACTTCAATAGTGAGACTTTAGGATTCTTAGAATTTCGTTGCTTATAGCATTAGATAACACCTTAATGCATTTATTTGTTCAATAATTGCTTTGCATGGACTTTCATGATAGCATTTCCTATTAGTTGTATAACCATCATTTTTCAGAAGTACCAGAGAAAAGCACAACCATGACAACTAAGACCACGACAACTGCCAAGACTACAACTTCATCTCCTCAAACGACTACTTCTATTTCATCTTCTTCATTTCTTTCTTCCAAATCTACATTATCATCGACATTAAGTACAAACTCATCACACACAACCATAGCCAATGATACTTCATCTACATCTCATTCAACTACTTCATCCCCCATAACCACATTTACCTCAGAGCCATCTTCAACGCCTACTGTAAATATTTCTACGCCAACTACAGTTTCATCAACACAAACAACATCTAATATCACAACAGTGACGCCTTCAAAATCAACATCAACTATCACTTCAACAACTCAGAACACGTCTATATCTACGCCAACTAATTCAACTACTGACTCAGTAACATCATCAGTTTTGACAACAAATTCGACTACAATATCATCCACAGAATACACAACAACAACAACAACAACAGTCAGTAACACGACAACAGTGTCTTCATCATCATCATCATCATCATCATCATCCACTACACTCACACCATCTCATTCTACAACTACAGAATCTACGACCACCACTACCACTGCGGCGACATCATCATCAACAATGGAGCCGCGTAAGTATTCAGTTTGATCTTCGTTATTCAATTCAAACTTCTTATTGTATGATTTGCCATTTTCTTTTTGTGTTTCTCTTTCTTTTTCTTCTCTCTCTCTCTCTCTCTCTCTCTCTCTCTCTCTCTCTCTCTCTCTCTCTCTTCAGCTTCTAATGTCCATTGTGTTTTTTTTTCGATTCGTTTTCATTATTTTTCTTGCGATTTCTCTGTTTCATTCCTTCTTTCGTTTAGCAAAGTTTTTTTTGTTATGATTGTTTGTGTGTTTTGTTTCTGTCTTTTGTTTATGTATTTTTCTGTCGTGCTTTGGTGTACTTTTATTTCTTTTAGTCCGTCATTTTCCTGTGGTGTATCTTGCTTGTTATCTTCTTCACTATTTGTATACAGTTAAATCATTCGCTGCTGTGTGAAATTTTTAGAATAAATTATATTTTCTCGGAGATTAGGAGACGTATTCAGAAACATAGAAAATGGATTAAATGTATCTATTCTTAAAGGAATGTTCGTATTCGAACCCATCATCTCTTTCTTAGGACTCATTGTAACGAGTACTAGTTTTTTCGTCTCCCGCATATTTGTAGGAAAAGCGGAGGGACATAGTTTTCGGGATCCGCCCTTCTGTCCTTCCGTATGTCCGTCCTTTCCGGTGTCCCCTTTATATTAGTATGTACCTCGTGTGGGCAATTCCTACAGTTATCTTTCGATTCTATTGAAACTTTACAAATGTCATGGTCATGCTTTAAAGATGTGCTTGTGGTTTGGATATAATCCTCAACTTAAAATGTGTCAGTTTGTTTTGCAATTTGAACAGTCATTTTGGGGGCATTTTGACAATGAAAGTAAATGGGCAAATTGTACCTTTTGTGCACAACTCGGAGTCTCCTCCTACATTTTTATCATTTTATTACGATTATTTTGAAACTTTACAGATGTCTTGACCCTGCATTGAAGATGACGTGTATCCGGCTTGGATATAATCCTCAGATTAATATTTGTTTCTTTTTCCGCAATTTGAACATACTTATTAGTCATTTTTCGGGCATTTTTGCAATTAAAGTGATATTGGGTACCTTGCCCTTGTGTGTGCAATTTCTCTTACCGTTTTATCGCGATTCTTTTGAAACTTTAAAGGTGTTATAGACATGGTTTGAAGATATGCATGTGATTTGGATATTATCCTCGGAAGAATTTGTGTCACATTTCGCAATTCAAACTTAGTCATTTTTCGAGCATTTTGAAAATGATAGTGAATGGATATTAGGTACCTTGTGTACGCATCTTCTTCTCTCCTACAATTTAATGCAAGTCGACATGGTCTAAAGTTTTGCATGCGGTTTGTATTTAATCCTTATTTTTTTTTGAGTATTTTTTCTCTCAATTTAACTTATTCATTTTTCTGTCATTTTACTATGAAAGTGAATGGATAGTGGGCACCTTGTGTGCACATCTCCTCACAAAGTTTTTTTTTATACAAAATCCGTTGAAACTTTAAAGCTGCTATGAACATAGTCTGAAGTTATGCATGTGGTTTGGATATACATTATTCTCAGATTATCTCTGTGTAACTACAAAATCAAGGCGGGGGAAATGAATTCTTTGAATTTGCTTCTTTGGTATGTTTTTAATTATATCTTTCGACTGTTTTCACGCGTATATTTGATGTTTTCAACATCCATGTAGGACATATGTTCTTAAAACATTATAACCATTTTAATTATTTGTCCCATTTCAGCGCTTTAAACATTCATTTTGATTATGCATATTGTTTGAAGAAATGTATACTAGAAAGCTTACTATCGCGAATGTTGCCTTGCAGTTTTTGCATGATTATATGCAGTAAGTTTGCAGCTTATAATGAATGGTTTTACGTTTCATTTTCCTTGTATCCAACGGAATGTGCAATTCCTCCTATTGGTTAACATGAAATGAGCCGCCTCGTGGGAAAACCAACAATGTGGTTTCCGAACAGGTCTGACACAAACCGGTCTGTACAAGCACAGAAAAGAGCTAGAAGCTTGAAATTTTGGATTTAAGTAGAAGGTGAATTGTACTATCCGAGTAGCGAAAACAAAGGCGCTGATTAGCTTCGGGGTTACCGCGAAGCTGATATGCGTCTTTGTTTTCGCCTATGCAGATTGTTGGTTTTCCCATGAGGCGGCTCAAATGACAGGTCTAACCCAATATACCGATTATTGTCTATACACACAGTTGCAAAATACAATGATGTAAAGAGATCTGTTGATATTTTATCACTGTTAGGAAAACAAAGGTGTAATCTTGCTGATCCAATTATCTACCGCTTTACTACATATTCTTTGCCAACCATATTGAAACTATTTCAGCCATGTGTGTCCCAGTCAACCATACCGAGTGTGCAAAGCATGGGTTCACCCAGACCTACTACTGGTTCCAGACTGAGCAGGAAGCTATTGCGGGATTCGAACAAGCCGCAAAGTCTGTTCGCAACGAGTGGTGCCAAGAGGACGCACTGCGCTACCTGTGCGCCCGCTATTTCCCCAAGTGTGACCCATCATGTGACCCGATGACAAATTATTTGTGTTTCCCGTGTAAAAGTTTATGTGAAGGTAAGTATATCATGGACATTTTTGATATTTCTAAAATGTATTATACTTAATGTTTACAACTATATAAACTTTATATTTTATTTTCTAATAATTGAAAATATCTAAAAGGTTCTGTTGGTACCTGGAATAGGGACTATTATTTGATTTTGTAACATAGTCTACTGTATGGTCGTTGAGATAACAAATTTTACGCCTAGCCTCTTTGAATATTATTCAGACGGACCAACTAGTATACGTAGTTAGGGCAAAAGCGTGAGTTGCCGTGAAAACAACAACAACAGCCAAGCAGAGAGCGTGTTGCATATTATGTTTCCTGCGTTAAGGCTCGAACGGACAATTTCGCCAAAATTAATGTTTAGATTCATTTTTTTATTATTTTAGCCGCAGTTTCAACGTGTGGCGATTATTTTCATCATGATTCTGATGAGTGTTCATACTATTTCGAGGAGAATTGTGTGGGACCTGCGACTACGCCGGAACCACCGCGTAAGTCTGTACTTTACGATTACACGCCCATGAAATAAAGGTTTTCTTGAAACTGTGAAAGTTGAAATTTTTCAGTTATTTTTCTTTAAATGATTTTCGTATTTTGCTCGAAACATTGATTTTTGGCATTATAAAAAGTTGGATGTAAGAGGATAATCATTACCTAAGCATGTTTGCGAGATAACTGAGAGGTATATACTGAAAGGAACCAGAAACTAAATTTTTAGTAAAGAAAAGTCGTAGTTTTTCATTCTCTCTCTGTTTTCATGTCTGTTATTTAGGATCCGCAAGGCTGTATTTGTAAACCCATTGTTCTTCTCTAAAATTCCACAAAATAGAATACTGAGCGCAGAGAAACTGTGATTTTTCCTTACTAAATACTGATCTTTTTAGTTCATATCAGTAACAATTTTTGCTTATTACTGGCTGTAATATTGACTTGAGATGGGCTGTGCGGTGCAAGTAAATTTCGCTGTCACCTACATTTTAGGCATTGGTCAAACGATAAAGATTTTCTACCAAAACTGCACGACATAGCATAGCTTCTTTCTTTTGAGTGTTTAACCCTCGTATATTCATTCTATTTACAGACATATGCGAGCCTACCCAACTGCAGCGTTGCATTGACATTGGATTTAACGAGACCGCCTTTCCGAATTTGATTGACGAATTGAGTCAAGGAGACGCAATTGCGACATTTGATGCGTTCTTTTATCCCGAGATCGAATTTTGTAGTTCCGACGCACTGTTCTTCATATGTAGCCTGCAGTTTCCTAAATGTGAGAATAACCACAAGAGGAAGCCATGTAAACGTCTTTGCAATGGTACGTATGTCTTGTAAGAGCAGTTGAAATGTAGTAGATGTGTATACTATTGAGCAAATAGGTTACTGTATAGCTGTATATGCGGCAACTTTAATATTCATATCTGGGCTTGGTCGGTTGGTCCATCTCTTCAAATAGGGAGATTATAGAAAAGTCCAACTCAGTCAGCCTTATTTACCGTAGAGAGCAGCTATCTGTATTTTGTGCAATCCAGTGAATTAGACAAACTCGTATTTCATTCTTATTTTCTAACGGAAAACGTGTGAGTTGAATCTTTCAACTCCATACATTAAGCTTTTACCAAGGTCAAAAATAGACCATACCCAATTAAGTATTCATAAAGTAACGCCCATACAGTAACCTATTTGCCGAATTATACATACCAACACAATAAATAGCAAGATGGTCAGTTCCATATTTGTTGCTTCAGTAGTTATTTCAGAAATCCTTAGAGCACGAGTCTATACTGTGGGTCCCCAAAAAACCACAAGAAAAGATGTTGGTTAGAGTCTTAATTAAAAGTGTTTGTAAACATGATGGAAATTATTGTTCTATAAGATTTGATATTGTTTCTGTGTAAGATATAATATACACTTTTCAGAAGTGGTAGCTGACTGTACTGGTGTAAGCTGGTTACTATGTTATAATATTTTTATTACGAAGACTACGACTATTTGGCACCTCACAAGCCATTGGTACCACAAATGCTACTGTAGAAACTACAAATAGTTTAATATTTTGTTATTGCATATAATATAAGTTGTAGTAACTACATCTTTTCAGACATTGATATGAAAATAAACGTATTGATGTAAATATATATTTTTCAGAGGTGGTTACCAACTGTGCCGGTGTAAGCTGGCTGCCGTGCGATTCTTACGAGGATTACGATTGTTTGGCCCCTCCCAAGCCAACAAAAGGTATTTTTATAACATGAAGTTTAATTCATAGCAAAATGTTAATTTTTTATATTTATTATTCGGATTTACCCATGATAATTGTAAAACCAAAACTCCACATTCGCAGATTGAAATGCGAATCATTTATGTGCAAGTCTTAAGATTTTGTCCACTTTGAGATACGTGTACGTGTACTTTGTAGGTCCGCCGTCCATTTACTTCTTACCAGAGAACTCATGAAATATTTAATTTAACTCGTTACATCAAATCTAATTTGTAGCACCAAGACATCGTATTCTGCCATTCTGGAGGCGTGGTAAGACTATTGTCGTTGTGAGCATGACACACTCCCTCCTGTTTTCTCATCGAGCACTATCATTGGGCTTCTAACGTTAGCCTAGTTTGGTAAAATCCCTAAGCAAACTGGAGCTCAATGGTAATTGCATGGTGGTTATGCTGGAAAAATGATATTCTGTGCTCGTGAAGATTATCCCAATAAAATGTCATGTTCTCTCTCCTATCTGTTTGTGATGAGTTTCCCCATTCCGTTTTGCATGGTTTATTTGGAGTCAGTTTTGTTTTGAATTTGTTCTAAAAAGTCCATTTATAACTTAAGCGATTGTTGTTTGTTTCATTTGTCCCGATACACAGGCACAGATCTGTTGCGCAATGAAAGCACTGATAATACATTTAACCCTTTACTTATTATACGTACATGTACTGATTTTTTTCAAGTCTGTAGACTTCTTGTGATTCCTCTAACTCACATCGTATTTTAGTTTCAAACCTTTAGATTATTGTATTGTTTCTTTTTATTTCAGCGTTAGGGTACTCGTTCGGCATGCATTTCAGAAATATATTATGATGTGCATGACTTATGTCTTTGTTGTTATGCAAATATATCTATACTTTAGATATAATTCTGACCTTACGTGTATTTCGAGTATTATTACAATTTGCACGCCACATTCTTGCACCAACAGGACAATACTTCTTGAACCGTATTTCGATCATTAGCGATACAATAATGCCTTGTAATCGTCTAATGATAAGGTCTGATGGGACTTGTTCGATTACTAATGCCCATTTTTAAGTTTCAGATGGACACAGATGTTTTACAATAGCATTGATTAAAAATATAAAAAAGATACAAGTAGGCAAAGATCAGGAAAAAGCGCAATCAGAAAAAGATTCCCACTCCAAAAACCGAGATGGGAAAAAACCAAACTAACAATCAGGTACTTATACCATGACAACATTTCGTAAGCCGAATGAGCAGCTATTTTCCCAATAGGTGGCCTCTCAGTTACTATAACTTAACTAAAAATATGAAAACATACATAAGGCGCCAACAGCACAAAACATTTTAAACACCAAGACATAAAACGAACCACCACAGAAGTATCGACTTGGAACGATCAGTAACACAAAGTTACTGGCGGGTTTAAATCGATTTTACATGGCCCTTGGCTTCTGCAGTGGCTCTGATACACACACATATAAACAAGCAATAAGGAAATCATACTGTAACGTGCAGCCGAGCCAAGCCACAGAAACCCCGTCGGTGGAAAAGCATGCTCATCCACCAAGGGTGGTTTACTGCGCTATATACCTAACACTTACTCTAATCACAAAGTTTCGAGTTTCTAATTTGCACATTACTACCCGCTAATATGCCGCTAATACGTTGCACCAACGTATTCTACAGTTACATTACTTCCCCCTCCGAGAAGACTCGCCCCGAGTCTTGGCCTGGGGACTACATGGGTAAGGCAACTCCGTTCTGGCAGTTGTCATCATCCCACCGCTGCCACCGAATGTAACGAACGGCCGAGCCGAGCCACAGCAAACCCCGTCAGTGGAAAAGCATGCTCATCCACCAAGGGTGGTTTACTGCGCTATATACCTAACACTTACTCTAATCACAAAGTTTCGAGTTTCTAATTTGCACATTACTACCCGCTAATATGCCGCTAATACGTTGCACCAACGTATTCTACAGTTACAATACAAAGAAATATAAAATATAGGTACCAACATATAACATGTAAAACGGAAAGCACGGTGAGCAGCTGTTGAAGTTAGATGGTCACAGTGCTAGCTTGGACAGAACAAATAAAATGCAGAGGGCTAAATGATATTCGGGTGGTCACAAAATCATACACCAAAAACTCATTATTGGAATAACTTGGATATATATGATAGCTTGGATAAAACCTTTCTTCTCCTTTCCCACTTGTCATTCGGAAACAATACGTTTCTCTACTCACAAACAGTAAAGAAAATTATATTAAAGACATTTAGAAATGTTGTTCAAACAGATACTGTTTCGAATATGTTTTATTCACCATCACAATCCCTAAATATTGAAACTATGCTTATGGACAGCTTAAGGGTCACCATGTTTATGTGTCGTGTGACTTAAGCCACATATTCCAAAATATTCAAAGTAAGTAGCACTCCCCAAAGTTTTAATAGTGTAAAATGACAAAAGCTTATGTTAATTGTATGTTTGTAGTGTGTCCCCTTGGCCAGTTTTCCTGTAGTGGAGTTTACAAGTGTATCAATGGCAGCCAGTACTGCGACGGGCACGTGGATTGCGAAGACTTTTCGGACGAAACGAACTGTAGTAAGTTAAACCTTTCGTCCAAAATATTGTATGCCATCACAAATGCACATCAACGAAAATATGTAATAGATCTTTATTTTTAGAGTTATTGTATGTTATTTGTATTTTTCAATGATGCATAAGTCATACGTATTTGGTTTAACAGTAGCAAACAAACTTAAGGCAAATGTGGGGATGATTATTAAGTTCTACAAGAAATGCTTAAATATATTTAGCATGTAACAACCAATAAAAATGGGCGTGTGATACATGTATTTAAGGATTGAAATTCTGATTTTAGCTTTCACTAGATGATGAAAAATATTAGGCTGTTTTAATGTTTGTGAAGCCCGAAGGGCTTCTCGGAGACATTAAAACAACGAATGTTTTTCATAATCCAGTGAAAGCTAAAATTCTGAATTTCAATACTTATATTTACATTTTATATTATCAATCAAGTATCAGAATTTTCAATTGCATATACCATCGCCCATTTTCATGTTATTTGACATTAAATCCGACGACGTAATTTTGGAACAGCCAAAACGTCAAATTTTCAAGCTTAACGCCATGACGATACGCGACCGACGTCACGTCAACAAGAGTATAGTAAAAAGGGCGTCCGGATAGCTCAGTCGGTAGCGCGTATGGTTTCTGACTAGCTATGTACCTCTGCCGTGCAGGTTCGAATCCCACTGGCGACGCCAGTAAAAACTATCAATTATTGAAAAAACTATCAATGGTTCCTGCATCGGTATGTACCAATGGTTTGACTGTCACCTTCCGGGCGCGGTGGTTTCACAGGGTATTTCCCGACCGAACGTCGAGAACTGCCCTGGCTTTCCCCCACCACTAGGCAGTCGGCGTCTAAGAAGCAGAATTGCTTAGCTAAGTAGAAATGCCTAGCTTGACGTCTATCTCCAGTAAGTTAAGTTAAGTTAAAAAAAAATAGTAAACAAAAAACGTCACTGGATGATTTTGACGTAGCCCCACCTATAGGCGTGGCCTTAAGATCACGTGACTTAATGTTTTTCATTGGGAAATGAAGAACATCAAGAAAGATACTTTCATTTAGGGCGATTGCAATGAAAATGAAAATTTTGTGGTGTTTATCAAGTCTTACGAGGGGTGTTTTATATTTTCAGCCTGTAACAAAAAGTATTAGTGGCAGTGTGATATGGGGATGTGTATTAAGTCTTACGAGGGGCGTTTTATATTTTCAGCCTGTAACAAACAGTATCAGTGGAAGTGTGATAAGTTGATGTGTATTAAGTCTTACGAGGGGTGTTTTATATTTTCAGCCTGTAACAAACAGTATCAGTGGCAGTGTGATATGGGGATGTGTATCAAGTCATACGAGAGATGCGATGGAGTAGAACAGTGCCCGGATGGAAGTGATGAACTAGATTGCAGTGAGTGTTTCGTTGTTTAACCCATATTTGACGAATGGATTCTCCCATCATTATCATTTGGGCGAGTCCACTTTTATTTTTAGGGGCCGCAGGTGTGATTTTTAATTTTTATCTCACTTTTCGATGACATTCCTGTAAGCAAAAAGAATAGTTCCAGATGGTACGCCGCGTTGTGGGGCTATACTGTTTGCCTATGTCCCATAAAAAGGACGCCAGGCTTAAATGAGTTAAACGTCAATCTATGTACCATATAATTGAAACTGCCCTTTCGCTCGCCTAAGCCAGTCGACACAACGGGGGCTGTAATACTGTTTTAAATACCAAAGACAGACAGCCTGCAGTCGTCAGTTATTGTCCACTGCCTAAAGGCAACATTAATTTTGATTCAGAACCTTTTTTGTTGTTTACAAAACCCACGGTGTGTGAATCAATTTAAGTCTTCGAGGTAGGCTGACTCTTATAATGTTATGGATGGCCGCCGCCCATTGGGACAAAAAGAAATAGATGGGCTGCTTGTGCCCCCAGGCAAAGCTTATGCGCTGCTGACTGGCTATCTGATTACTGGTTAACTGCTCAGGTCTGAGCCTGTCCAGGAAAAGTGGTTCCAAATCTAACCATCTGCACATATAAGCCCTTTTGGCTTTGTTGGATGGTATTTAAAGCACTTGTTGGATGTTATGACATCCTCATTTGGTGTATGAGTCCCATAAAGTGGAGACAATTGACTGGGACGTAGAGCATCATTTCAAACAAACAAACAATAATGTTATGGAGGATGACACTAGATGTGTATGTTTTTATGAAATGTATATATTTGCTGTCAAACCTATCTTTAGATGGTTGTGCCAATGGACAAGTGAGATGTGAGGAGCCGAATGGCAAATGTATCATGTCAGAGTGGCTCTGCGATGGCTGGGCAGACTGTAAAAGTGGTTGGGATGAACGAAATTGTGGTATGTCTCATACCTCTTCATCTTTGTTCACTTTCTTGTTATTAATCTTTTCTTCTCCTTTCCCTTTGTCTTCTTCAACAATTTGTTCCTTGTTTTCAGTGCCTTACAGTCACTGCAACACATACTCGTACATCTTAAAACTGCTTACATGTTTTTGTTCTACAGAAATCGTTTGTGTCAAGGACTGTAGGAAAACTATTTTGATGTTAACACCTTGGTTTTAGATTGTCCGAATAGGACTTTCAAAAATTTGAAGAAAAAAATGAAAATCGAAATTAGGGATTTTGCATTGGTAAAGTAGATAATCAAATATCATGAAAATGCAGATTTTTTAAAACGTTTACTTGATCATGAAGACTTGGTTACTGGTTAAATGAATTTGGGCAACCATAATAAAATACTTAGAATTTAAAAAAAAATGTGGGAATTTATACAGAAAATCCCTATACAAAATCATTTTGACCAGAACTGGTTTATTTGTCAATCAATTGCTGTACCTTTTTCGACAAACTACTAATAATAATTGCTCAAATTTGACAAGAAAATGTTTCATCTACATTTAAACAGTTGCAAAATATCTGCGAAAACACCATTATCAGACATAAGGAGACAAACTTAACTGTCAGTGACTGTGATTAAGCTTTTAATTTATTTTACAGATGTGTGTCCGAGAACTCAGTTTACGTGTGCCGACCAGTCATGTGTGAGTCTGTCACATATCTGTGACTTACACCAAGACTGCAGGGACGGGTATGATGAATGGAACTGCAGTAAGTGAATCATCAGGCCTCTATAAAAACATATATATATATGGACAGGGTTTTGTTCATAAAATATAAATGAGTAAAAATAGTTAATAATTTTGACACTTTTCTTGTGTTTATACTCAAAACAAAGTATATATGAGTGCACGTTAGAATTGCCTACCCGAGTATGAATCAATGTTTTGGGCCAACAATAATTAACATAGGACCTACATTAAGCAATATACACCCAAGTGCAACATTCCAAAGAGAGGGGTGTAAGGGGGTATACAATACACGGATGCAATTTTATCATCCGTGACTTCCACTGGCTTTGAGGCGATGAAAATGTAATTTGTGTTGCCTTAGGTGACTTGTCTGGCCATTCCAGCATTCCGGGCAGTACTCCCGGTACTTTTACAAATACATTACATAAAATTGCCCATGCAATATACATCGGATAATTTTGTCAGCAATAAAAATTGAAAATTTCGTTGGAAAGTGTTTGGTATTTTCAGTAGTTTTGCTCAAAACATGGATTGTGGGAACACGTTAGAACCGCATCACCGAGGCGGTTCTAACCGAGGCGGTTCTAACGAGTACCCACAATCCATGTTTTCGAATAAAAATAAGAAAAATAGGTTTACCCTTGTAAACCCCAGTTTTACTATATAAAAGTAGGGTTCAGTGGGGTATTTATTTCACGGACATGTTTTCCTGATGGGACATATCGTAAGCCGAGTGAGCAGCTATTTCCTGATAAGTGACCACATAGTTCCCCAGGCTTAACATTAAGTATATGAAAACACGCATAAAATGTGCAAAACACAAAACAATTAGACACAAAACAGTTCCCAAAATACCTAAACCCAAAACAAAATCAAACCCAAAGCATTATTCATTTTACAGTTCGTGAAGAGCAAGGGGTCCTACAAGTTCCACACAGAAAGTACTGGCTGCCTATCTGTGCTGACAACTGGATAGATTCTCTCGGAGACTACGTCTGTAAAGACATCCTTGGACATGGGTAGGTGTAAGCATGTTGCCTCATACGATTGTGCGAAATAATGATTTGAAAACCATTTAACTCATTTAAGCCTGGCGTCCCTTTTATGGGACATAGGCAAACAGAATAGCCCCAGATGTGACGCTGCAGAACGCGGCGTCCCATCTAGGGCTATTCTGTTTGCTTAGGGAATTTTCATCAAAAAATGAGATGAAAAATAAAAAACACTCCTAACACCCCTAAAACTGAAAGTGGACTCATCCAATTGATAATGATGGGAGAATCCAATCGTCAAATATGGGTTAAGCAAGAAGATTTAGAAAAAAAGTAAGAATAGAAGTTACAGGCATTGATAAAATTTAATTAACCCATATATGACAAATAGATTCACCCACCATTATCATTTGGATAAGTCCATTTTCAATTTTAGGGTCTTCGGGTATGATTTTAAAATTCTATTCCATTTTTCGATGAAATTCCTCTTAGCAAACAGAATAGCCCCAGATGGGACGCCGCGTTCTGCGGCGTTCCATCTGGGGCTATTTTGTTTGCCTATGTCCCATAAAAGGGACGCCAGGATTATATGAGTTAAAATCCAACTACATGCAATCTATTTTAAATATTTAGCGGGAATATTTAGGAAAATGTTTTAGTGGAAGTTTTTGACATTAGAAGATTAAGTAAAGCTTTCGGGAAGCTTCAGGAATGTTTTGTAAAAAAGAAGAATAAAAGAAAGATATTTCTGAGAAGTAAAACGAAAATTACATTTGATTCAGAAAATGATAGAAACATTTATCTTGAAAACATGTTAAGTAAAGAGACCTACCATCTTGTTGTTTCTTTCTAGTGATTATATTCAGACAGACAAGATTGTGAAGAACATCTATACGTTTGCTAGTCTAGGTAATGCAGGAACCATACCATCTATACTTGGCAAAATCTCTATGTAAGTAAATCGTTAGACAACAGAACATTAAGTTAAGATGTACGGTTAGCATTGGATACACTGATCGGTCCACAATTTTGGATAGCGTTCAGGAATGATATCATCTATCCATCACATTGCCAAAATATAGTGCGTGTCTAAGAACCATTGACCCTTTTCTGTAAAATATGCCCTGTTTTCGAAAGCCCAAAACAACGTTTTAAAGCAATTTCTACTACAACTTTGCAATGTGAAAGGTAGTATAATGTCTTAAGTACAGATAAATGCTATAATGTATGAAGCATTCCTACACATACTGTAAAAATGGCTAGTGGAGCGGGGGCAGGGGTCAAAAAAATTGAAAACATAAATTGAAATAAAAATCATTTTTTGTTGCATGTCTGTATTCACTTCCTCCATTGTTGTGATTTTTAATCATGTAGGTCAGTGATAAGGGTCTTAGACACCCTAAAATTCATCTCAAATGTTTGATGATTAATAAGCGAAATTATTTTCATAAATTATTTTGGGAGTTACCTGTATATCATTGCTAACAATGACAAGTATTGAGCAAAGCCATGAGAAAACATGTCATTAGTTTCCAAACAGGTAGAACATAACCCCAAGTTAAGTAGCCAAAGAAGATGACAAAATACTTCACAAATCGGTGTTAAAACACAAGATGTCCATGCCATTGGCGACTACCACACAGCTGATCTGTACTTTAAGCTTGGTACATGTATCTGCAAAACACATTTTCTCATGGATGCCTCAATTACTGTATGTTTTTCACACAGAAGAATTTATTTGCAAGTCTGGAATGAATGACTGCATGCATGCCACCATTCAAGTTAGATACATATGAAATCTAAATGCTTTCTGTTGTTAAAATGTTCCTACAGTGATCAAATATTTTTCAATGTTAAAACTATGGCATATACACCTGGTATACATGCACCTATTAAGCTATAACACGCCCTGCTACCTCTTTCATAATACACATCAATGAAATGTATAGAGAAAGAAGTACTTCTGAATCAGTGAAATATTGTAAGTCTAAATGAGTCAAGACATACTGTCAAGAGTAAACCAAGATGATGTCACTTAAGTGTTTGACTAGATGCACTAGATGCACAGACCTTAATTCCCTTTAAATCATGGGTTAAGAATAAAGCAAATGCCTGAAGTAGTCAAAATCTTCATGTCATGATGCTGACACCAAATAACATGTACTTAGAGATAATCCATTACACAATTTTAATACTGACAACTTTCCAATGTATAGTCTAAGTGCATTGAGGGACAAATGCCCCGTTATTTGTCCTTTAATCAAGACTGATCTCTCCACATGTTGAATTCAGTCATGTGCTTTGAAAGATTAGGGGGCGTGTATTTTTTAACTTGTATTGTAGTATAGACTGGTGCAAAAGTTTGTTCCATGAAATGTTATTTCTCTATTTTTTGAATGAATCAAAAATGAAAAATGGTTAAAAATCAATTATTTTCCCGTATCGGATGACAAAACTAGTACATGTATGTCTCGCTTAATTGCATTTGATAGGAAAGAACCTAATTTCTACCATTCTCACTGTATTAAGTACTTATAACTATTTTATATACATGTACATATTTTTCAGGTTACATTTTTGACTGGGCAACATTGTTCCCCCCCGATTACCAACAAGCCATTCAAATATAATATGTATTTTATGATGACCTATCACCATGCAAAAGGATTTGTTGGTAATCTGGGGGGAACAATGTTAAAAAAATAGTTTTCTGTTTCCCTATATGTTCAATACAAAAAGTAGCTGTGTTAGCCCAAAAATAAAGCTATACATGTATCGAAATGGGGACCAAAGTCCAATATGCTAAAATATGGACTGACAGTGAACTAATGTGTGCTGTTAGAAGCATTTTACCAACTTTTATATTTTTTCAAATACAGGGCAGCTATACATTGTGACTCCCATTACCACTGTCAAAGATCCTTTCTAAAAATGGATTTCCACCATTGTTCATTAAAACACATAAACATGAGTTTTAAAGCAGACATTGTCAAAGTTTTGACTGCAGAAGCTGAGGGTGAGGTTACGGCCGTGTAAAATCGATTTAAACCCGCCAGTAACTTTGTGTTACTGATCGTTCCAAGTCGATACTTCTGTGGTGGTTCTTTTTGTTTTATGTCTTGGTGTTTAAAATATTTTTGTGCTGTTGGTGCCTTATGTATGTTTACATATTTTTTAGTTAAGTTAAGGTAACTGAGTGGCCACCTATTGGGAAAATAGCTGCTCATTCGGCTTACGAAATGTTTTCATGGTATAAGTACCTGATTGTTAGTTTGGTTTTTTCCCACCTTGGTTTTTGGAGTGGGAGTCTTTTTCTGATTGCGCCTTTTCCTGAACTTTGCCTACTTGTACTTTTTGATTCGTGCTAAATAATGTCCTAATAAAATATCATTGTTAAATAGAGTTGATATCTATCACGTTTAATTAAAATCATTTTCCCATTTTCGCAGAATGTTTTACGTCAATATTTGAGCCGCCTCATGGGAACACCAACGATCTGCATAGACGAAAACAAAGACGCAGATCAGCTTCGCGGTAACCGCGAAGCTGATCAGCGCCTTTGTTTTCGCTACTCGGATAGTACAATTCCTCTTCTACTTAAATCCGAAATTTCAAGCTTCTAGCTCTTTTCTGTGACTGTACAGGCCGGTTTGTGTCAGACCTGTTCGGAAACCACATTATTGGTTTTCCCACGAGGCGGCTCATTTATGTTTTACAGAGGTACATGTCCTAGCAAGCGGGTTGTGAGTGTCAAATGCAAACCTAGAGGTAATATGTCGTAAGATAAAATCATATTTGTCATGCAGCATAAACACCCAGCTTCATTTATGCCACTTTACCAAACTACATTTATATCATTTAACGCTGCTTCGTTTATATCATTTAATAAAAAATTAACCCTGCTTCATCATGTAACCCAGCTTCGTTTATGTCATTTAACCCAGTTACAATTATATAATGTAACCCAGCTTCATTTATGTCATTTATAACCCAGCTACATTTATATCATGTAACACAGCTTCGTTTATATTATTTAACCCAGCTACATTTATATCATGTAACCCAGCTTCATTTATGTCATTTAACCCAGCTACATTTATATCATGTAACCCTGCTTCACCATGTAACCCAGCTTCATTTATGTCATTTAACCCAGCTACATTTATATCATTTAACCCTGCTTCACCATGTAACCCAGCTTCAATTATGTCATTTAACCCAGCTACATTTATATCATTTAACCCTGCTTCACCATGTAACCCAGCTTCATTTATGTCATGTAACCCAGCTACATTTATATCATTTAACCCTGCATCACCATGTAACCCAGCTTCATTTATGTCATTTAACCCAGCTACATTTATATCATTTAACCCTGCATCACCATGTAACCCAGCTTCATTTATGTCATTTAACCCAGCTACATTTATATCATTTAACCCTACTTCACCATGTAACCCAGCTTCATTTATGTCATTTAACCCAGCTACATTTATATCATTTAACCCTGCATCACCATGTAACCCAGCTTCATTTATGTCATTTAAACCAGCTACATTTATATCATTTAACCCTACTTCACCATGTAACCCAGCTTCATTTATGTCATTTAACCCAGCTACATTTATATCATTTAACCCTACTTCACCATGTAACCCAGCTTCATTTATGTCATGTAACCCAGCTACATTTATATCATTCAACCCTACTTCGCCATGTAACCCAGCTTCATTTATGTCATTTAACCCAGCTACATTTATATCATTCAACCCTACTTCGCCATGTAACCCAGCTTCATTTATGTCATTTAACCCAGCTACATTTATATCATTTAACCCTGCATCACCATGTAACCCAGCTTCATTTATGTCATGTAACCCAGCTACATTTATATCATTCAACCCTACTTCGCCATGTAACCCAGCTTCATTTATGTCATTTAACCCAGCTACATTTATATCATTCAACCCTACTTCACCATGTAACCCAGCTTCATTTATGTCATTTAACCCAGCTACATTTATATCATTTAACCCTACTTCACCATGTAACCCAGCTTCATTTATGTCATTTAACCCAGCTACATTTATATCATTTAACCCTACTTCACCATGTAACCCAGCTTCAATTATGTCATGTAACCCAGCTACATTTATATCATTTAACCCTACTTCACCATGTAACCCAGCTTCATTTATGTCATGTAACCCAGCTACATTTATATCATTCAACCCTACTTCGCCATGTAACCCAGCTTCATTTATGTCATTTGACACAGCTACATTTATATCATTGAACCCAGCTTCGAAGAAGTGTGTGTATTACATAGCGAAAATCATATGCATTTTGGTTCCTATCTTTATAACAATATATCGAATTCTACAATTCCAGTACTAAAAATGAAAATTACTCAGTTTAGACTAAAGAGAAACGCCTCCAGGCTGTTATGTGGCAAGTTGTAACATGTCGTGGTTTATTGTCTTTCATCGACGATGTGCCTTTGAACATGCTTCCAGTTGTTGTTGTTTTCTTTAGGGTGTGGTAAACGTCTTGTAGAAGCTCAGAAAAGCTTCATCGTGAACGGTTTCGACGCTTCACCAGGGGCGTGGCCGTGGCACGTGGCTCTGTCCCTCCAAAGTCAGGAGAACTATTTCTGTGGAGGAACTCTGCTGAACGAGAACTTTGTCATTACAGCCGCGCACTGTGTTGAGTAAGTAACGGATGTAACTAAATCTAAATATGAAATTAGTAACGTATGTAACGTTAATATATGTAACATATTTACTACAATTTTTGTCAATTATGTGAATATAATTATGTCAGCTACTGTGTAATCTGATTACTTGCTGTTTGGTTTATTGTCTCCAGACTACCAGTTTGGATGTGCCAAATAAATAATTAAGGTATATCCCACGCTGTCCTTTTTTAGTTTTTGTCAGAAATAAAAACAAACTAGTACACATACAATAGATTTAATGTTATACATTGGATGCATAACATGCGTAAAGGATGTATGCACAACATGTATTGTAAAATGTATGCATAACTTGACTATGTGTAATATAATTACATGTTATATTATAATTATAATTACGCATTACATGTGTAATGAAAGTAATTCATATGTGTCATGAATTTGCTGTTTTGGCTTGTCATGAGTGAAAGTTTATAAAAACTAAGTTTGCAAAAGCATACCGTCATAGTATTTCTGTAGTGAAATTCTACTAACAAGTGACACGTTTGAAATATAATTTGTGTAATTTATTTTTGTTTGTAGGACCTACCTGTATGATATAGAACACATCAGGGTCACACTAGGGGCCAACAATCGCCTTAAGAACGAGAGTACGCAACAGGTTGTAAATGTCACTGCTGTAATATCACATACGGAACACCAGTACTACAAGAAAAACGACATCGCCTTGTTACAGTTATCTGCCCCTGTGAATTACACAAACTATATCCAGCCAATATGTCTGCCTTCTCAAACGGAGGAATTGCCACTGTATTCTACATGTTACACTGTGGGATGGGGGCATACAAGTTGGGCTGGTAAGTCAAGGTCAAAACATAGTGTTCTATAAAAGCAAACATTACAAGCTTAGGGGCTGTATTACACACAGAAAGGTACATGGTTAAAATTATCACTATATTATTAGCCCTTCTCATAAAAGTATTGCTGCTAACCTTGTTCTTTTTTTCTAAAATGATAAAATTTAAAGTTACCAAAGTGAAAGTCCGCATTCCTAACATTTTACAGGACGTTATGCTGCTGTTTTACAAGAGCTTAAGATGACGTTATGGGACATGGAGAAATGTAACAGTTCCCTGGCATGGAACGGTAAAGTCTACGACACATTCATGTGTGCTGGTTACTACTCTGGTGTCAGATCTGTCTGCAGGGTAAGCTATAATTTACTAGCATTCATCATCGCATATTTTCATCACATTTTACTTTATTTTAATCTAATAATCTGTTGTCACAAGGACATTTCATGTTATCATAGATTATTTGTGAAATGACATTTTATGTTATAATAATGAAAAATCATGTTAAATTTACTTTTCGTGTTATCATAATGGTAATTCATGTAAATTATTTAACATTTCATGTTGTAATAATGACAACTCATGTAAATGATTTAACATTTCAAATTATCATAATGATATTTCATGTAAATTTACAAACATTTCATCTTATCGTTATGTCAGTTCATGTAAATTTCATTTTTTTATTTTATGTTGTTATGTTGGCAATTATGTGATTTTAGTGAATATTTCATTTTATCATAATGACAATTCACGTAAATGTCATGTCATCATATTTCATTTTATTTTATAATGATATTTTCGTATACATAGGGTGATAGCGGTGGACCTCTTGTTTGCATGGATAGGCAGGGAACTTGGAAGTTGTTTGGAATCAACAGCTACGTCGCCAACTTCTGTAATATGACGGAAAGACCCAACATATTCACGAATGTCAGAGATTTCATACCATGGATTGACTCGAAAACAAGTGAGTTCAAACGTGTTTCATGTAAACTTTTCATATTTGTCTTACCGGGAGAGTTCTGGTCTCATTGCTTACCTTATATTCAAATTCTGAAAAATAAAGTTTGATAAAAATAGTGAGTCAAACAGCCAAACCAATATCTATCACCCAACAGCTCAAATGTTATTGTGTCCAGTTCGGTACTGGGTTCGTCGTAGGGTCGAACGTCTACTGTGCCATATCAAGTTAAAGGCGTTAAATTCATAAAAGTGTCTGTCTAGCTTGGCACACAACAACACATTATAAGATGGATTCTGGTTTCCTTTCTCGTTGCACATTGATTGAAATGAGGGTGTCACAGTAATTGAATTTAAAAAGAATATTTTTATTTCAGCATGTAAATTTAAATGTGGCAATGGTAAATGTCTCTACAACACAGACCAGATATGTAACCGTGTCAATGATTGTGGACCTGATGATGATTCGGATGAAATGAGACTATGCAGTAAGTGAAATTTAGATGAATATTGTTTTGTTTGTTTGCTTAAATTGAAGCCTCATGTCCCAGTCAACAGCAATGGTCATGTAGGGACGTTGCCTCTATTTTATGAGAATTTTACCCAGCATGACATTTAAAATGTGCTTCATAAATGTAACCACCCAAGCAAACCGATAAGGCTTACATGTACTGATGGTCAGCAGCCCATCTAGTTCTAGGCCCCAGAGGGCGGGGTCCGGATTTTGTTTTGTATATTTTTATTGGTGTATGCTTCAAAATTTAATGTTGTTCTAGTTTTACACCCTGATGCATTTACATAACCAGAAAAATACAACTTGGAAAGCCAAACGATGTAAGTTTAGAAAGTAATTCAGTCTGCGTTTTTCGCAAAAAAATGAGATCACAGAAAACGACACAGTTTGTTGCAGGCCGACATACCTGAGGCTGTGTTATCATTGCTGTTCGCGTGTAGTTCTCTACTGACAGACAGATACAGACAGACAGACAAATGCTTTTATTTTCTCTCAAGTCAAAGAACATGACATACGACAATATATTATATCAACATATTGTTATTGGCGACAGGTGTTTACAAAAAAAAAAAAAAAAAAAAAAAAAAAAAAAAAAAAAAAAACGAGAGAAAAACATCTATTTGATACAAAGGATTATGCTTAAATTCAAATCTTAAAATATTTTCGACATTCATGTTGTTTTACAAGAAGAATCTTCAACATTTCAGATCGTACAGTAACCTGTAACTTTGATGATAAATTCCTATGTGGGTATGAATACAATGGTTGGGAGCTTGACTTCGAAAATAAACAACCTCAGTCCTACGCCCCACAGTTTGATCACACAATTGGACATTATCCAGGTAAAAAAAAACATAAATCTTTGTTTGTAAACAATGAAATAGTAGTTCGCGTCTCTTGTTCAGACAAAATACTATTGGATTTACCACAGCTAGAAATAAGGTAAAAAGGAACAGTCCTATGTTCTACAATTTGACCATGCTATATGTCACTATCCATGTTGATATTAAGATCAAATTTAAAAAATCTGGTCTGCACATAGCCCTATATTTAAACTTCTTAACCTCATTTTCATTTGTTCACAAGACATTTGACTACATGTTTGCATTTACACACGACCATTTTTTACATTAGCAGATGTAGAATGTTATGGAATACAATTTCAAGTCGCAAGTGCAAACTTATGTTTACCGTTTTACAAGTGTCATATTAAGATTACTGTTTTACTTATTTATTTCAAGACCTTTATAAAAGAAGTAAAACAATAAATTAATTATACTTCGTGCTAAATCGTACATATGTGAGCTTTCGCATGAGAAAACCAACAATTTATATATGTGAAAACAATGGCGCAAATCAGCTTTGCAGTAACTGCAAAGCTGATCAGCGCCTTTGTTTTCGCCACATGGATATTACAATTCCCCTTCTACTTATATCCAAAGTTTCAAGCTTCTGGCTTTATTCTGTGGCTGTACAGCCCGGTTTGTGTCGGACCTGGTCATAAACCAAAATTGTTGGTTGTCTCATGCATAGGATCATTTGATATTTTACAGGCCAATTCTTTTACGGGAAGGTGCCGGATGCCAAAGTCCATGATGCGGAATTGGTGACCCCAAAGTTTATGTTAAACCTTAACAAACCCCAATGGTGTGTGAGATTCTCCTATTATCTGAGGGGAGAGATTGACCTTGGGCTTTCTGTATACAAAGAGGAATTTTACAGGTAAATAGTATATTGTTTTATTATGAAAATCTACCCATGCAATGTACAGAGATTTTTTTTTCAGAATTAAAATTATTGAAAATTTCATTACAAAAATGGATAGTCATATTACTTTGAATAAGATAAATCATTAAAATGTCCTCAGATACAATTATAAAATAAGATAATATAGCTAGTCATGGACGTTCGGGCAGCTAACGAAATGAAACCAAATGTGTTTGAGGCTCTAAGTTAGCAGCATCCAAATCCATCCAAGAAAACATGCAAAATATTTCAATTTACCAATAGTTTTGTTTTATTATAAATATAATTTTGCCTGCAGAGACGGAAGTTCAACACCTATTACACGCGCCTGGTACTCGGGTCTGTATCAAAATAGTGACGGCATCTGGCGGACTGGTTACCTGGATTTACCGTCTGGAGAATATAAACTAAAGTTTATCACCGGGGACCGGTTGAAGGTGGCTGTTGATGACGTCATGTTGTTGGAGGGGATGTGTAACAATGTTTGTAAGTATTACTATATGAGCCGCGACGCGAGAAAACCGGTCTTCGGGGTTTCCGACCAGGTCCGACACAAACCGGGCTGTACAGTCACAGAAGATGGCTAGAAGCTTGAAATTTCGGATTTAAGTAGAAGAGGAATTGTACTATCCGAGTAGCGAAAACAAAGGCGCTGATCAGCTTCGCGGTTACCGCGAAGCTGATCTGCGCCTTTGTTTTCGCCTAGGCAAAAATCCGGTTTTCTCACGATGCGGCTCATATCTAGGTAATTCAATGCAACTTGTAAACCGCAAATTAGAAAATCAAATTTTATGAAAAAATGTTTCATTCATTTGCAAACTCTTAACTATTTTCATCCTTAAATTATTTTAATTTCGATTTTGATTTTCTCCTTCCTTTTGTCTGTCTCATCATCTTATCTGTAAATGTAAACTGTTTTCTTCTCCTTTAATCTATAAATTCTTACTATTTGTGAACCCTCACTGTTTTCTTCCTTTTATTTATAACTATGAGGCTAACTCTATTTTCTTCATGACTTCTGCAAACGAAGTTTTCCTTCCCTTTATCTGTAAATTCTACTCCTTTTGGTGTGAATCTGAACATGGTTAATGTGCATCGCACGTCTATCTCGGCAGGATCATTAATTTTATTTCAGTATGCGACAGTACTAAAGAATTCTGGTGTAAATCAGGCCACGAGCACACGTGTATCCCGCAGCAGTCTCGGTGTAACGTTGCTGTGGATTGTTATGAAAGTTATGATGAAGTTGGTTGTGCAGGTACATATCAGGCAGTAGCAATAAACTATAAAAACTAGGGTAATTTTCACTGTATTTCAAATTTTCAGCACAAGGACTTCATCAGGAAAGTAACTAAATTTCTGCAACTAGGTGGATGCCACATAGTTGCAGAAGTTTAAAGTTACTTTTCTTATGAAAGCCTAGTGCCGAAAATTGGAAATAGAGTGAAAAATTACACCAGTGTTCATCAATTATTCCCTCCGGAATATTTATTTAAGAATATCTGTCAAAAAGCTATAAAATTTCTGTTATAAGAATAATTGCAATTTATTCCTAAATGCACCACAAAGTGTTGTGCTTGGGCCTATGCACCCATGTGTGTTTTATGTTGTATCAAATACATGTAATAGATAAACTTGAAATTAAAAGACTATTTTAGAAAATTTGCAATCCAATATTTAAAGGACAATCTCATATTCATAAACAGATTCGTTTGCACGTACTCACTTTCCGTTACTTTGTCTCTTTCCAAGTCATGTACATCAAAACAAAAAATAAATCTGAAAACTTAACTGATTTAATAAATATTATTTCACGTTTCAAGGAGGTCGGGGAACGTTTATGTGCGATTTCGAGAACGGAGTATTATGCGCGCTAAATCAAATGGTCGGTGACTTCAGTGACTGGTGGCTGGTGAACTCTACATTTGTCCGCAAAGAAACTAAAGAGAGTAGCTTCGTGGATCATACTAGTGGTAAAGAGGAAGGTGTGTTTTGGTTAAATTAACTTGACACTTAAAAATTAAGAATTCGCATGCTTAACACATTCTTTAAGGAAGATTTGTCCATCACAGACAACGCTCCTGCTCACTCCTTTCATGGTCAAGGACAAACCATTTGTATATATGTCGATGGATGAAATAATTTCTAGCTCAATATTTAATTTTGACTCATCAGGCGTTGTTTCCATGTTAAATGACAGGCATTTAAATGGCAGGCATTAATGTTTGTCTTTAAACATAGAATAATTAAAAATGATTTGTTTTGTGTCTCTTTAGAATGTTTCCAGAGAATGATTAGGTGGGTTGTCATCCAAAAAGTGAACACATGCCTTGAACATGTATGATAATATATAAACACTAGAGGTGGAAATTATGCATCTAAGAATCATGGTAGACCATCGATACAATTTGCTCAGCTGACCTTTATTACAGGATACTTATTCTACCTTCGGACCCATGGTATGCATGCAAGTTTCCATACACTGATGACTCAGAAGCTGTACCTTAACAGTTACCAGTACTGTTTTTCATTCTACTATCAGATGAGATCAGACGTTAATTTTAATATCCACGTAAGTGTGCAAGTCTGTTTTACTTGATTATATTATTTCTTTCATTACTGTTGTTCAAAAGCAACTAACATTTGAATCAAATATCAAGTAGTGCCTAGTTTTCATAAGTTTGCGTGTACATGAAATGATAGCAAAAAGTAATCTAGGCCATAAGGCTCAGATGTGGCGATCGTCTGCCGATGATGGAACTATTCAGATTTGTTATGATAACAATACCTACACTCATGTACCCTCCTAATCAAGAGTAGACTATGCCTTAATTTTTTGCTGGAACATAATGCTTCTTCAAGCTGGATTTGAAGTTTAGTTACTGGCACATCAACCTAAATGAAGACCATGGGGCTAAGTTGGGCCGGCCACTTGGTTTCCTTGAGAACAACAGATTGCAATTTGGATTTAGTAACTCTCCATACATATTCCAAAGGTTGGTAGATAGATGCATAAATTACATTCGTATATCTATTGGCGATATAACCATGTTCACTTAATTCTCTGATGAATGACTTGGTCAAAATATAAGTGTCCAATTGAGTCCTCCGTCAAACCACCCATCATTAGTATTCATTTTTATATTGACCATTCAAATCAGCACATTAGCTAAAAGGTCAATGACGGTTAGACAACAAGGGGGCTAGACAAACAAACCAACACGTGCTTTTAATACAGGTAAATATAGGTGCAAAAACACAAAGTTTGTCTAAGGAAATAGGGGTGGGCGCGGTTATACCTTGCTGGCGGAGGAGTCAATTGTTTGCAGGAGGTTGATCTGAAGTTGAAGCTATCCAAATGTATAATCTTTAGGAACCAAACAACAGCGACTGATTCTTTCCCGACTGGTTTGTTGAACAACTTAACCTTTAACATTAAAACGTTATTTAAGTTAACACAAAGATACATATGGCGGTATTAATTCTGCATTAGATGTCATTATATGAACAGGTCCTGTATATTTATATATATTCTACAAATTTATTTTGATTGGTGTATATAATTTATTTTTGATTTCCCCAGATTGATTGCGATGGATGTAGAAAAGAGACATTTCCAGTAGAACCCACATTTGATGGCTGGACGTTATACCAATTAAATCTGCCCATGGGAGAACTAATTAACGTCACTTATGACGTTGCGGGCGCTCAGGTGGAAGATGATACGTTAATCAACCCTTACATTGCATTAGATGACATAGCTGCGAAGCCGGGACAGTGTCCACAGTATAGTGAGTAACAAAATGTTTGTACCTATATCAAGCAATGGTATCATACCATAGCTCGATGAAGTACAGTTGTTATATTGTTTTTAATTTAATGCTATCACTTTGCTTTTCTTTTCAAAAATTTTGTACGCATATATCACGGGCATGTTATTAATCGTATGCATGCTTTTACTATTACACGAATCGCGTTTGTACCTGAATTGAGAATAAAATATTGCATGTTTTACAGACCATGCTAGATTTGCCCATATTATCATGTCTTAATTTTGGGGGCAAAATGGGAATCAAAACTTTGGTGTATTTGTAGGTTGCCCATCTGGATGGTTTAAATGCAAGACTTATGACAGATGTGTCCCTCAGACAGCTGTGTGTAACAGGAAAGTGGACTGTCAAGACGAATCGGACGAAGAAAATTGTTGTAAGTAGCTTTAGCTAGATTTTGACTTTAGACAGACCAAAAATCACATGTGTACATTTAGCAGTATGCGAAAAAAGTAAAACTGAAATATCGTTCATATTTTACAAGTCATTCGTTGACCGCCAGTGGTTACAAACAGAAGGTATTTGTTTCAAAACATATTGTTACAATCTGAATAACCTTTCAGATAGCACTGATAAGTCATTTTTGATCATGCAGTTTGTTGGTACCTATCTGATATCACTTTCTTATGAGGTTTAAAATAAACAGTAGTGATGGACATTAATGAAGCCGCGACGCGAGAAAACCGCTCTTCGTGGTTTACGACCAGGTGCGACAAATATCGACCTGTAATATCACAGAAGCGGGATAGATGCTTGAAATTTTGGCTATAAGCAGAAGAGGAATTGTACTATCCAAGTAGCAAAACAAAGGCGCTGATCTGCGCCTCTGTTTTCGCATACGCAAAAATCCGTTTTTCTCATGATGCGGCTCAATTAACCTCTTACAGCTTGTCAAGCCAATGAGTTCCGATGTACATCTGGGCGGTGTTTGGACGAGAAGTACGCCTGTGACAGGAAGCCTCAGTGTCCGGACAAGAGTGATGAGGGGACAGTGTGTGGTGAGTTGAAATAGGGTCACAACAATGGTTGTTTTATGTGGGCTCGTTTGTTTTTATCACAACTCGGGTGTTAGATTCCCGAGATGCAATGGGAACAAACATTAATTGTAATCCATATCAAATTGTGATTAGCATAATTATGTATCTTGGAATATCATAAGAAAAATGGTGTAAAATACCAAAACGTTAGAAGAAATTGAGGTTCACACTTGCCGATTTGTCCAATTCTGCTTTCCAGATTCCCTGAAAACGGTTACCTGTACGTTTGAACACCCTTACCTATGTGGGTACGAGTTTCGAAATACCACAAAGTATGTGTGGGAATTATGGAAAGGCCTGACCCCGACTGTCTTCACTGGACCTGAGTGTGACCATACCATAGCTGATACCGAGGGTAAGTTAGCTTTGCACACATGGTGATGGAATACGAGGTTTGGTAAGGTTAGAAATCCGATGTGACCCTATTATCTTCTGTGCAACAATGGCAGCTTAAGACATAAGATTATCGTATCGATAAACGCAAAAGTAGCAAAATGTCGAATATGATAAATTTCGAAAATACAGATTCAATATGCCTGTAGCGTGTTTTCGAGGTAATTGTATTTCAAGAGCGCAGTCAAGGTGTGCAATAAACTCGCACCAATCATGACTGAGCCGCATCGTGAGAAAACCGGATTTTTGCCTAGGCGAAAACAAAGGCGCAGATCAGCTTCGCGGTAACCGCGAAGCTGATCAGCGCCTTTGTTTTCGCTACACAGATAGTATATTTCCTCTTCTTCTTATATCCGAAATTTCAAGCTTCTAGCTCTTTTCTGAGCTTGTAAAGGCCGGTTTGTGTCGGACCTGGTCGGAAACCCCGAAGACCGGTTTTCTCGCGTCGCGGCTCATGTGTTCAAGGAACTGATGGACGAGTCTATCATTCCAGTCAAAGTTCGACATCTGAATGGTGGCACCGAACACAACTTGTGGGGAAACGAATTGAGGAAACATCACTTATCTGCCAAACAACTTATGGTTATTATGTAAACTTTAAATTATAAATTTTCATTCCTAGGTCACTACGTGTATGCTGACGCCATAAACGGTAACAAAGGTGACAGTGCTGCGCTGGTTTCTCCTCCCTTTAGCTCTGGTACTGGTCGGAGTCTACAATTCTGGTATCATCTCTTCTCCAGTGATCCTGTATCTTACAAACCCGGTGTGCTTAAGGTAAGCGTATCTAATTCTTCTCTTTTCAAAGAGATTTGTTGTCGGTGGTGATGTTAGTAAAAGTTGCAATATCCAGAAAGATATTTAGCGTTATATTAGGTTTTAGCAGCGGAACGAAAGGAAAATAAAGAGTTTAATTAAAAACGAAACATCTTCTATCAAAATGTAGGCCAATTCAGTCTTAAATAAAAATTGAGCCGCGAAACCGGTCTTCGGGGTTTCCGACCAGGTCCGACACAAACCGGCCTGTACAGTCTCAGAAGCAGGCTAGAAGCTTGAAATTTCGGATTTAGGAAGAAGAGAAATAGTACTATCCGTGTAGCGAAAACAAAGGCGCTGATCAGCTTCGCGGTTACCGCGAAGCTGATCTGCGCCTTTGTTTTCGCATAGGCAAAAATCCCGTTTTCTCACGATGCGGCTCAAATATAATTGTCAGATCCTTTGGAAGCAGTAAAAACATTCAAAACGAAAAAGTGGGCCATATTGTACAATTTCGGGTAATGAACCTTCATCAGTGACCCTTTACAAAACTGGCAGCGAAAACCAGACATTCATGATCGCTGCAATTTCCAAAGTTTACACCAGTATACAGGTATAGTCTAAATCAAAGACTAATAGAGGCCAAAAATTCGACATTCTATTAAGATGGTGATTCTTAACGTACAATACATTTGAAATACTTCAAATATTTTCACTGATCTCAAAGGATCAAAAGAAAAATATAATCTGCACTATGGATGATGTACGGGGAGACTTTTATGGCCGCCACACTGCACAACACCAGCTGCAGTAATAACAAATAAAATATAATTGTTAGATCCTTTGGAAGCAGTAAAAACATTCAAACAGAACAAGTGGGCCATATTTTACAATTTATAACTGTGCTTCACCACTTAGTCTCTGATAATGAAAATATGAAGAATTGTTATTTCTTGAACCGGGGTACAATTTTGTATTGCCAAGATCTTGATCTTAGTTTGAAAACATTTTGAAAAATCGAACATTTCAACTGCTGTTTCTGTTACAGTTAATTCTCCAGAACGTCAACACAGGTACAGAAACTGTTATGTGGACGTCAAATTTGAACCTAATAGACTGGTGGCAACTAACATGCGTGGAATTACCTGACCAAGTCTCGCTGCGCGCCATATTTAAAGTGACCAGGGACGCAAATGAGACCAGCTACGGTGCGGATATGGCTATTGATGATGTTCAACTCAACCCTGGTTCATGTAGTGAGGCAGAACAGACGGCACCAGTTTATCCTACCTCCTGCAAACAAGGTAATTATTAAACGTGCCGCAACGTGAGAAAATCGGTCTTCGGGGTTTCCATCCAGGTCTGACACAAACTGGCCTGTGCACCTACAGAAAATGGTTAGAAGCTTGTAATTTCAGATTTAAGAAGGGGATTTGTACTATTCGAGTAGCGAAAGCAAAGGCGCTGATCAGCTGTACAGTTACTGTATTTACCACCGTAATTGGATTATAGGCGCGTGCGGCAATGTGACACCATTTAAAAGCATTGCAGTGACTAATTGTATAAATGTTTCAAGTCTATGAGACAAAATGACACCACATAATCGGTTAACATTATTTTCTAGACATTTTAAAGAACTGAAATTGTTAAAACGGTTCATGTTAATGTATTATTTGAGCCGCCGCGTGGGAAAACCAACAATTTGCATATGCAAAAACAAAGACGCAGATCAGCTTCGCGGTAACCGCGAAGCTGATCAGCGCCTTTGTTTTCGCTACACGGATAGTACAATGGCTCTCCTTTATAAATCCAAAATTTCAAGCTTCTGGGCGTTTTCTATGACTGTACAGGCCGGTTTTTGTCGGACCTGGTCTGAACCCCAAATTGTTGGTTTTCTCATGCACAGGCTCATATTTTGTCAGATATTCCTGGATGTCCTGATGGCAAGTTTAAGTGTGTTAAAGACGGTAATTGTATAGACGCATCATGGGTATGTGACGGAGCCTCGGACTGCAGAGATGGTAGTGATGAGATCGGCTGTGCCCCGGGGTAAGAAAGACTACAGAGGGTTGATAAACAACGTACAAGTAAAACGTAAAAACAATGGATTCAGGATGAAGCTGCTCGGTTCCCAGTACAATACAGAATCCACTGCCAACATTCATGGAGAATATAAAAATAAACACTGTCGGTACCTAATCAAGATTTTTGCAACTCAGATGAAAAACAGGAGGCCAATGATTTGCTACATGTCACGAATTAATGTGATCCATCACCAGGGCCCTCCACTGAGGTTTTGGTAATTTTGAGACATAAAAATGCAGTACTATGGTACTCTGTATGTGTTTAAGATACATCGGTTAATGCTTGATGCGAAATTATATATTATTACATGTTAAAAAACAATCGGAAGATATCACCTACTTTTCACCATATTTAGGTGTTTCACAGTCAGTAACCGCGAAAATAGTTAATAGAGTTTTCGCATATATTTAACGTTACACCCACTATGATTTGGTGCCGTTCACAGGATCCAGTTGAATTCCAATACGTGACCACATATAACATATCCGGAGCTGCAAAAATTTGTCTGTATTTATTGTATTGTTCAACATCGTGTAAACAAGAATTCATCGTAAATTTCATGATATCATAAAGTAGCTTAGCCTTATGAAGACGAGAATTATTATTATGTACTAGTAAATTGCGGGTCGTCATCGGCAAATCAGTTAGTAAGCATTCGAGACTGGATAAAAGGGTTACTCGTCTAAATTGTATGCGTACATATTCTCAATCTAAGTGTGTAAAGAAGCTGTTTAACTAACCGCCATTAATATGGACGTCTGAATATTGCAACAGCGTAAAAAGATGGGTTTGCTACCGACGATTTGACCTTGTAATGTTAATGTTTCACACTAGCTCATCAATTTTGTTCTCATTTCGTTGCCATGTTTCATTATTTTTCATTATCATGCAAGTTACAATTAACTTATTCCCCAAAATGATTTGTATAACAAGAGATATTTAGAGAGAGAGAAGATATATTATCAAGTAGCAACAGTTTCCTCAATGATAATTGAATAACGATAAACACTTGGTACTGCCTATTCATTACTTAAGAACACTCTGTGACACTGCAATATAAAAGCTGCTTAATATTAAGCATATGTTTTAGTTTCAGTTATAACCGAATACATGGAGGATATTTACTGTTTTAGGTGAATACCATTTTTGCTGTGTATTACATGTAGCTTATAATTTAGAATCTTAGTAGTGCTAATTTCAACAAATGACCTTTTGTCATTTGCATTTAATTTTTTCATTTACGATTTCATCTTTGCTAGTGTCCATTTTCTTGAACAAAGTCAGTAACATGTATTAAATTTTACATTACATAACCTTTCATTTTCGATTTCATCTTTGCTAAATTTCATTTTTCTTGAACAAAGTCAGTAACAGGTATTACATTTTACATTAAATTACCAAATGAGATAGAAGAAAACTCCATTTCGTTGCTGTAAAGCTAACGCTAGGAATAGTGAGAAGTAATATTCCTTCCTTAAAACAATTAAAGCATGTCCTTATTTATCAAATTGGTGCACACTTTTGTGTTTGTGAATGAAATGCCACACGCTCTCATATTTATTTTGTAAATACTGATAAGGATTTCGCCCGCCGTTGTTAGTATTTTAGACCAAAATCACACATTCTATCTCAGAACAATTGTACCATTTAGATATTATAATTTTGAACTTCATAAACTCTGAGAACATGGGACATAGTTTCCTTGAAACACGACCAATAATGTTTTGTTCATTTTTTGTCAACGACAATAACAAAAGAACTACTGTATACGCCCAAAGCACCCAAGTGATGATTTTCAAGGTATTTTTAGATCTGTACCATTTTTGTTATTAGAACTCCACTCGTGGCGAGTTCGACACCTTCAAAATAGGGCAAAATGATCTTAAATATGTGTCATGATTTTTGGTATTAAACAAAACTGAAGTCAACTTTTCTATAACAATTTGTGCTGCGTAGAACGGTTGCCTGTGCTTACGAAGACACAGCAACAGTTGCACTCACAAAAACAGGTCTGTTCATGACGCAGCTCAATTATTGAATCTCGTGTAGCATTTATAATCACGCGAATAGCAGCTGGCAATCTATGTGTTTCAAGTATCTTAAATAGTTGTCAAAAAGATGAAAATGATCTATCTATCTATCTATCTGTCCATTATTTGTATCAACCTTGAAATGTACAGTTCTCTGATCGGTCACAGTAAGATGGAATTGACATCCGCTTTTCAAAAATTTCATTGGTTGTTTTTAAATACTGAAACAAACCAATGTGATTGTTTGACAGTTTTTGGCTATTTTAATGAAATGAACAACTTTTTCTATATTTAAATTGCACTTGTATCACTGTTGTGGACTCAATTTCTTGTCTTGTTTGATTTTGAGATGTCTGAAACTTGTGAATTGCTTAGCTGGTATTTGCTCGGTTGTATAAATAAAATATTCAGCATAAACTAGCGTCACTGATAATGTTATAAAATGTGAAAGAAAATAATGTTTCAATCCAACAGGAACAATCATGTCATTCACATTTTAAACGGCGGGTCGTTTCGCCAAGTGATAATTTCTATTTTGTCCAACTGGTGTTGGGTCAAATTAGGTCAAATGATTGCATTATTCGGCCACGTAATGTTTTGCCAAATCTGTGACGCAAATCTATGCTAGAAAAGGCTTGATTATATAAACCATTTTAGACCTTTCTGTATATATGAACACATTTCTTTACTGTCAAACATGTGAACAAAGCGCCATTTATTGTTGTCATATTTGTTGTTGTAAAGTAGTTGATGTTACAATAAAGCAATATTAAATTCAGTTTTACTGAAAATATGTTGCTGTTTGTTTCTTTCGTAACCACTATATTAAAAATCGCACACATTATTCGTATTAGATAAATGAACGGGAATGTTGAAAAAAAAAACCCGCAAAATTCAACAAACGTCAAAAAACATTGTAGACACATAAGAAAGCGTTACATGCGCGTTTTGTACGTTTTGGTGTACGTACATTGATGTTCGTCGCTGTACGTCGGTGCGCGTCTCAGGCGCATTTGGGCTAAGAAGATTTTTGAATATGTTTAAAATTCCTAGAAGCGGTGTGTGTCTTTTACGTTAAAAAATAGTTCAACACGTGTTCCAATTGACGTTAAGAATAAGTTCAACACGTGTTCCGATTTTACGAGATATTGGTTTGGGCACTTTTGTTACGTACCCCTGGCGTTACATTTAGATACACGCCTGTAAATGTCTGGGACGTAACACAAGCGTACTCCAAAATATTTAGGATTTTTATACGTCCGGCACACGCCCTGAGTCCTACGCTAATGTGTGTGACTGCCAATTAAAGTTTTAGTCAAAATCAAAATTTGATGTTTCAAATGATTGTTGTATGATCACATGACATGAGTGTGTTGTCCTGGTTTTATTTTATCATTACGAAAACGCATTTGGCAAGGTATATTTAAATTTACCGTCACGTGAATTTTACAAGTCAATCGTGTTTTCTGTTTCCTTGCTTGTAATGATTACATCTGTGAAAATATGATGATTTTCCATTGAAAAAAAAAAGAAACAAAAAGGCATTCTCATATTTTTTGTTCAAAACATTGATTGTGGGTACGGTACACCTTAGAACCACCTCCACCAAAAATCAATGTTTTGAGAAAAAAATATTAAAAATGTCTCTTTTTCTTTTACTGAATTTTTCATTTTTTACAAAATATCTTTGTATACTGCATGGGAAAGTTTTCGTACTGTAGCAAATTATGTTTCACATATGCAGCTGCCGTCCTGGCATGTGAAGTTCCCAGAGCATGGTATTCTGAAGAAATGGCACATCAGATCGTTCTTACACCAGACTGAAAGACAAAATAAAAGAAAGCATAAATAATAACTTCATAACATACCACTTGCAGTTTGTGTTTTGGCATCTTCATTGTCGGAGTTTGTGATTTTTGTTTTTTTCACATTTTTTTTTCTGATTGCATACAGCATTCTAGCTGCGAGGCCCACTTTTACGGCAGAGCTTTCGCTTATTGCAATGGCTATTTTGCTTTTAATCAAATCAAATGTCTTCGAGGACTTCAAGCTTTTGTACAGCCAGTGGTTATTGTCGCATCGATCATGATTCCGTTTGTTGCAAAACCCTACATTTGTCATTGTAGCGTTCCGTTGCACGTTAAATTAATTACCCAAACTCAAAAATGTTTCATACTCTACCTTTTTCACATTTGCACTGTCTTGTCGGGTCACAATAGGGGAACTGGCAGTTGTCTGGTGTCGTACACGAGGTAGGGCAGGGTGCGGGCAGAACAGGGGAGCAGTCAGCCCAGGCCATAGTGTGACTGAGCCCGCACTGAGGTCCCGGGGGCTCGAGCAAAGGTTTTGACGGCTTTCCATCTTCTTCGCCGTCTGCTTTTTGTGGCTTTGATCGGTCTTTGTTTTCTTCTTCAAGAATCGTAAATGATTTCCCAGCAGCCTCGGGAACTTCTGCTGGCATTATTTCAGTTTCTTGGTTTTCTTGGTTTTCGAGGGAGTGAGCATCAACATCTAAAGGCTGGAACCGAGTCTTGTCGATTTCTGAACTGTCGAGTAGGTTGTCTCCATTTTCTGAAAATAGACAAAAATACCTCCTAGCACATTTTGATATGATGCTTTACGTCACAGTCAACAGCAATGGGCATGTCGGGACGTTGCCTCCATTTTATGGGACTTTTACCCAACATTAGGATGTTATAACACTCAAAATGTGCTTCATAAATACAACCACACAACTAAGCCAATAAGGCTTATGTATGGATGGTTTGACTAAACCACTTTTCATTGGCAGATGGGCAGGCTCAGACATGAGCGGTTAACCAGTAATCAGACGGTCAGCTTTGCCTGGAAGCACAAGGAGTCCATCTATTTCTTCTAGGCCCCAATGGGTGGGGGCCCATATTCCCACCCGACCACCCTTATTTTAAATAAGACAACCTGTAAAATTCTTGGGCGAAAACAAAGGCGCAGATCAGCTTCCCTAAACGGATAGTACAAACCATCTTCTTCCTAAATCCAAACTTTTAAACTTCTAGCTTGCTTCCGTGACTGTACAGGGTGGTTTGTGTCTGGTCAGGTCGGAAACCCAAATTGTTGGTTTTCTCACGCACAGGCTCAAATTTGATTCACTTCAATGACTCTAAAGAGAATACTAGTATTAATGGGGTCTACCATTCGACAGAACGAATTTATTTTGGAAGAAAAGTGTTTTCGACAAAAATACACATGGGTATATATACAAATGTACAAAGCACATTTTCGCAGACCAATTTATCATTCATTCCCCGTATTGATCATGTAAACAGACAAACTGCTTCAAACAAAAGTCTCCCAGAATATAATGTCATCTGCAGTAGTCATCAACGCCCAATTTAGTTGGGCGTCTCAGCCGAGGTTCAGATATTACATTATGACTGATGTGCATGTACATGTTATAATAACATCAAAAACATGCTGTATTGGATACATTTATGAAGCTTTCAGTCAATAAAACGTATGGACACCAGTTGAAATAAGTTACATGCTAAGATCAACGTATAAGAAAGCGAGTTCTCTCAAAAAGTGTAACTTGTAAACGTCCGACGTCTAAAGCTTGGATGTTCTCTTGACATGCGAAAAGGTCGCAAAGCAGCCTGCTGGTGAAAAAAACATATACGACTGTATTGGAGTTTAAAATGGAATGCACAATATCCCAGATGGTTTGTGCATTCCGTAATTTGACATTTGTTCAAGGCGGATATCGTACATTTGTAAACGAAAAAAACATGCTTCTCCAGATGTAAATGCTTATACCCCCCATTCCACTGGACGGCGTTTCCACTGCGTTCATGGCGTTCTTAAAAAACTTGTGAAACACTGTGGAAGCGCCGTCATGTGAAAAAAAAATAGGATTCCCATGCTTTTAGTACGCTTCTTGTACGCTTCGACGACTACGTTCTCGCTACGCTAGCGACGTTCTTATCGCTCTACTACAGCGCTTCTACGGCGCTTTAGGAATCCCCAAGCCGCATCAGCTACGCTTCCACGACGTCAAGGGATTTCTGTCTACGCTTTGCCTACGCTTACTACCTTACTGTTGCGTCCTTTCTACGTTTGGAGCTCAGGCACCGCGTTTCTGTGAAAACTCAACAAGTTGAGATCTTTTTCAGCCGCTTCCCCTTCATCCTTGTCTCCCCCTTGGTCATCTTCTTCCACTTGAGGTTGGGATTCAACTTCGAGTTGGGGAGTGGTTATATACTGTTCGACCTGACACGAAGCATCCTCTGGAGTAGACTCTTGCTGCGGTTCAATTGTCGGAGGCTGTGTGGCAGTACTAGTAGCGTTTGCTTTTCTTCCCTTTCGAGGTGGCATTTTCTTTGATATGGATTGCTTAAATTAACATTTAACAATGAGGAGAATGCTAAAACAGGTGACATATTTATACCCTAGTTGGCACATGCGTGCTGTAAATCGCCATGAACGTAGCTCAAACGCCAAGAGGGTAGTAGAAGCGTAGTGGTAACGCAGTCAAGACGCCAAGAGCGTAGTGGAAGCGTAGTGGTAACGTAACCAAATCGCCAATAACGTACTGGAAGCGTAGAAGAAACGCTTTGGTTGATATTGGTAATTTGGTGGAATCGTAGTGAAAGCGTGAGTAGAGTGGCAAGGACGTATATAGCGTAGGAGAAGCGTACTGGGATCGCGGACAAATATCGCTACGCTTTTACTGCGATGCTGCTACGCTTCTTCTACGTTATGCACGCTACGGCTACGATACTGCTACGCTTATGCCGTTCTTACTACGCTTTTACTACGCTTCCACTGCGTTTCGAGTCCACGACGTTCTCTCTACGTTAAAGTTTTAGATTTTTGAGCAGGGTCAAAATTTTCAAATTTGGGTGGCGTTCAAGGCGTAACCAGCCTGTTTCTACTACGATCAAGGCGTTTCGACTACGTTTCTGGCGCTCTCTCTACGTTTCACGGTATTTAATGCCAATATTTGGAAACGTAGTGGAAACGCCGCCCAGTGGAATGGGGGTATTAATGTTCGAGATTGTAATGTTCTAGTATATTGTGTGTACTTTTGTTGTCGTCATTGTGGTGTGTGCTGTTTTTGTCAAGTTGTGATATGATATGAACCGTCGCATCAGAAAACCTACAATCTGCATACGCGAAAACAAAGGCGCAGATTAGCTTTGCAGTAACTGCTCGGCTGATCAGCGACCATATTTTCACTGCACGGATAGTACAATTCCTCTCATACTTGTATACGAGATTTCAAGCTTCTAGCCTGCTTCCGTTATTGTACAGGCCAGTTTGTGTCAGACCTGATCGGGAACCCAAATAGTTGGCTTTCTCACGTGAAGGTTCATATTCAAAGTGATCAATGAGATTATTCCCCTTCATTTCATAGAAACCCGAACCCCTCAAGACGCCGTATATTTGTCAACCCAGTCAAATAATGAATTCCCAAAGGGTAGGAGTTAGACATTTTTCAGGAAATAAATAATAACCAGAGGACCATTGGTCCTGAGAACGCTCACCTGAAGCCTGATCTTGGAGTATTAAGTCATAATGAAATGACCTTGACCTTGAATACTCACACACCTTTATTGACTTCATAAGTTGTCTGCATCTGCAAAGTTTCAGGTCTCAGGCTGCAATAGTTTCCAAACCCAGTGATTTCTGAGAAAACCATAATTTTAATTTTGATATTTAAATGACCTTGGGCCAAGGTCAAGACATGACCTTGGCCTTCATTAATTACTTACCTTCACTGACTCCATTAGTTGTCTGCATCTAGCAACTTTCAGGTCTCAGGCTGCAACAGTTTGTTTTCGCCTTTTCCCATATGAAGGCCTATGTTTCCAAAATTGACCTTGCAGTAAAATAGGTCAAGGTCATCATAGGGTCATCATTACAACAAACTATGATGGGCTGGAGTCCCAAATGCTACATACCAAATTTCATGAAAATTGGCCTGCCGGTTCTGGAGAAGAAGATTTTTGAAAGGTTTTTACCATATATGGGCGTGGCGGCCATCTTGGTCATGTGACATGGATTTCGCGATCAAACTTTCGTCTCCCCTACCCATGGATGCTCCACATAAAATTTCACTTTGATTTGCCAAGCAGTTTCAGAGAAGAAGATCTTTGAAAAGTGTGTATGGACAACAGACTGGCCAAGGTCAAGAGATGACCTTGACCTATATTTATCACATACCTTCATCTACTCCATTAGTTGTTTGCATCTACCACTTTTCAGGCCTCAGGCTGCAATAGTATTAAAAAAATCCATAGTTTTCACTTCTTCCTATGTAAAAGCCTATGTTTCCAAATTTGACCTTGCCGTAAAATAATTCAAGGTCATCCAAGATTCATCATTTTATCAAACTATGATGGGCTGAGGTCCCCGATGCTACATACAAAGTTTCGTGGAAATCGGCCCACCGATTCTGGAGAAGAAGATTTTTGAGTGGTTTTCACCATATATGGGCGTGGCGGCCATCTTGGTCATGTGACCTGGATTTCGCGATCAAACTTTCGTCTTCCACGAAAAATTTCACTTTGATTGGCCGTGCAATTTCAGAGAAGAAGATCTTTGAAAAGTGTGTATGGACAACAGACTGGCCAAGGTCAAGAGATGACCTTGACCTATATTAATCACATACCTTCATCTACTCCATTAGTTGTTTGCATCTACCACTTTTCAGGCCTCAGGCTGCAATAGTTTTCAAAAAATCCATAGTTTTCACTACTTCCTATGTAAAAGCCTATGTTTCCAAATTTGACCTTGCCGTAAAATAGGTCAAGGTCATCATAGGGTCATCATTTTATCAAACTATGATGGGCTGAGGTCCTTGATGCTACATACCAAGTTTCCTGGAAATCCGCCCACCGGTTCTGGAGAAGAAGATTTTGAAAGGTTTTTACCATATATGGCGTGGCGGCCATCTTGGTCATGTGACCTGGATTTCGCGATCAAACTTTCGTCTCCCCTACCCATGGATGCTCCACATAAAATTTCACTTTGATTGGCCAAGCAGTTTCAGAGAAGAAGATCTTTGAAAAGTGTGTATGGACAACAGACTGGCCAAGGTCAAGAGATGACCTTGACCTATATTAATCACATACCTTCATCTACTCCATTAGTTGTTTGCATCTACCACTTTTCAGGCCTCAGGCTGCAATAGTTTTCAAAAAATCCATAGTTTTCACTTTTTCCCATGTAAAAGCCTATGTTTCCAAATTTGACCTTGCCGTAAAATAGGTCAAGGTCATCCAAGGGTCATCATTTTATCAAACTATGATGGGCTGAATTCCCCGATGCTACATACCAAGTTTCGTGGAAATCGGCCCACCGGTTCTGGAGAAGAAGATTTTTGAGTGGTTTTTACCATATATGGGCGTGGCGGCCATCTTGGTCATGTGACCTGGATTTCGCGATCAAACTTGAAATTCCACTACCCAAGGAGGCTCCACATAAAATTTCAACAAGATCGGCCAAGCGGTTTCAGAGAAGAAGATCTTTGAAATTGTGGACGACGGACGGACGACGGACGGACGGACGGACGCCGGATCATGGCCATCCTATAAGCTCACCTTGTGAGCCTTCGGCTCAGGTGAGCTAAAAATGTCAGATATTTGACTTGAACTAGGCTTGTCAGAAAAAAAAACAACAACAAACAACGAAGACTGTTTTACATGTCCAATTCAAAGCTAGCTCATCGCAGCTGGAATAATTATTTGAGTATAATTTTCGGACATAGAATATTAGACAGATTTATTGCTCAAGAAGAGAGCAATGTACATAGACCAAAGACAATTCTTACGTACAATTTACGATCCATGATGCATTTTACCTTTACACCTAATAAACTCAACATGTCCCCCAAACTTTTTCAATACTTCTTTGCTAAGTTCTTGATTGCCTTCCAATATTCTTTCCAAACTATTGAAAGAATCAAAAAGATGTGTTCCATATCTTGCGCAAGATCTTCATTGGTGATAGGTTAACAATTGGAGTGTGATAAGTCCTTCACAGGTTTTCAGGGTAAAGAAGAATAATTTTCCCAGGTGACTGATTGATTCTTTGTGAAATTATTTCAAATGAGCCACATCATAAGAAAACCAACAATGTGGTCTCTGATCAGGTTCCACACAAACCAAGCTGTACAAGCACTTAAGATGGCTAGAGACTGGAAATTTTGGATTTAGGAAGAAGAGGAGTTTTAATATCCATGTAGTGAAAACAAATGCGCTGATCAGCTTCGCAGTTACTGTGAACTTGAATCAGGTCTGAACCTGATCTGCGCCTTTGTTTTCTCATATGTGAAATGTTAGTTTTCTCGTGAAATGTCTCAAATAAATGATTAGGAAGTTTTGAGGAAAGGATAGTCAGTAAAGGTCTTGTTTTGCAAGTCACCCTTCCCCAGGGAGGTTCTCTGAAATTTTCTAGTTACACATGCATATTTTTAATGATCATATAGGTATGATTTCAACACACTTAAACAGCATTCACATGTATTCAGTTGTGGATGATATGGTGGCTGAAAAGCTAGAGATTTGCTCTCAGCTGAGGTTCTGTATTTCTTCCATGTTGAAATCCAAAATTGTCCATAATTATAACATCCCCATGATCCATCACCCTTCAGTAGTTAACCCCAGAGCATTAAAAAAATAATCAAAACTTCTAATGTTGTTAGAAATGTATAAACATTCTTTTCAAATTTGATAGACTGTAAGAGGTACAGAAAAACATTTCATAGGTGGTTTTATAACGTCTAAAACAACTTCTCAAAGGGTGTTGACATGCAAAAAGATTAATGATTGTTTTCTTTTGCGATGAAGATCATTGGGAAGATAAGCTTCAAAACCTCGTGAAATAACTATGAAATCCTTTCGAAGTTGGTTAGGAACATAGCAAGTTACATTCCTTTATCTTCATTTCGATCTTCATGTGATAGGTTTACAAAAGGAAAATGATTAGTATATTAGGATTGGTCATTGTAGACTCAACAGACTTTGCCACTTTCCATTGTGAAGAAATCATGTACCAAGATTTTATATGGAGATTTGTTTCAAGTTCTTTCTTTAAAACTACACAAAGAATCAATCAGTCACTGGGGAAGGTTATTCTTCCTACCCTGAAAATATGTGAAGAACTTATCACACTTCAATTGTTAACATATTACCAATGAAGATCTTAGCCAAGATATGGGAACACGTCTATATGATTCTTTTCATAGTTTCGAAAGAATATTGGAAGGCAATCAAGAACTTAGAAAAGAAGTATTGAAAACGTTTGGGGGACATGTTGAGTTTAATGGGTGTAAGAGTTTTTTAAGGGTATGTTCAGAAGCAAAGTACACAAAAAATATCAATATTTAAACTCCGCTGTAAAATAGCACGGTGTACTTTAAATTTATTTAGATGAATTTTGAATTTTAAAACGTGTTTGCCATTGATAGTTTAAATTTCTAAAGTGGGAGAATGTTATTCCGGGGATTGGTATTCCTTGTTTGATTAAAGATTATTGATTTTTTCACATAAAGTACATCGAATCCCAAACGAGTTAGCCGCCCATTTTGAAAGACGGATTTGATCAGGAAAACATGTCTGTGCAATGAATACCCCCTTAGACCCCACTTTTATATAGCAAAACTGGGGTTTGCAGGGGTATTGGCGAAGCGCTTCTAAAGTGTACCCACAATCTATGTTTTGAGCAAAAATAAGAAACATATCAAGTTTTTTTCTGCTGAAAATTGTTATTTTTATAGCTAAAATAATCTCTGTATATTGCATGGGCATGTTTTCGTAATGTAAACCCATTTCCAACCAACATTCTAGACGTGACAGCGTCTATAAATTGACCATCTTTCAATATCTCCGGTAAGATCGTCACCAATTTCCCCAACTGTGAGTCAAAAATTGTTATTTCAAATGCCTAAGGGCAGCTAACGCATGTAATCTATGTTATCCGAACTCTTTGCATGTCCTTGTTCCTTGCATGTTTGGGAAAAGATCCAATCAAAAGTACCACAGAAAACATAGGGGCGTTATCCCTCATTACAAACTCACACGCTTAGATAATCGTGCAAACTCCGCAATACGAAAACTTGCCCATGCAATAAATAGAGCTTTTTTAAGTAGAAAAAATTGGAAAGATTCTGTAGAATGTTTTCGATATTTTTCTTATTTTTGCTCAAAACATAGATTGTGGGTAGACGTTAGAACCGCCTCGCCGAGGCGGTTTTAACGAGTACCCACAATCAATGTTTTTGAGCAAAAATAAGAAAAATAGGTATACCCCAGCATACCACAGTTTTGCTATATAGAGGGTTTACATTACACGGACATGTTTTCCTGATGGAGATTCTTGCAACGGTCTGTGTATCAAACACCACATGATGTTTTTTACTTCGAGGAAATTAATTGTATTAAACAGGCATTTTGTTATGGAACAGTCTGATTCGTTATTGTATTAAACGCTCCCCTATGGCATATACGCAATGACACTATGCCATAGCAGTCAATTAATCAAATGAATTTTTCGATCGAAAAATTGCAATGGAAAGGATTCTCACATTTTATCAACAAAAAGTAACAGTGTATTTGTAATATTCATGTTTAACGAACCATTAGCTAACGTTGTCGTTAATTTTGAACGATTGGTCCCTGTTGTAACTGCACGCCATACGATTAACACAATGTTCAACGATACGGTACGCCACATAAGAGTGTTGTTCAATTTTCTTGTGGCTTTCTCCGGACATTACATTCCATATTCCTATTTCCTTTTAGAAATCGACGACAATTTATGACTGTCCAAACCTTTACCCACACGGGACTGTACATAGCGTGTTACATACTTTTCCTTTAAACAACGCATTTTAGTTGTTTTGCGAAAAGTGCCAGACTGTTACGCATAGGGAATCTCATGTTTGGAAGTCTTGACAAATATAAGACGACATCATCTTTTTGTCTGGCAACAAAGGCTCATGATCTCATTCATTAAACATAAACACTGTCTGAAAGGTAGGGAAGAATGAGCGATACCTAACTACATTACGAAAACTTGTCCATGCAATATACAGAGATTTTTTTTTTCAAGAGAGAAAAACAAATGAAAATTTCATTGAAAATTTTTTGATTATTTCTAATATTTTTGCTCGAAACATACATTTGTGAGGCGGTTCTAACGAGTACCCACAACGTATGTTTTGGATATGAAATAAGAATATTTAGTATACCCCTGCAAACCCCAGTTTTTCTATATAAAAGGGATTTAAAGGGGTATACATTTCACGGACATGTTTTCCTGATGAAGAAATAACGTTTTACTGTCTAAAAACTTGCCTCTGATAATGGTTTTTTGCAAAAAAACTTTTGTATGGGGGACGACAGAAAAATTATTTTAATGTCAACATCTTGATCTTAGTTTGTCCTAATAGGACCTGCAAAAATTTTGAAAATCGGTGAACAAATAAAGTTTTTATGGCCAAAATGAATTTTGCATAGGGATTTTGCATTGGCAAGGGAGATAATCGATGATCGTGAAAATGCATATTTTTCGAGAATTTTTACCTGATCATAAAGATTTTGTCTCAGGTATGTCATTTGTTTCAATTTAAAATAATTTTGAGCAATCATGATTAAATAGTTAGAATTTAAAGTTTTTGCGGGAAAATATTTACCTCCCTTCCATGAGATTTTTGTACAGGAAATCCCTATTCAAAATGTTTTTGACTAGAACTTTTTTATTTGTCAACCGATTTTCAAAATTTTTGCTGCACATTTTGCGACAAACTAGATGCTATATTCAGTATATTGTGCCAAGAAAATATTTGTTCTACATTTGAACAGTTGTAAAATATCTGCGAAAAACCATTATCACACACTACGAAACAGACTTTAGATGCACAGATGCCCATAAAATGTACCTATAATCTACTCGACGACTCACTTGAAAAGTACAAAACTTCTTGAGTGAAGCACAAATCGAACTTCCGACCAGGAATCTGTGCATTCCAGAAAAATGCATTTTTTCAGTTTCTGTGATGGATCTACTTATTGTTTTATATATTGGTTATCAAATACACGATGTTCCATCAAGAAAACATGTCCGTGAAATGTTTTTATATAGCAAAACCTGGGGTAAGCAGGGATATATATGTTTTTCTTATTTTTGCTCCAAAATATAGATTGTGGGTACTCGTTAAAACTGCCTGGGCGAGGCGGTTCTAACGTGTACCCACAGATTTTTTTTTAGCAAAAGTAAGAAACATAAAAAAAAAAATCTACTGAAAATTTTCAATTTTTAAATCTGTATATCACATGGGCGTGTTTTCGTAATGTCTTGTATTATGTTTTCGCAGTAGTATCATTGATGCCCACTCGTGATAATGGGAGTAGTTTACAATCTATATGAAAGCAGTCACACATAAGCGTATAACCCAAACGCGCGCCGGGCGTATGAAAAATCTCAACACGCTGAAGATTTTGGACGTATAAAAATCAATTTGTACCTTTAACTCGCTTTAGCAGTCACACATTAGCGCGTGAATGGGGCGTGTGCCGGACGTATAAAAATCTCAAAGTTTTATAGTTCGTTTGTGTTACATCCCAGACACGCTAAGCGCGCGCTACAGGCGCGTAGCAAACGTTCAACACGCGTCTCACACACGCTTGGGGCACGCTACTGAAGCAATATATCATAAAATCGGAACGCGCATGTAGCGTACACTGACGTGCATTAAAAGAGCAGTCACACATCAGCGTATAAGTGAAACGTGCGCCGGGCGTGTTGAAAAAATAGCAAAATTCCACATACGCCAGACACACGTCGGAAACACGTTCAAAACTCGCTACAAGCGCGTTGGGAACGCTTGGTGTACGTCCGGCGCGCGTCGCTGTACGTCGCTAAAAGTCTCTGCGCGTTTCGCGTGCGTTTGGGCTCAAAAAAATTTTAGACATGCTTAAAATTTTTCTAAAAGCTCGGCGTGTCCCGGGCGTGTGACTTATACGTCCCGAATAAGTTCCACGCGCGCTACGGGCGCGTTGAATACGCTCTGAACGCGTTTGGTGCGCGTTTGAAGCACGCCAGTGTACGTTCCATGCGCGTTCCGATTTTATCAGATGTTGCTTCAGTAGCGTGCCCCAAGCGTGTGTGAAACGCGCGTTTAATGTTTGATGCGCGCCTGTAGCGCGTGCTTAGCGTGTCTGGGACGTATCACAACCGTACTCCAAAACTTTGAGATTTTTTATACGTCCGGCACTCGCCCCAGTTGCGCGCTAATGTGTGACTGCTAAAGCGAGTAAAAAGAACAAATTAATTTTTATACGTCCAAAGTCTTCAGCGTGTTGAGATTTTTCATACGCCCGGCGCGCGTTTCACTTATACGCTGATGTGTGACTGCTGTTTAAACGTGTGCCAAGCGCGTTCGAAGTGTATTCAGCGCGCCTGTAGCGCGTGTGGAACTTATTCGAAACCTATAAGTCATACGCCCGGGACACGCCGAGCTTCTAGAATTTTTTTAAGCATGTTTAAAATTCTTTTGATCCGAAACGCGCACGAAACGCGCAACGATTTTTAGCGACGCGCACCGGACGTACACCAAGCGTACCCAACGTGCTCGTAGCGCGCTTTGAACGTGTCTTTGACGTGTGTCTGGCGTATGTGGAATTTGTCATTTTTTTCAACACGCCCGGCGCGCGTTTCACTTATACGCTACTGTGTGACTGCATAGACGAGTAAACTTGGAAACATTACATTAGGCTAGGGTCTTGTCGATTAGGAAGTGTAAATATATTGCCCTCATTGATAATTAATGTTTGAATACTTGAAAATAACCAAAAGAAGTTTAGAGTCTAAACTTCTTTTGGTTATTTTCCAGTATTTAAACATTTTTATACAAATGAAATTCTCCAAACATCATGCACATTTTGATAGCAAATCAAAATGCTCGGGTTATAATATATTACGCCCACTGTGATTGGTTAAATGCGCCCAGGACGGAGTTATTAACATTTGTAAAAATGGTACCATTGGTAGACTAATACCGTTCAAGGTTTTACCAATGGTACCAATGTTACCAACATAAGGCAGCAAATAATACAGACAAAATACAGCACCGGCAAATCTACCAACGCGGAAAAAGTCACATGATTCAATATGAAGAGCATGAAAATGTTTTATGAGTTTCTCAAATAAGCACTATTTTTGTCAGCCCCATCTGGGGCTATTCTGTTTGTTTATAGAAATACAGACTGACCATGCATCATCAATAAACACATCTTCGCACCTATGTAAAATGAAACTTCCGCGCTTGCGCGGGCTCTTTTCTAGTGTATATAATTTGCGCCGCTCAAATGAGAATTTAGACGAACTTTTAGGGCATGTAATCAATATACGTTGGGTTCTGATACTAAAAGAATGTTACATATGTCATATTTATACTAATGTTATGCATTAATCAAGTAACTGCATATTTTAACAAGTTAAAACCACATTGTCATTACACATGTTTGCCTCTTTTGTATATCTATATTTGTCATTCCTCAGGTTGCCATATTTGTGGACTGAGAGAATAAAGTGCTTTGTCTTGTCTTGTCTTGACATAAGTTTGGTAGAAACTATGTCAAGATGTCGTGACATGTTGAAATGTTTTATCTTTCTGTAGACAGCGAAGATTAGAAATTAAAAATTTACTATTTCTCGTCTTTGAACCATGCTGTGCACAAAAGCAATTATGCAATGGTGCATATAACGCCAAGAAACTTTTTTTTTTTTTTTTTTTTTTTTTTTTTTTTTTTTTCGTGAACTTCGTAAACATTTTCAGTATCACTGTAGATCCATAATCAATTTCACTCTTTTCCTAACATATGAGCCACTTCATGAGAAAACCGGATTTTTGCCTATGTTAAAAACAAAGAGGCAGATCAGCTGTGCAGTAATTGCACAGCGGATCAGCATCTTTGTTTTTGCTTCATGGATAGTACTATTCCTCCTCTACGTATACCCAAAATTTGAAGATTCTAGTTTTCGTCTCTGGATGCACAGGCCAGTTTGTGTCGGACCTAGTCGGTCATCCCGAAGACCAGTTTGCTCGCGTTGTAGCTCATATCAATGACCTGGAACTCTATGTCACCTGGGTGCTGTTAATTCTGGAATAAATCAGATTATGCAATGTGAAATAAGTAGTGCATTACGAAAACCTTTAAAAATTGAAAATTTTCACCTGAAAATTTTTGATATTTTTCTTATTTTTGCTCAAAACATAGATTGTGGGTACACGTTAGAACCGCCTCGCCGAGGCGGTTCTAACGAGTACCCACAATCTATGTTTTGGCGCAAAAATAAGAAAACTAGGTATACCCCTGCATACCCCAGATTTACTATATAAAAGTGGGGTATGAGGGGGTATAGTTTACACGGACATGTTTTCGTGATGGATTACATTTTCTCACCATGCTACATAGACAATGACAGAGTGGGCTTAAGCATCAAGCAAACATGTCAATGCAGTTAATACCCCCTTAAACTCCAACTTTATATAGAAAAACTGAGGTTTGCAGGGGTATACCAATTTTTCTTATTTTGCTCCAAAACATAGATTGTGGGTACTCGTTAGAACCGCCTCGCCGAGGCGGTTCTAATGTATACCCACGATCTATGCTTTGGAGCAAAAAAAAAAACAGAAAAGTATCAAAACATTTCTACTGAAATGTTTCATTTTTTACAACTTTAAAAATCTCTTGCATGGACATGTTTTCGTAATTAATCAGATTTTACATTTACTTCTGGGCAACATGATGAACGATGTAATATTTAATGCAAAGTTGTATATGCGGTAATCTTTGGTGGATTCTACGTAATGCGAAATTACCGACAAAATATAGCTGAACAAAAGCTACAGCCCCCCTAAACGCCCACGATCTGTCCCTCCACGACACTCAATACTTTCTTTTTTTTTCTCTCTCCATTTACGTTTTCTTTTATAAGAATATGTTGATGTCTTTTTTCTGCTTTGTATTTTCCTTTTTAGTAATTTGTAATAATATCTATCATTTATACTATTACTATTAACTCATCCATATTCGACAAATTGTAATATAAATACCTATTCCAGTAAGTTACGACCTGCCAATTCTATGCACTAAATATTTAAATTTATCATGGGAAAGGGACTTTATAATCTGAAAGCTTTCGTTCTAATCCTATACTTTGTTATTGTATGTACATATGTTTCGCATGTCAAACTTATATTGAGAATAAATATGTTTAAACTAAACTAAAATATAGCAAGGTTTCTTTTCTACTTTATGAGAATTCCTCTGGTGCCAGCTTACCGTTTTGGCCTAAGATTTGAGTTAAGTTATAACATTAAAATTGCCGATTTTTCATATCCATTTTAAACATAGCTTTAATCTTTTAAAATTGTTTTACTAAATTGTGATCTCTGCGTAATGAGAGCCTGTCCGTAGGGTCTTAACAGAATTTAAAACAGATATATTAGAGAAAAACATCTACATGTACCTTATTTTGGCTGTTCGTAGTTCTGAAAATGACAAACCACAGACGTAAAGCCAGATAGATACACGTAGAACGTTCAGGAAATCTGAAGTTAAGTTTTCTCATGGTGCTGCTCATTTATGTCAATTGTTTCAAAATAATGACTCCCTGTGCGTGTTAGTATAGCTCATTATGCTAAGGACGAGACAACTCGCAAGTCCCAAATGACATCCGATTGAAATGGTCAGAAATATTAGCAGGAAATGTCAACAACCTTTCACAAATCATCTGAACCATGACGCGCGGAAACCGGTCTTCGGGGTTTCCGACCAGGCCCGACACAAAGCCTGCTATAGCACAGTAGGTGGCTAGAGGCTGTAAATTTTGGATTGAGAAAGTAGAGGAATTGTACTATCCGTGTAGCGAAAACGAAGGCGCTGATCAGCTTCGCAGCTACTGCGAAGCTGATCTGCGCCTTTGTTTTCGCATAGGTAAAAATCCGGTTTTTCTCTAGACACGGCTCAATGTACGTTGTTCTTAGAGGCAAATTGCCAGTACCTAGTACATGTACACATCTACAGCCTCCTTCACTCGAGTTTGCCGTTTGAGCATTTGCATCACACAAGAAGACCATATGTTCTGAAGATCTGAGTTTCATGTTGTCCACAAAGACATCTGGTTTGATTGATCTGCTGATTTGAGTGACAGTTTCAAACTAAATGACCTTTAAAACGGCAAACTCGAGTGAAATTTTAACTTACTATGTGGAATTTTTGCCATGTAGATACTGATCAGGTAACTGCTTAAATTGATAAAATTCTGCTTTTGTCTCTATCTTGTTTCAAATGTGTATTCTTAATATGCATTGTATATGTTGTGCAAAGAATTTTGAAATAAAAATGTGCTTTAACCAAACAATTACAATGTTTTTATCAGAAGAGGAGACATCATTACCTAAAGATAAATGAATGCTGAATAGATTTTAAGAACACCTGGCACCTGGGACACTGTTTCAGTTCTAAAATAGAATAAAAAGTTACCTGAAAACGGCAACTCGAGTGAACAAACTTGACTGACCTAAATGCTCAAACGGCAAACTCGAGTGAATTCCGTGAATAACTTGTCTTGAATCTCAAGGCTCCAAGGAAAATGGCCGACGGAGACTGCTTTGCTGCGATTATGTTTAGAAAAAGATTCACACTGGTCAACCTATACGCTGATTTGGTGGGTTTTACGCAAGTTTGATGGTGCTTAAAACATAGAAGTGGTTCTATTTTGTCTATTTTGTTTATTTTGTCTATATTTGCATATATACTCAATGGAAAAGCATGTCATATGCTAAAGGGACTGTAGAAATGTGTATATTTTGTAAATATGCCCTGCAGTGGTCGATTTATGTAGGCATTGAACAATATTTTCGAGTACCGATCAAGGAGGTTGATGATTAAAACAAACGACTTACCATTTGGGTCGGTACTCGAAATCACTAAATGCTTACATCAATCACCAGGTGCATGTCGTATTCTTACAACTTAACACAAATCTATAGTCCCTTGGAAAAATCCAAAATTTTACTGGTCGTCGCGATATTTTGTCTTCAGTAAATCCGCGTAAAATACCCGCAACCCCGTCATAAACACCGCAAATCGACGTACATGTATAGGTTGACAAATGTGTGATTGTTCAGGAAGAAACGATTTTCATTTTTGGTTGTGGAGCTAAGTGTATATGCCCTTGCGTAATTGCTGTTGTGCACAGCATAGTTCAGAGTGAAACATAAATGTTTAATTTCCAATCTTCGCGTTCTGCAGAAAGGTATCTTAGGTTTCAACACGGCACGAAATCTTGAGATTGTTTCTACCAAACGTATACAGTTGACCATAATGAATCTTAGTATAGAGAATAGTAAATGTTACACACAATGGGCGGTTTGCCTTTATTACGTCAGGATGATTATTTTGTCACCAACTTGACACGCAAATGTACCAGCAAGGTTTCGAACCCGCAACCCCTTGATTGCTAAGTGAATACGCTATCCATTACATCACCGCGGCTGTACAAATGTAACTGCGAAGCTGATCAGCGCCTTTATTTTCGTTAAGTATATAGTACAATTCCTCTACTTTCTAAATCCAAAATTTCCAGCCTCTATCCATCATCTGTGACTGTACAACCCGGTTTGTGTCGGACCTGGTCAGAGCCAAAATTGTCAGTTTCTCATGCACATGCTCCTAAAGTGTCAATTGTTTCAAATTAATGACCCCCTTTGAGTATGTGTGTAGACCGTTTTGCAGAATCAGAATCAGAATCAGAATAGTTTACTGGTGAAACGTCAAACTGACAATACCACACCAGGGGGATGGGGCTTGACCGGAGGGGATTAGTCCCGAGCTCTCACAAGAGAAGTAAATTTAGACACACACTCATCTGACAATTCAGCAGAGGAGATCAGAGAATCAGGGAGATCATTCCAATCTCTAATGGTCTGGGGGAAGAAACTGTGTAAATAGGCATTTGTACTTGCTGAAGGTATCTGAAATGCCAAGGAGTGTTGATTCCTACAACGCCTATTTTTGGGGATAAGGTCATCCGTGGGTATTTTTGCTCTCTTTTTTAGACCTTTGTAAAACAATATAATTCTATTATCCTTCCTTTTTTACTGCAGGGATTCCCATTTTAGTTTTTTAAGGATGTCAGTCATACTTCCTTTTTCATATGTATAGTTCCTAGTTACAAACCTAGCCGCACGCTTTTGCACTTTCTCCAAATCATCTATCAGACCTTCATAATGAGGGTCCCAAACTGAGCTACCATATTCAAGAATAGGTCTCACCAGACCTTTATAGGCAGCTTCTCTCACATCTTGGGGGCAAGAAAACAGATTTCGTCTCAAAAAACCAAGGGTCCTATTGGCTTTGGTGCACACATTGCTGATGTGAGTATTACATTTTAAATCCTTAGTTATTGTTACCCCAAGATATTTGATACTCTCAACATTTTCCAACACAGTACCCTCAAGCTTGTAAGAAGCCTGAATTTTACTAGTACGTTTATTTGCAAAGGACCAGACTAATTGCAAGTCCCACAAAACATTACGGAAACACACCCATGCAAGACACAATGCCCACAATCAATGTTTTGAATACATATATAGCTGCAATTTGGCCGACAAGCGGAGACTTTCTTTGCTAGTGTAATTCTGTTGATTGCATTATCATGCACAAACATGTATACGGGCGTACTTGTCTGTCCCTGCATGGCTCAAATTCGAGAAAAAGTAAATTTGGGCCGCCACATCAGAAAACCAACAATCTGCATTTGCGAAAACAAAGGCGCAGATCAGCGGTGCGGTAACTGCATAGCTAATCAGCGCCTTTGTTTTCGCTACACAGATAGTACAATCCCTTTGCTTCCTATATGAAAATACAAGCTTCTAACCATCTTCTGTGACTGTACAGCCCGGTTTGTGTAGAACTCGGTCGGAACCCAAATTGTTGGTTTTCTCACGCACCCATATGCTCATTTTCAATTTCCGACCCTCGCTACTTGCATATATATACACATGGAAATAAGTTAGGGAACACTTTTAGCCCTTGGGGAAAGTTTGAAAAAATCAATTTTCCTTTTTTCTGGAGATACTGAAATTTGTATCAGACATATTTCATACCTTGGCCTAGCTACAGACCAATTTATGAAAATTCAAAACATGCTGTCTTTGTGCTACGGAGGATACAATGTGCAATATGTGAAAAACTCCACTTTTACTGAATACAACTTGCTTCTGCATTCCGCAAAACTCAATTTTTGAAAGCAAAACAGGAATAAAATGTTGCATCTGATCGTTGTGAATGAATAAACGACTTTGGACCTCAAACTTCATGCTTCATATCCAAACCAACTAATCATTCAAAATCTACAGTTTGCATTGATTTCTATGGAAAGCAAAATTTTTGGATATTTTGCAAATAAAGCCGTAAAAGAATCATTCCGCTAGGACACTATAACCAGAACGTACATGTTTAGATTCCTATAGGGTCATATCGAATATCTGGCTCAACATTTACAACCTACAAAATGTATACCCAAAGAACAAAACGTGGACATGAAACAGTACCCCCGGAAAAGTATGGACGTACCGCCGACATTCGGTCAGAAAATAAAGAATTTCTTATCAAAGTTCCACAAGCAATGTCTCGGCTTTAAGCTTACGAAAAATTACGACAATGTGAGTTCAAATAATGAAGTTATCATAAAGACTAGCAGTGCGTTTCTTAAATTTAGCAAACATTTTCTGAATCTAAGATGGCCGCTATCCGCCACAGTTTATGTTTGATGCTGACCATTTTCACAAAGAAGCAACTTTGGAGACTACAGATTCTGACAAGTTGTCAAAACATTCTTCATAATGTTTACAAAGAAGGATATATACATTCCAAAGTTGGTAGTCACATTATTACAGGTGTTCCCTAACTTATTTCCATGTGTATAAACAGCAGTCACACATTAGCGTATAAGTGAAACGCGCGCCGGGCGTGTTGAAAAAAATACAAAATTCCACATACGTCAGACGCACGTCGGAGACACGTCCAAGGCGCGTTAAGCGCGCGCTGGGTACGCTTGGTGTATGTCCGGCTCGCGTCGCTAAAAGTCGGCGCGCGTTTCGTGCGCGTTTGGGCTAAATAAAATTTTAAACATGCTTAAAATTTTTCTAGAAGTTGGGCGTGTGTCGGGCGTGTGACCTACACGCTACAAGTACGTTCCACGCGCGTTACAGGCGCGTTGAATACGTTTCGAACACGCCCAGCACACGTTTCAAGCACGTCGTATACGCTACGTGCGCGTTTCGATTTTAACCGGATGATGGTTTGGGCGAGTGTGGAACGCACCTGTAACGTGTGCCAAGCGTGATTGGAGCGCGCATGAAACGCATACAGAGCGTCTGTAGCGCGTGCCTAGCGTGTCTGGGACGTACGACAAACGTACTCCAAAACTTTGAGATTTTTTATACGTCCGGCACACGCCTCAGTCACGCGCTAATGTGTGACTGCAAAAGCGAGTTAAAGGAACAAATTAATTTTATACGTCCAAAATCTTCAGCGTGTTGAGATTTTTCATACGCCCGGCGCGCGTTTGGGTTATACGCTACTGTGTGACTGCTGTTATATATCGTTAGTTTGAACAAGTCACGAAATCTTTACATAGTTTCTATCACACTGATGTAACATTTCTTCAATATTTACAATGTAAATTCTTACTTATCTTGTCACATAGATTTAAATCTGATCAATGGCGTTCAATATTTGAAGATCTGAGAACACGGAAATGCCATCACGGCTATTTGCAATGGCATTTAAGTACAATGAACTGAGTTTCACAGATGAAAATATGATTACACACTAACATTATTATTAAGTCAATCTGATTGCATCAAGGAAACATTTCTTGCTAATACTTGCTTATTTTGATACATAATGATAGCCAATAAGTCAACGAGAACGTGACCCCCGTTAGTTAGTTAGTTAGTTAGTTAGTTAGTTAGTTAACCAGTTGCTTGTCCTGTTTATACTAAACGACACAAGGAAAGAACCTTTGTTCTGTTTTCCTATAACTTTATAAAACTGCAAACATAAAACAAACACATTTATTGTCAACTTTTGTAAACGCCACAGTTACCTTGAAACTCGATTTGAGTTTCATTCCAGAAGGTTTGTATTTTTTTCAAAATGGGCATTTGCGCATCCAAAATTTTATATCTTCAAAAGAACAGCCCTCATCCAGTCTGATTGTTTCTAGAAGTCAGGAAAACAGGTCCGTTACTGAAATGTATACCCAATTATACCCCACTTTTATATAGAAAAACTGAGGTATGTAGGGGTATCCCTAACATTCGTACTTTTGATCAAAAACATACATTGTGGGTACTCGTTAGTGGGTACTAACGAGTACCCACAATCTATGTTTTGAGCGAAAATAAGAAAATTATCAAAATTTTCAGCTGAAAATTTTCAATTTCTAAAGCTAAAAAATACCTGTTTAGTGCATGGGTAAGTTTTCGTTATAAACATATCGGAAGTATTGCCTCAGTTGATAGAACCTTCTTCGTTTGGCAGACAGTGTTTTATTAATAATGAATGAAATCATGAGCCTTTATCGCCAGACAAAAAGTCGTCTTATATTTGTCAGGACTTCCAAACTTGAGACTCCCTATGCGTATTAGGTATGGCACCTTCCGCAAAACAAATGAAATGGAAAAATATGCAACACGTTAGTAGTCCTGAGTGGGATGGCGGTTTGGATAGTAACTACGAAAACATGCCCATATAATATATATTTTTCTTAAGTTATAAGAATTGAAAATTTTCAGCAGTTATTTTTTTAAATATATTTTTCTTATTTTTGCTCAATACATGGATTGTGGGTACACGTTAAACCGAGTACCTACAATCTATGTTTTGGAGCAGAAATATGAAAAATAGGTATACCCTGCAAACCCCAAGTTTGCTATATCACGGTAGGTTTTAAGGGGGTATACATTTCATGGACATGTTACCTGATGGGTCTATCCCAATCCCAGGAGGAAGCGGAAATTCCTTTTGACACTTGCAATCGTTTGTAGAAAGACCCGGCATTCGACCAACACCCAGGATTTATGCTACGAACCCTGGTTTTGCAAGCTTTTGTATACATTTTTCGTCCTCATCCCGAACGGTTTCACATGACATGCTTAATCACTTATAAATGAGCATGTGCGTGAGAAAACCAGCAATTTGGGTTTACGACCAGGTCCGACACAAACTGGCCTGTACAGTCACAGTAGCAGGCTAGAAGCTTGAAATTTTAGATTTAAGAAGCTGAAGAATTGTACTGTCTGTGTTGCGAAAACAAAGTCGCTGATCAGCTGTGCAGTTACTGCACAGCTGATCTGCAACTTTGATTTTGCAAATGCAGACTGTTGGTTTTCTGGTGCGGCGGCTCAAATGCATTTTCTCCTATGGTTCCTGTTCGATGTAAGGTGATTTTCGATCGAAAAATTCATTTTATTAAGTGACTGCTAAGGCATAATGTCATAGCGTATATGCCATAGGGGAGCTTTTCATACGATAACAAATCAGACTGTTCCATAACAAAATTCCTGTTTAATACAGTTATTATTTTCCTGGAAAGATAAAGTATCATGCGATGTTAGAAACGCTGAACATAGATATCGACTCAATATTGCAAGTTATCTACTCTTCAGGACATGAACTCTTCTACTAGTATTTTGACTGGATCTTTTCCGTGCTTTCAAGGAACAAGGGCATACCGTGCCAAGATCAAGGATGAGTCCAACATTCGACCCGATCCGGTCGAAGTGAGATTGCAGAGTCAGCTGTCATTTAGTTTTGAAACAAACTGCTTAGAAACTTGAAATAATGAAAAAAATGGCGTACACTTATTTACTATTTCTTATACGATCTCTATTCTACTTGCAGGGATCCAGGACAGACAAACAAGCTGGAATGCGTTTAAAGTTTACATATCGATATCTCAGATTGTTGATTTGTTGTTCTTAGCTATGTGGCTTTGTGTAGAGAAAACGCTGTCAGTATTTTTTCCTCTTCCTTGTTTAAATGATGCTTTCCATATTAGCGAGTACCAATGACATGTGCTAGAGCTCAGGTAAGTTTGAAATTCTCCCGAGGTAAGATCTATGCGGAGTTGGCTGTCTGTGAAAAAAATCTTTAAAATCTCATGCTCTATGGTGAGCGATCGTTGCCTTTTGGGCTACTTACCAGTCCATAACCTTATCATTGTTCGAAAATACAATATTTATCGATATCAGATAGAATCTAGAATATAAATATGGTAAACAATTAATTATTCAATATAATTAATTTCATCAATTGCGTTGAAAATTCAACACAAAATCGAGCCGCTGCACCAGACCCAGATCAACTGCACAGCTAGCTGATCAGCGCCTTTATTTTCGCTACTCGAATAGAACAATTCCCCGTCTACTGAAATCCAAACTTTCAAGCCTTTAGCCTGCTTCTGTGACTGTACAGGCAGATATGTGTCAGACTGCTCTGAAACTCAGATTGTTGGAATTTTCACGCGATGGCTAAATTCCATGACTGTGCAATCACAAGAATCGTACAACCGTGACTTACAGCAGAAACAAACTGTTGTAATTCAGATACAATGGAGTAAAATCAAGAAACTATCCGCTCAGTATATATGAAATTTAGCGCTGATTCTGCTCAGACTGTGCAATGGCGAAGCGGAATCAGAAACTGTGCTTGACACAGATAAATATTTCTAAATGTGGTAGTTAAGTAATAATACTTTCACTGTACCGCAGAGCTCTGTACCATTTTGGAGTAATGCCCAATCAGTACACTTCAGTCAGCTCATCATATAACGTCCACGAAGGCAGTATTTGATTTATGATGTGTGAAATTAGCATGCTCTTGCATTAAATATTTACATGACATTTTTCCAAGAAAAGCAAAGCATGACACCTTACATTTTATTTCCCAATGGTAAGCATCGTTAAAGAATAAAATAACATACAAATGCAACCGTATCCATTTTTTAAGAATTTGCAAATTAGCTGAAAATGTTGATACATAAATTGTAGCAAATTTATTCAAACAAAAATAAGAAGAATAAGAATAAAACATCCAGTGCTAACGTATTTCAACGACCTTCTTTGAATGTTCGTGTAGACCATTAGGCAAAGGATAGGACTTATCGTAAGTCCCTAATCATCAGGAAAACATGTCCATGAAAGGTATACCCTCTCATACCCCACTTTTATATAGCAAAACTGGGGTATGCAGGGGTATACCTATTTTGCTTATTTTTGCTCAAAAACATAGATTGTGGGTACTCGTTAGAACCGCCTCGCTGAGGCGGTTCTAACGTGTACCCACAATCTATGTTTTGAGCAAAAATAAGAAAAATATAAAAAATTTTCTAATGAAATTTTCAATTTTTACAGCTGAAAAAGATCTGTGTATATTGCATGGGCAAGTTTTCGTAATGTGACTTTGAATGACTTTGAAAATGGTGAAAAATTGTGTCACGTAATGACAATAATCCCTCGTATACAATCTCTGTACAGGACTAGGCTGTGTCTTTGCCGAACAAATTTTCTAATCATTACGAAAACTTGTCCATGCAATATACAGAGATTTTTTGAGGTTTAAGAACTAAAAATTTTCAGCTGAAAATTTTTGATATTTTTCTTATTTTTGCTCAAAACATAGATTGTGGGTACACGTTAGAACCGCCTCGGCGAGGCGGTACTAACGGGTACCCACAATCTATGTTTTGGAGCAAAAATAAGAAAAATAGGTATACCCCTGCATACCTTAGTTTTACTATAGAAAAGTGGGGTTTAAAGGGGTATACGTTGCACGGACATGTTTTCCTGATGCTTTGGAATTTTGTTATTTTTGTTAATCAGCATTATCATGCACGTATATGGATGTTATTGTCTGTGGGTGCATGACCTCTAATTCCAGGAATAGTAAATCTTTAATTTCCAACCGTCGCTACCTGCATATATATATATATATCGTTAGTTAGAACAAGTCACGAAATCTTTACATAGTTTCTATCACACTGATGCAACATTTCTTCAATATTTACAATGTAAAATCTTTCTTATCTTGTCACATAGATTTAAATCTGATCAATGACGTTCAATAATGTAAGATCTGAGAACACGGAAATGCTATCACGGCTATTTGCAAACGCATTTAAGTACAATGTACTGAGCTTCACAGATGAAAATATGATTAACATTATTATTAAGTCAATTGCATCAAGGAAACATTGCTGGCTACTTCTTGCTTATTTTAATACAATATGATAGCCAATAAGTCCACGCAAACGTGATCACCCGTTATTAGTTAACCATTGCTTGTTTATACTAAACGGCAAAAGACAAGAACTTTTGTACTTTTTTTTCCTACAGCGCTTTATAAAACTGCAAAACCGTGATAAAAAAAACATTTATAGCTGTCAACTTTCGTAAGCGCCACAGTTACCTTGAAATTCGATTCGAGTTTTACTCTAGAAGTTTTGTACCTTTCAAAAATGTGCATTTGTGCATCAAAAATGTTATATCTTCAAACGAACAGCCCCCATCATCAGAAAAATATGTTCATGAAAAGTATACCCCCTTGAACCCCACTTTTATATTACAAAACTGGGGTATGCAGGGGTATACCTATTTTCCTTATTTTTGCTCCAAAACATAGATTGTGGGTACTCACAATCTATGTTTTGAGCAAAATATGAAAAAGGTTCAATTGAAATTTTCCAATTGTTACAACTTGAGAAAAATCTGTATATTACATGGGTATGTTTTCATAATGATCCAGTCTGAATGTTTCTAGAAACATGTCGAAATTATTGCCTCAGTTGATAGATCCTTCTTCATTTGGCAGACAGTGTTTTATGTTTAATGAATGAAATTATGATCCTTTGTTGCCGGACAAAAAGATTTATTTCGTCTTATATTTGTCAAGATTTCCAAACATGAGACTCCCTATGCGTGTTAGTTTGGCACATTTCGCAAAACAAATAAAATGGAAAAATATGCAACACGCTAACAGCCCCGAATGGGATGGCGATTTTGATAGTAAGTACGAAAACACGCCAATATAATAAATAGATTTTTCTTAAGTTATAAGAATTGAAAATTTTCAGCAGATTTTTATATATATATATTTTTTTCTTACTTTTGCTCAAAACATGGATTGTGGGTACACGTTGTTCTAACGAGTACCCACAATCTATGTTTTGGAGAAAAGATAAGAAAAATAGGTATATACCCCTGCATACCCCTGTTGTACTATATAAACAGTTGGGGATGACGGGGTATTCATTTCACGGACATGTTTTCCTGATGGAAAATGTTACGTATTTCTAAAAATCGTCCAGGGAAATCCACAAAATAAATGTACGAGGTCTATCCCAATACCAGGAAGAAGCGGAAATTCATTTTGACACTTGCAATCGTTAGTAGAAAGTCCCGTCATTCGACCAACATCCAAGATTTATGCAGCGAACCCTGATTTTGCAAGCCTTGTCATATATTTTTGTCTTCATTCCGAACGATAGTCACATGAGTACATGACATGCTTACACACTTATTAATGCATTTTCTCCTATGGTTCCTATTCGATGTAAGGTGATTTTCGATCGAAAAATTCATTTTATTAAGTGACTGCTAATGCATACTGTCATTGCGTATATGCCATAGGGGAGGTTTTAATACGATTACAAATCAGACAGTTCCATAACAAAATGCCTGTTTAATACAATTATTATTTTCCTGAAAAGATAAAGTATCATGCGATATTAGAAACGCTGTTATAAAATAGGTACATGCATCGACTCAAGTTTGCACGTTATCTGCTCTTAAAGGGTGTGGACTTGTGATGAGAAACCATCGTCGCTATGTTTTCTCTGCTACAATGAGCCTTCGCGTGACAAAACCAACAATCTAGGTTTCTGACCAGGTCCCACACAAACTTGCGTGAACAGTCACAGAAGCAGGCTGGGGGCTTGAAATTTTGGATTTAAGTAGAAGAGGTATTGAACATCTGAGTAGCAAAAACAAATGGGCTGATCAGCTTGGTTTCGCATATGCAGATTGTTCGTTTTCTCATGCGAATGCTCATACAGTATTTTGACTGGATATTTTCCGTGCTTTCAAGGAATGTAAGATCGAAGTGATTTTTTATTCAGTTTTACGTCCCTTTCAAGATTATTTCAGCTTATATGAGACGGGCCAATCAGTAGGTGGGGCGAAAACGGGAGAACCCGGAGAAAAACCACCTGACACACCCGAAAGCAGAACTTGGCTTGTCTCACATGTAGCCATAGCGGGGCTCGAACCCACACCAGACACAGCGGTGAGATGATTGAGTGATTAAGAAACAGCGCTCTTAACCGGTCGGCCACGGGGGACGCCCCTTTAGCGTATGAAACAAACTCCTAACAAATATAATGAGAAGGTACAAGTAGGCAATGATAAGCAAATGACGCAATCAGAAAGAAATTCCCACTCCAAAACCGAGGGGTGGGAAAAATAAATTAACACTTATACCAAGAAAACATATCGTAAGCCGGGTGAGCAGCTATTTCCCAACAGGCGGCCACTCAGTTATCCTAACTTAACTGAAAATATGAAAACGTACATAAGGCTCAAACAGCACACAAACTCGATTCCAAAATTCAAAAACACAAAACATATAGAACCACAACAGAAGTATTGCCTTGGAACGATTAGAAATATAAAATTACTGGGGGCGGGGGGCTTAAACCGGTTTTCAGGGCCCCAATCTCACCCTCATCTTCTGCAGTGGTTCACAACATTTAGTTTCTGATAATAATAGTTGTTTGGTCGTCGTGGTGAATCTCTAACTACACATGTAGTCAATAAATCATCAAGGACAAAAAAATAAATCATGATATTCACCATGATGAATCAAAATCGAGGGCTCACAGATTCAGTAAGCTGCCTGACGATGGAGATCCCAGGGCGCCCAATAACTTTCTGAAATCCGAAGCCAAATAAAGACACCAGTTGAACACAGGTGGGCCAAATGACGTATACTGATTTACTTCAATATTCCTTATACGATCTCTTTTTTACTTGGCAATTGCAGATAACCAGGACAGCCAAACCGCAGATTCTGGATTTTGTTTTTCTTGGCAATGGGGTTTTTGTGGAGAAAGTATTGTCAGTGTTTTTCCTGATTCATTTCCATAATGGCAAGTAGCAAGGACATATGCAAGAGCTTAGATTAGTTTGAAATTCTCCCAATATAAGATCTATGCGCAGATAGCTGCTCGTGAAAGTTCTTAAGAAATTGTCATTTATGCTTATCATTGCTCTCGGGTGAGCGATCGTTGCCTTTTTGGCTACTTGTTCTAACAGACCATACCTTATCATTGTTCGCCAATACACTATTTATTGATGTCAGATAGAGTAGAATATAAATATGGTAAACAATTAATTATTCAATATAATTAATTTCATCAATTGCGTTTAGGCCACAACTTGAAAATTCAGAACAAATCAGCCAGAAACTATCCGCGCAGTATATATGAAACTCAGCGCTGATTCTGCTCAGACTGTGCAATGGCGAAGCGGAATCAGAAACTGTGCTTGACACAGATAAATATTTCTAAATGTGGTAGTTAAGTAATAAAACTTTCACTGTACCGCAGAGCTATGTACCATTTTGGAGTAATGCCCAATCAGTACACTTCAGTCAGCTCATCATATAATGTCCATGAAGGCAGTGTGTGAAATTAGCATGTTCTTGCATTAAATATTTACATGACATTTTTCTAAGAAAAGCAAAACATGACACCTTACGTTTTATCTCCAAATGGTAAGCATCGTTATAGAATAAAACAAAAACAATGAGGAGCACATCTGTGTACCTTTTATTGAGTAACAAAAATATATTTTGTTGATTTATTATCTGTGACATTGGCAAGTCCTTGCATTTAATATTTATATGTTACCGTTTTCTCCAAGATAAAGGTTTTCCCTCACGATTTGTTTGAGAGAACCCTTATGAAAACATTCAAATACAACCGTATAAATTTTTTAAGAATTAGCTGAAAATGTTGATACATAAGTTGTAGCAAATTTATTTAAACAAAAATAAGAATAATATGAATAAAACATCCAATGCTTATGTATGTCAACGACCTCCTTTGAGTGTTTGTGTAGACCATTTAGCAACGGATAGGACTAATCGTAAGTCCCAAATGACTTCATTGAAAATGGTGAAAAATTGTGTCACGTAATGACCCCCCCCCCCCCGCATACAAATACAATCTCTGTAAAGGACTAGGCTGCGTCTTTGCCGAACAAATTTTCTATTTAAATGAGCCACCTCGTGGGAAAACCAACAATGTGGTTTCCGAACAGTTCCGACACAAACCGGCCTGTACAAGCACAGAAAAGAGCTAGAAGCTTGAAATTTCGGATTTAAGTAGAAGAGGAATTCTACCATCCGAGTAGCGAAAACAAAGGCGCTGATCAGCTTCGCGGTTACCGCGAAGCTGATCTGCGCCTTTGTTTTCGCCAAGGCAGATTGTTGGTTTTCCCATGGGGCGGCTCAAATGAGACCGCTAATGAGACGTGCGGAGAGTTGCTTTGGAATTTTGTTATTTTTGTTAATCAGCATTATCATGCACGTATATGGATGTTATTGTCTGTGGCTGCATGACCTCTAATTCCAGGAATAGAAAATCTTTAATTTCCAACCGTCGCTACCTGCATATATATATCGTTAGTTAGAACAAGTCACGGCATCTTTACATAGTTTCTAGTTTCGAAAAATATTAATCCAAGGTTTCTATCACACTGATGTAACATTTCTTCAATATTTACAAAGTAAAAACTTACTTATCTTGTCACATAAATTTAAATCTGATCAATGACGTTCAATAATGTAAGATCTGAAAACACGGAAATGCCATCACGGCTATTTGCAAAGGCATCTAAGTGCAATGTACGGAGCTTCACAGATGAAAATATGATTTACATTATTATAAAGTCAATCTGATTGCATCAAAGAAACATTGCTAGCTAATTCTTGCTTATTTTGATGCAATTTGATAGCCAATAAGTCCACACGAACGGATCACGTTATTTAGTTAACCAGTTGCTTGTCCTGTTTATACTAAACGACACAAGAAAAGAACCTTTGCACTTTTCTTCCTACAGCGCTTTATAACACTGCACACATAAAAAACACATGTCAATTTTCGTAAATACTACAGATACGGCCTTGAAATTCGATTTGAGTTTTACTCACTAATTTTGTACTTTTCAAGATGGCACCTGTGCATTAAACATGTTATTTCTGAATATGAATAACCGTCATGCAGTCTGTATTTTTCTAGAAGCATCTGTCTTCTCTGTCTCGCAGACAGTGTTTTATGTTTAATGAATGCAGTCATGAGCTTTTGTTGCCAGACAAAAAGATTATGTCGTCTTATATTTGTCAAGACCTCTAAACTTGAGACTCCCTATGCGTATTAGTCTGGCACCTTCCGCAAAACAAATAAAATGGAAAACTAATGCAACACGTTGGTAGTCCCGAGTGGGATGGCTGTTTGGATAGTAACTACGAAAACACGCCCATTTAATATATTTTTTTCTTAAGTTATAAGAATTGAAAATTTTCAGCAGATCTTTTTTTAAATATATTTTTCTAATTTTTGCTCAATACATGAATTGTGGGTACACGTTAGAACCGAGTACCCACAATCTATGTTTTGGAGCAGAAATAAGAAAAATAGGTATACCCTGCAAACCCCAAGTTTGCTATATAACGGTAAGTTTTAAGGGGGTATACATTTCACGGACATGTTTCCTGATGGGTCTATCCCAATTGCAAGAGGAAGCGGAAATTCCTTTTGACGCTTGCAATCGTTAGAAGAAAGTCCCGTCATTCGACAAACACCCAGGATTTATGCAGCGAACCCTGCTTTTGTAAGCTATGGCATACATTTGTTTTTGTCTTCATCCCGAACGATATTCACATGACATGCTTAATCACTTATAAATGAGCATGTGCGTGAGAAAACCAGCAATTTGGGTTTATGACCAGGTCCGACACAATCTGGCCTGTACAATCACAGTAGCAGGCTAGAAGCTTGAAATTTTGGATTTAAGGAGCAGAAGAATTAAGACTGTCTGTGTTGCGAAAACAAAGTCGCTGATCAGCTGTGCAGTTACTGCACAGCTGATCTGCAACTTTGATTTCGCAAATGCAGACTGTTGGTTTTCTAGTGCGGCGGCTCAAATGCATTTTCTCCTATGGTTCCTGTTCGATGTAAGGTGATTTTCGATCGAAAAATTCATTTTATTAAGTGATTGCTAAGGTATAATGTCATAGCGTATATGCCATAGGGGAGCTTTTAATACAATAACAAATCAGACTGTTCCATAACAAAATGCCTGTTAATGCAGTTATTTTTTCCTGGAAAGATAAAGCATCATCGATGTTAGAAATGCTGAACATTATATATATCGACTCAATATTGCACGTTATCTGCTGTTGAGGGCGTGAACTTGTGAGGAGATATTGTAGCTATACTGACGTCAACAAAAAACGTCTCAGTCAACTTTGACACGTCATACTGCCAAGATTAACAATATTAATTATTTTAGATATTAGTCATATCTTTTGCTCACCTTTTACGCATTCGGAAATGCTGAAATGGAATCATTCAGACGTCTGCTTGAAACATGGCATGCTGTTGAAAACATACACCCCTCGCAAAATCCCTATTCTGTTCATGAACCGGTCTATCAGGCATCACTTCTTTCGATCACTGAAAGTCTCCATTGCAATACCAACACATAAGCCATAGAGTGGGATATCCATACGTGGCCATATGCTGTTGAAACACATTTTTTGAAAACCAAATTTCGTCCTCTAGCGTTATTGACGTCATTGCAGCTAATGATCAATGCTTAAATGGTTAAATGGTTATCGCCGTCAAAATGGTCAAAAAGTTTTCAAATGCGAACCTGGCATGGCAAAGAATAGTTTCTATTGTTACTTCTTTTGCCTTTAGCGTGAAACGAACGTCCTTACGAATAACGTGTATTTGACGTCTAGGGAAATAAGCGTCAGAATACCATTGCTCCATTCTTGGCAATTCATTTGAAATAATGCGACTACGTTATGAAAATCAACCCAAGGTGTACATCCGAATATGACGGCATCGTTTCTGAAAAGTTTCATCATTAGAATTCGTAGGCATAAGAGACGTCGACGTCAAAACGATTTTGCTACAGAAGCATCGGCGAAAGAGCTAGGGTAACAAAAATCGATAGAGGGAATCTTGTGTCGATGCGAACGATGATCCCCGACTATGGAATCGCTTCGAACGCAAGAAACCGAGCAGTATCATTTTTTCGTTCCGTCCGTTTCCTTTCTTGTGAAAAGTCCCTATGATAATTTCAGTATTTCAACTTCACGTAGTCCAGTGATGTGACGTTTCAAAATGTTGATGTTCACAAGTTTGTAAAACAACTTTCACACGGCTTTCAATAATTTTTACGTCAAAAACGTCTGTATAATGACGTCAGGGTGCATTTTTAAAAATGGTGCACCCACGCAAGTTTTGAGAAAAGTGCGCGTCTTAATCAAATTCGGTTTATGCTATACCATGAGAGAGAAGGTAAAAATAAGGATTATGCAAATTTTGTTCATATTGTATATCGTTTGGCCAAGTTATGCAACATTTTCGATGAGGTGTTTTTTATTGACGTCAGTATATGTTTTCTACACAGAAATGTGTATATTTTGTAAATATGCCCTGCAGCGGTCGATTTATGTAGGCATTGAACAATATATTCGAGTACCGATCAAGGAGGTTGATGATTAAACAAAACGACTTACCATTTGGGTCGGTACTCGAAATCACTATTTCTTACAACTTAACACAAATCAATAGTCCCTTTGACATGTATGTTTTTCTATACAGCATCAACATGATTAAAAATGAAAAATCCAAACTTTTACTGGTCGTCGCGATATTTTGTCTCAAGTAAATCAGCGTACGTCATAAACACCGCAAATCGACGTACATGTATAGGTTGACCAATGTGTGATTGTTCAGGAAGAAACGATTTTCTTTCTTGGTTGTGGAGCTAAGTGTGTATGCCCTTGCGTAATTGCTGTAAGGTTGTGCACAGCATAGTTCAGAGTGAAACATAAATGTTTAATTTCCAATCTTCGCTTTCTGCATAAAGGTATCTTAGGTTTCAACACGGCACGAAATCTTGAGATTGTTTCTACCAAACGTATACAGTTGACCATAATGAATCTTAGTATATAGAATAGTGAATGTTATACCCAATGGGCGGTTTGCCTTTATTAGATACGTCAGTGTTACGACCTAGCGTAACTAGACAGGTACAGCGAAAAACAACCAAGTAATTTAAACTTAACAATATTTAATCAAACAAATAAATGCTGCAAATACATACAAACAAACAAACAGATAAGTAAATAAATAAATAGATAACTTACAAAGTTAATGTCAAATAAGTCCTTGTCCCTCAAATGTAAGTCCACAATCCAGTAACCAGAATATGAGCACATGTATATTTTAATCCACACAAAACACTAGTGAAACAACCAAAATTATATACTTTAAATCACTTCAAATTTCTGAAAACCTACGACTGAATTGGGACCTATATTTATACATCTAAGGAAATTCTCCAGGTTTCTAGAGAATGATATAATAAACTTTTCTCTAGAAAAGAAACGAACTAAACGAAAGTTCTTTTAAATTCTCCAAAGAGAATTTAGAATTCTCCAGAGAGAATTCAAGGCCGCAACGACCATCAAGACTAAACGAGAGTCCACTAGACCCTTCGAGATCTCAGTATACATAGTCCAAATATATTTTCAACTTATGGTAAAAAAAAAACACTCACTCCATTTTCATCTGGAATTATCCACAAAGTGCTCATAGAATTTTCTATACTTCTAAATTATATAACAGTGATAAAAATAATCAATGACATTCTTCTACAAAGTTCTAGATAATAAATTGTAGAAACATAAAAAGAAATATATATTAATTAATTGGGTTACTCCCCTTTGATTATATATATATATAAATTATAAGTAATAGCTTTTAAAAGAATCAATATTATTGAATCAATTATATATAACACTTCCCCTCTTCAACGAAAAGAAAGTTTTGTGAAATAAAACTTTCTTTTGCAATACTCATATGCAAACATACAAGGCAAAACCGTCAAGCTCTTGAAAGGGTGTCTGGAATTATATTATCTCTACCTTTTATGTGTCTAATGTCAAGATTGTGCTCTTGCAACATGAGACTTATGCTCTAGCTAATACTCAGATTGAGTCTATTTTTCAGATTAACAGTGTAAATAGAGCTGAAACACTTTTAAGTATGGCCCAAACTGAACAAAAAACTCTGACAAGCCTTATTCCAAACATACCTGACCTTCTTATCATAAAGTAAGTTTGTCAAAGGCTCAGCTAAAACTGAAACATTATTACAGAACTTTCTGTAATATCCAGCCATACCCAAAAAGCGCATCAGTTGCCGTTTTCCTGTAGGTACAGGAAAATCTGATATAGCCTCAACTTTGGCTTCTACAGGTCTGACCTGACCTTGTCCAACAATATGTCCTAGAAATGTCAAACTAGCATGGCAAAATTCACTTTTCGGTAAGTTTATTGTCAGTTTAGCATCACTGAGTCTTTTGAAGAATTCTCTGATGATCTCCAGGTGTGGTTTCCACTCTTCACTGTAGATGATGGCATCGTCGATGTAAGCTTTACACCCATCCAGACCGAAAATCAAACTATTAACCAAGCGAACCAAGCAACATTTCAGCGCTTTCAGTTTATTTCGATATTGTCTTTCTGTAGTAACAAATTTTAAAATCTCCTTTGTACTGTCTGTAAATGGAATCTGCCAAAACCCTTTCGGCGAATCGATTTTTGTCACATATTTGGCGTGACCGATGTTGTCGATGCAATCGTTAATTCTTCGTTTGAGAAATGTGTCAGTTTTTGTGACAGAATTTACTTTCCTGTAGTCTGTGCACATTCGAAATGTCCCATCAGATTTTGGCACAAGTATACAAGGAGAACTCCATTCACTTTGACTAGGTTCTATAAAGTCATTGTCCAGCAAATACTTAACTTCTTTCCTGAGATATTGTTGTCTTTCAGGATGAAGTCTATACGGATGTTGTTTCACCGGTTTTGCTCCTTCAATAATGTCTACATCATGGTAGATTTTATCGGTTCTGGATGGAATGTCCGGAAATAAGTGCTCATATTCAAGAATTAATTGTTTTAGTTCATGTTTCTTGTCCGGATCTAGATGTGACAGTTTCTGATCGAGGTCATGCAAAATGTCAGAATTCTGGAGTTTTGAGGATAATGGTTCACAGTTCACAGAGTTCGTTTCTTCAAAGTCTGTCTGATTTTGTTCATGAGGGACAGAATTAACTATGCTTACTGAGGAAATAACTGAACTATCATTATCACTATCCCTATCAATGTACTTTTTAAGCATGTTAATATGACATAATTGTTTTTGCTTGCGCCTCCCAGGAGTGTTAACAATGTAATTTACATCACTTAACCTTTTCTCAACAGTATATGGACCATAATATCTAGCTTGTAATGGCCTGCCAGGAATGGGCAAAAGAGCAATCACCTTGTCTCCAGGGTCAAAATTTCTGTTCTGAGCATTTTCATCAAAATGCAACTTCATTTTGTTCTGAGCTGACTTAAGATTGGACCGAGCAACTTCCCAAGCTTTTGTCAATCTAGTTTTGAAGTCAGACACATACTGAAGTAAGTTCAAAGGACTGTCATTACTTGAAAGAAACTTCTCTTTCATAAGTTTTAAAGGTCCACGAACAGTGTGTCCGAAAACAAGTTCAAACGGACTGAACCCAAGAGACTCTTGTACTGACTCTCTGACAGCAAATAATAGCAAATGTATGCCTTCATCCCAATCTTTTTCGGTGTCAAAACAGTAAGATCTGATCATGTTCTTCAAAGTTTGATGGAATCTTTCCAAAGCACCTTGACTTTCAGGATGATAAGCTGATGACTTGTATTGTTTAATGCCAAGTTCATGCATTACTTGCTGAAATGTTCCTGACATAAAATTGGAACCCTGATCTGATTGGACTGATTTTGGAAGACCTACAAGTGTGAAAAACTTTACAAGTGCCTTAACTATTGTTTTCGTCTTGATATTCCTGAGTGGAATTGCTTCAGGAAAACGTGTTGAAGGACACATTATAGTCAAGAGATATTGGCAACCTGATTTAGTCTTGGGTAACGGACCTACACAGTCAATGATAATCCTACTAAATGGTTCATCAAATGCAGGAATAGGCTGTAAATTAGCTTTTGGAATAGTCTGATTAGGTTTTCCTACCATTTGACAAGTGTGACAGGATTTGCAATGTTGGGAAACATCAGATTTTAATCCTGGCCAGTAGAAATGCTTGAGAATTTTGTGGTAAGTCTTATTTATCCCTAAATGACCTGACATGGGAGTTTCATGGGCCAAGTTTAAGATTTCAGGACGATAAGCCTTAGGAACCACAATTTGGTGATTTATGGTCCATTCGTCTCCCGCTGAAACATCAGGAGGACGCCATTTTCTCATTAAGATGTCATTTTTGACATAAAAACAAACAGGAACCTGAGAAATTTCATTTTCATCTAAAGCCCTTTCAAATAAAGGCGAGATTTCAGGATCACTGCTGTTCTTGACAAAGTTGTGACCTTGACATTTGGTCGTGACCTTGGTCAAAAATTGAAGGTGAAAGGTCATTGTCTGACCTTTGATTGTTGAAGTCAGTTTGACTTGAAGAAAGAGATTTTGAAATCTCATCATGAAAAGACTGACCTATAAAAGTGTCAGTTAAGTCAATATCCTGTATCCCATCATTCAATTTGACTTTTTTTGCCATAGCCCTTGTAACGGCACATGAAGGGTAAAGATCAGGAATTTCCTGCTCAATGGGATCAGGCAATTGATCCTCACAAGGTGTATTGGTCAAAAGTGGGTTTACCACAACCTTATCTCCGGCTAAGTCATTGCCTAATAGCAAGTGAACACCTTTAAAAGGTAAAGAAGGCCTAATACCTACAGCCACAGGACCAGAAACTAAGTCTGAAGACAAATAAATGTTATGGAGCGGTACATTAACAAATCCACACTCTACTCCCTGAATGAGGACACTTGTCCCAGTTGAAGTCTTCTCGGAAAAAGGCAGGGTATCTGCTAAAATAAGAGACTGAGAAGCTCCGGTATCTCGTAAGATTTTAATAGGGGTAGACTGGGCAGAATCACTAGTAAGTGACACAAAACCTTCTGATAAGAATGGTTCATAAATCTCCATAATACAATCAGTCGCAGACGTTTTGGCCAAAATAGGATTTTCATCCTGAATAATCGACTGTGGTTTTGACCTTAAAGAAGTAAGACCTGTTGGTCTAGAATTATTTTGATTTTGTCTCTCTTTTCTTCTTTTCAAAGTTTCACATTCAGAAATGACGTGACCGTCACCTTTACAATAATTGCAAAACAGCCGGGGTGAGTATGAGGATCTTTGACCTTTGTTTTCACTAGTATCTTTATTTTTAGGATTATGTGAAGGACTGGAACTATCAGCTGTTAGTCCAGCTTGTGGTTGTGGATTAGGTTGAGGAGAATTATTTCTCTGTTGAGGGTTAAATGGTTTTGACTGAGGTGTATTAGGTTTAAATTGAGGGTTAAAAGGTTTCTTGTAAGGCTTATTTACAAAAGACACCTTATGAGTCAAAGCATAATCATCAGCTAATCGTGCTGCTACATCTAAAGTTTCTACTTCCCTTTCGTCAAGAAAAGATTTGACATCAGAGTGTATGCATCGTTTGAACTCTTCAACAAGCATGAGCTGTCTTAATTTTGCATGATCATACTTTACATCCTTTGAAGAACACCACCTATCAAATAATTGCTCCTTAGTTCTAGCAAATTCTACATGGGTTTGATCATGTTCTTTCCTACAATTTCTGAATTTCTGCCTATAAGCTTCAGGTACTAACTCATAAGCCTTAAGAATCAGATTTTTGACTGTGTCATAATCTGAACTTTGATCAAGTGGAAGCTGAGTGTAAATTTCTCGAGCTTTACCAATAACAACACTCTGTAGAAGCAAGGTCCAATGCTCTTTTGGCCATTTCAAATTTTCTGCTACCTTCTCAAAATGTAAAAAGTACTTATCTACTTCTTTTTCTTGAAATGGAGGAACGAGCCTGATATGCTTTGTAACATCAAATACTTTACTAGGATCAAAAGACACAGGAGGCATTGATTTACTGCTTAATTCAAGCTCTTTTATTTTTAAACTATATTGCAGTTTTTCTTTTTCAACCTCAATTCTTTCTTCTTGCTCTAATTTTTCTTTTGCAAGCCTTTCTTCTAACTCTCTTTGTTTTTCTAATCTTTCTTTTTCAAGTCGTTCTTCCATTTCTCTTTGTTTTTCTTTCTGTCTTTCTTCCATTTCTCTTTGTTTTTCTCTTTCCCTTTCTTCAAATGCTAACTTTTGTTTTTGCATTCTTTCTTCCCTTTCTTCCTTATCTGCCCTTCTTTTTTCTTCAAATTCTAATCTTAATTTTTCCAGTTCAAGATGCCTTTTTAATTCTAACTCTTTCAACTGTATGTCGGTTTGTGAGACCATAATTAGAGATGTAGCTGAGGGTTCAAAAAAATTCCTCATCAACAAGAAACTGAATGATAACATTCTTAATTTCACGTTTTAACATAGATGTTTTGACATCAGGTATGCTATAATGACTAGCAATGTCTAAAAGATCACTCTTTTTGGCCAAGTTTAACAGCTCTTGAGAAGGCGCAGCAATGAAATCTTCAAGTTTGAATAACATGGTTGCTTTTTGCTGGTATGACAAACAATAAATATCTTTTCAAATTCAGAATAAAATAGGTGCACAAAATGTTCAATCCCGGACGAGCCCCCAAAATCTGTTACGACCTAGCGTAACTAGACAGGTACAGCGAAAAACAACCAAGTAATTTAAACTTAACAATATTTAATCAAACAAATAAATGCTGCAAATACATACAAACAAACAAACAGATAAGTAAATAAATAAATAGATAACTTACAAAGTTAATGTCAAATAAGTCCTTGTCCCTCAAATGTAAGTCCACAATCCAGTAACCAGAATATGAGCACATGTATATTTTAATCCACACAAAACACTAGTGAAACAACCAAAATTATATACTTTAAATCACTTCAAATTTCTGAAAACCTACGACTGAATTGGGACCTATATTTATACATCTAAGGAAATTCTCCAGGTTTCTAGAGAATGATATAATAAACTTTTCTCTAGAAAAGAAACGAACTAAACGAAAGTTCTTTTAAATTCTCCAAAGAGAATTTAGAATTCTCCAGAGAGAATTCAAGGCCGCAACGACCATCAAGACTAAACGAGAGTCCACTAGACCCTTCGAGATCTCAGTATACATAGTCCAAATATATTTTCAACTTATGGTAAAAAAAAAACACTCACTCCATTTTCATCTGGAATTATCCACAAAGTGCTCATAGAATTTTCTATACTTCTAAATTATATAACAGTGATAAAAATAATCAATGACATTCTTCTACAAAGTTCTAGATAATAAATTGTAGAAACATAAAAAGAAATATATATTAATTAATTGGGTTACTCCCCTTTGATTATATATATATATAAATTATAAGTAATAGCTTTTAAAAGAATCAATATTATTGAATCAATTATATATAACACTTCCCCTCTTCAACGAAAAGAAAGTTTTGTGAAATAAAACTTTCTTTTGCAATACTCATATGCAAACATACAAGGCAAAACCGTCAAGCTCTTGAAAGGGTGTCTGGAATTATATTATCTCTACCTTTTATGTGTCTAATGTCAAGATTGTGCTCTTGCAACATGAGACTTATGCTCTAGCTAATACTCAGATTGAGTCTATTTTTCAGATTAACAGTGTAAATAGAGCTGAAACACTTTTAAGTATGGCCCAAACTGAACAAAAAACTCTGACAAGCCTTATTCCAAACATACCTGACCTTCTTATCATAAAGTAAGTTTGTCAAAGGCTCAGCTAAAACTGAAACATTATTACAGAACTTTCTGTAATATCCAGCCATACCCAAAAAGCGCATCAGTTGCCGTTTTCCTGTAGGTACAGGAAAATCTGATATAGCCTCAACTTTGGCTTCTACAGGTCTGACCTGACCTTGTCCAACAATATGTCCTAGAAATGTCAAACTAGCATGGCAAAATTCACTTTTCGGTAAGTTTATTGTCAGTTTAGCATCACTGAGTCTTTTGAAGAATTCTCTGATGATCTCCAGGTGTGGTTTCCACTCTTCACTGTAGATGATGGCATCGTCGATGTAAGCTTTACACCCATCCAGACCGAAAATCAAACTATTAACCAAGCGAACCAAGCAACATTTCAGCGCTTTCAGTTTATTTCGATATTGTCTTTCTGTAGTAACAAATTTTAAAATCTCCTTTGTACTGTCTGTAAATGGAATCTGCCAAAACCCTTTCGGCGAATCGATTTTTGTCACATATTTGGCGTGACCGATGTTGTCGATGCAATCGTTAATTCTTCGTTTGAGAAATGTGTCAGTTTTTGTGACAGAATTTACTTTCCTGTAGTCTGTGCACATTCGAAATGTCCCATCAGATTTTGGCACAAGTATACAAGGAGAACTCCATTCACTTTGACTAGGTTCTATAAAGTCATTGTCCAGCAAATACTTAACTTCTTTCCTGAGATATTGTTGTCTTTCAGGATGAAGTCTATACGGATGTTGTTTCACCGGTTTTGCTCCTTCAATAATGTCTACATCATGGTAGATTTTATCGGTTCTGGATGGAATGTCCGGAAATAAGTGCTCATATTCAAGAATTAATTGTTTTAGTTCATGTTTCTTGTCCGGATCTAGATGTGACAGTTTCTGATCGAGGTCATGCAGAATGTCAGAATTCTGGAGTTTTGAGGATAATGGTTCACAGTTCACAGAGTTCGTTTCTTCAAAGTCTGTCTGATTTTGTTCATGAGGGACAGAATTAACTATGCTTACTGAGGAAATAACTGAACTATCATTATCACTATCCCTATCAATGTACTTTTTAAGCATGTTAATATGACATAATTGTTTTTGCTTGCGCCTCCCAGGAGTGTTAACAATGTAATTTACATCACTTAACCTTTTCTCAACAGTATATGGACCATAATATCTAGCTTGTAATGGCCTGCCAGGAATGGGCAAAAGAGCAATCACCTTGTCTCCAGGGTCAAAATTTCTGTTCTGAGCATTTTCATCAAAATGCAACTTCATTTTGTTCTGAGCTGACTTAAGATTGGACCGAGCAACTTCCCAAGCTTTTGTCAATCTAGTTTTGAAGTCAGACACATACTGAAGTAAGTTCAAAGGACTGTCATTACTTGAAAGAAACTTCTCTTTCATAAGTTTTAAAGGTCCACGAACAGTGTGTCCGAAAACAAGTTCAAACGGACTGAACCCAAGAGACTCTTGTACTGACTCTCTGACAGCAAATAATAGCAAATGTATGCCTTCATCCCAATCTTTTTCGGTGTCAAAACAGTAAGATCTGATCATGTTCTTCAAAGTTTGATGGAATCTTTCCAAAGCACCTTGACTTTCAGGATGATAAGCTGATGACTTGTATTGTTTAATGCCAAGTTCATGCATTACTTGCTGAAATGTTCCTGACATAAAATTGGAACCCTGATCTGATTGGACTGATTTTGGAAGACCTACAAGTGTGAAAAACTTTACAAGTGCCTTAACTATTGTTTTCGTCTTGATATTCCTGAGTGGAATTGCTTCAGGAAAACGTGTTGAAGGACACATTATAGTCAAGAGATATTGGCAACCTGATTTAGTCTTGGGTAACGGACCTACACAGTCAATGATAATCCTACTAAATGGTTCATCAAATGCAGGAATAGGCTGTAAATTAGCTTTTGGAATAGTCTGATTAGGTTTTCCTACCATTTGACAAGTGTGACAGGATTTGCAATGTTGGGAAACATCAGATTTTAATCCTGGCCAGTAGAAATGCTTGAGAATTTTGTGGTAAGTCTTATTTATCCCTAAATGACCTGACATGGGAGTTTCATGGGCCAAGTTTAAGATTTCAGGACGATAAGCCTTAGGAACCACAATTTGGTGATTTATGGTCCATTCGTCTCCCGCTGAAACATCAGGAGGACGCCATTTTCTCATTAAGATGTCATTTTTGACATAAAAACAAACAGGAACCTGAGAAATTTCATTTTCATCTAAAGCCCTTTCAAATAAAGGCGAGATTTCAGGATCACTGCTGTTCTTGACAAAGTTGTGACCTTGACATTTGGTCGTGACCTTGGTCAAAAATTGAAGGTGAAAGGTCATTGTCTGACCTTTGATTGTTGAAGTCAGTTTGACTTGAAGAAAGAGATTTTGAAATCTCATCATGAAAAGACTGACCTATAAAAGTGTCAGTTAAGTCAATATCCTGTATCCCATCATTCAATTTGACTTTTTTTGCCATAGCCCTTGTAACGGCACATGAAGGGTAAAGATCAGGAATTTCCTGCTCAATGGGATCAGGCAATTGATCCTCACAAGGTGTATTGGTCAAAAGTGGGTTTACCACAACCTTATCTCCGGCTAAGTCATTGCCTAATAGCAAGTGAACACCTTTAAAAGGTAAAGAAGGCCTAATACCTACAGCCACAGGACCAGAAACTAAGTCTGAAGACAAATAAATGTTATGGAGCGGTACATTAACAAATCCACACTCTACTCCCTGAATGAGGACACTTGTCCCAGTTGAAGTCTTCTCGGAAAAAGGCAGGGTATCTGCTAAAATAAGAGACTGAGAAGCTCCGGTATCTCGTAAGATTTTAATAGGGGTAGACTGGGCAGAATCACTAGTAAGTGACACAAAACCTTCTGATAAGAATGGTTCATAAATCTCCATAATACAATCAGTCGCAGACGTTTTGGCCAAAATAGGATTTTCATCCTGAATAATCGACTGTGGTTTTGACCTTAAAGAAGTAAGACCTGTTGGTCTAGAATTATTTTGATTTTGTCTCTCTTTTCTTCTTTTCAAAGTTTCACATTCAGAAATGACGTGACCGTCACCTTTACAATAATTGCAAAACAGCCGGGGTGAGTATGAGGATCTTTGACCTTTGTTTTCACTAGTATCTTTATTTTTAGGATTATGTGAAGGACTGGAACTATCAGCTGTTAGTCCAGCTTGTGGTTGTGGATTAGGTTGAGGAGAATTATTTCTCTGTTGAGGGTTAAATGGTTTTGACTGAGGTGTATTAGGTTTAAATTGAGGGTTAAAAGGTTTCTTGTAAGGCTTATTTACAAAAGACACCTTATGAGTCAAAGCATAATCATCAGCTAATCGTGCTGCTACATCTAAAGTTTCTACTTCCCTTTCGTCAAGAAAAGATTTGACATCAGAGTGTATGCATCGTTTGAACTCTTCAACAAGCATGAGCTGTCTTAATTTTGCATGATCATACTTTACATCCTTTGAAGAACACCACCTATCAAATAATTGCTCCTTAGTTCTAGCAAATTCTACATGGGTTTGATCATGTTCTTTCCTACAATTTCTGAATTTCTGCCTATAAGCTTCAGGTACTAACTCATAAGCCTTAAGAATCAGATTTTTGACTGTGTCATAATCTGAACTTTGATCAAGTGGAAGCTGAGTGTAAATTTCTCGAGCTTTACCAATAACAACACTCTGTAGAAGCAAGGTCCAATGCTCTTTTGGCCATTTCAAATTTTCTGCTACCTTCTCAAAATGTAAAAAGTACTTATCTACTTCTTTTTCTTGAAATGGAGGAACGAGCCTGATATGCTTTGTAACATCAAATACTTTACTAGGATCAAAAGACACAGGAGGCATTGATTTACTGCTTAATTCAAGCTCTTTTATTTTTAAACTATATTGCAGTTTTTCTTTTTCAACCTCAATTCTTTCTTCTTGCTCTAATTTTTCTTTTGCAAGCCTTTCTTCTAACTCTCTTTGTTTTTCTAATCTTTCTTTTTCAAGTCGTTCTTCCATTTCTCTTTGTTTTTCTTTCTGTCTTTCTTCCATTTCTCTTTGTTTTTCTCTTTCCCTTTCTTCAAATGCTAACTTTTGTTTTTGCATTCTTTCTTCCCTTTCTTCCTTATCTGCCCTTCTTTTTTCTTCAAATTCTAATCTTAATTTTTCCAGTTCAAGATGCCTTTTTAATTCTAACTCTTTCAACTGTATGTCGGTTTGTGAGACCATAATTAGAGATGTAGCTGAGGGTTCAAAAAAATTCCTCATCAACAAGAAACTGAATGATAACATTCTTAATTTCACGTTTTAACATAGATGTTTTGACATCAGGTATGCTATAATGACTAGCAATGTCTAAAAGATCACTCTTTTTGGCCAAGTTTAACAGCTCTTGAGAAGGCGCAGCAATGAAATCTTCAAGTTTGAATAACATGGTTGCTTTTTGCTGGTATGACAAACAATAAATATCTTTTCAAATTCAGAATAAAATAGGTGCACAAAATGTTCAATCCCGGACGAGCCCCCAAAATCTGTTACGACCTAGCGTAACTAGACAGGTACAGCGAAAAACAACCAAGTAATTTAAACTTAACAATATTTAATCAAACAAATAAATGCTGCAAATACATACAAACAAACAAACAGATAAGTAAATAAATAAATAGATAACTTACAAAGTTAATGTCAAATAAGTCCTTGTCCCTCAAATGTAAGTCCACAATCCAGTAACCAGAATATGAGCACATGTATATTTTAATCCACACAAAACACTAGTGAAACAACCAAAATTATATACTTTAAATCACTTCAAATTTCTGAAAACCTACGACTGAATTGGGACCTATATTTATACATCTAAGGAAATTCTCCAGGTTTCTAGAGAATGATATAATAAACTTTTCTCTAGAAAAGAAACGAACTAAACGAAAGTTCTTTTAAATTCTCCAAAGAGAATTTAGAATTCTCCAGAGAGAATTCAAGGCCGCAACGACCATCAAGACTAAACGAGAGTCCACTAGACCCTTCGAGATCTCAGTATACATAGTCCAAATATATTTTTAACTTATGGTAAAAAAAAAAACACTCACTCCATTTTCATCTGGAATTATCCACAAAGTGCTCATAGAATTTTCTATACTTCTAAATTATATAACAGTGATAAAAATAATCAATGACATTCTTCTACAAAGTTCTAGATAATAAATTGTAGAAACATAAAAAGAAATATATATTAATTAATTGGGTTACTCCCCTTTGATTATATATATATATAAATTATAAGTAATAGCTTTTAAAAGAATCAATATTATTGAATCAATTATATATAACATCAGGATGAACATTTTGTCACCAACATGACAGGCATATGTACCAGCAAGGTTTCGAACCCGCAACCCATTGATTGCTAAGTGAATACGCTATCCATTAAACCACCGCGGCTGTACAAATTAACTGCGAAGCTGATCAGCGCCTTTATTTTCGTTACATACATAGTACAATTCATCTACTTTCTAAATCCAAAATTTCCAGCCTCTATCCATCTTCTGTGACTGTACAGCCCGGTTTGTGTCGGACCTGGTCGGAGCCCAAATTGTCAGTTTCTCATGCACATGCTCCTAAAGTGTCAATTGTTTCAAATTAATGACCCCCTTTGAGTATATGTGTAGACCGTTTTGCAGAATCAGAATCAGAATCAGAATAGTTTACTGGTGAAACGTCAAACTGACAATACCACACCAGGGGGATGGGGCTTGACCGGAGGGGATTAGTCCCGAGCTCTCACAAGAGAAGTAAATTTAGACACACACTCATCTGACAATTCAGCAGAGGAGATCAGAGAATCAGGGAGTTCATTCCAATCTCTAATGGTCTGGGGGAAGAAACTGTGTAAATAGGCATTTGTACTTGCTGAAGGTATCTGAAATGCCAAGGAGTGTTGATTCCTACAACGCCTATTTTTGGGGATAAGGTCATCCGTGGGTATTTTTGCTCTCTTTTTCAGACCTTTGTAAAACAATATAATTCTATTATCCTTCCTTCTTTTCTGCAGGGATTCCCATTTTAGTTTTTTAAGGATGCCAGTCATACTACCTTTTTCATATGTATAGTTCCTAGTTACAAACCTAGCCGCACGCTTTTGCACTTTCTCCAAATCATCTATCAGACCTTCATAATGAGGGTCCCAAACTGAGCTACCATATTCAAGAATAGGTCTCACCAGACCTTTATAGGCAGCTTCTCTCACATCTTGGGGGCAAGAAAACAGATTTCGTCTCAAAAAACCAAGGGTCCTATTGGCTTTGGTGCACACATTGCTGATGTGAGTATTCCATTTTAAATCCTTAGTTATTGTTACCCCAAGATATTTGATACTCTCAACATTTTCCAACACAGTACCCTCAAGCTTGTAAGAAGCCTGAATTTTACTAGTACGTTTATTTGCAAAGGACCAGAAAACATTACGGAAACACACCCATGCAAGACACAATGCCCACAATCAATGCTTTGAATACATATATAGCTGCAATTTGGCAGACAAGCGGAGACTTTCTTTGCTAGTGTAATTCTGTTAATATGCATTATCATGCACAAACATGTATACGGGCGTACTTGTCTGTCGCTGCATGGCTCAAATTCGAGAAAAAGTAAATTTGGGCCGCCACATCAGAAAACCAACAATCTGCATTGCGAAAACAAAGGCGCAGATCAGCGGTGCAGTAACTGCACAGCTAATCAGCGCCTTTGTTTTCGCTACACAGATAGTACAATCCCTTTGCTTCCTATATAAAAAATTCGAGCTTCTAACCATCTTCTGTGACTGGACAGCCCGGTTTGTGTAGAACCCGGTCGGAACCCAAATTGTTGGTTTTCTCACGCACCCATATGCTCATTTTAAATTTCCAACCCTCGCTACTTGCATATATATATCGTTAGTTAGAACAAGTAACGGCATCTTGACATAGTTTTTATCACACTGATGTAACATTTCTTCAATATTTACAATGTAAAAATCACATACAAGATTTAAATTTGATCAATGGCGTTAAATAATGTAAGATCTGAAAACACGGAAATGCCATCACGGCTATTTGCAAAGGCATTTAAGTGCAATGTACTGAGGTTCACAGATGAAAATATGATTTACATTACTATTAAGTCGATCTGATTGCATCAAGGAAACATTGCTGGCTAATTCTTGCTTATTTTGATACATAATGATAGCCAATAAGTCAACGAGAACGTGATCACCCGTTAGTTAGTTGACCAGTTGCTTGTCCTGTTTATACTCAACGACACAAAAAAAGAACCTTTGCATTTTCCCTCCTACAGTGCTTTATAAAACTGCAAACATATGTTCTGTCAATTTTCGTAAATGTCTCAGATACGGCCTTGAAATTCGATTTGGGTTTCACTCACGAATCACGAAGCTTTGTTGTTTTTTTTTTTCAAGATGGGCATCTGTGCAATACAGGTGTTATTTCTGAATACGAATAACTCTCATGCAGTCTGAACTTTTCTGGAAACCTCTATCTGGAGATATATCCTTCTCTGTTTCACGGAACTTGTTTTTAATGAATGAAATCATGAGCTTTTGTTGCCAGACAAAAAGATTATGTCGTCTTACATTGGTCAATACGTCCAAACTTGAGAATCCCTGTGCGTACTAGTCTGGCACCTTTCGCAAAACAAATAAAATGGGGGGATAAAATGCAACACGTTAAGAGTCCCGAGTTGGATGGCGGTTTTACGAAAACACGCCCATATAATATATAGATTATATATGGTCCAATTGGTGTTTTTCTTTTGCTCCTGATTCAGTAAGTTATTTGGCGCCCAGGGATCTCCATCGTCGGGCAGCTAACTCAATCTGTGAGTCTTCGTTTTTTATTCATGATGGTGTTTATCATGATTTGTTTGTCCATAATGATTCATTGACTAGTTAATAGAGATTCACAACGAGGACCGTACAACTAACTAAATATTGTGAACCACTGCAGAAGCTGAGGGTGAGGTTAGGTATCTGTAAAATCGATTTAAGCCCGCCAGTAAGGATCACGTCAAAACCCGTATTCAGTTTGCCTACATTTTGAAAGCCTGTATTGAGAAACATGCATAAATAATGCCTGTAATTGTGTGTTTTTGTGGAAGCCTGACATCCTGTGCACACAGCAAAATAAGTTTGATTTGAAAATTCTACATATATTCGCCATAACATTAGTTTTTTGGGAGCAGGGGTAATTTTTTTGACAAAAAAATTGATACCAAAAACCAAAAATTTCTACAGTATTGATCGAAATACATGGTAAAATAATATACACTGAAAAAAAGTTATAAGAGGCCACCTCATATTTTTTCTTCTAGTTCAGAAAGTAAAATACGATCAATTAAAATTCATGATCCAATGAATAAACCAATGTCTAACAGTGGCTCTGTGAGTTTCTGCATTCCAAAATGCGTGATACTTCTCACACAGACGAAGCATGTGTAAAGGTACCCTATTTCAAAAAGTCACACTTTATTAACATCAAATTAAATGTCATATTATGACGTCGTGTTTTTACATTTTAATTTATTTGAAAGTGCTACTGACTGCCATGATGCAAGATAAAATTAAGTCAAAAGCGTTGTTGCAATAAGAATCTTCGTTTCTGTTTTGTACATGCAAGAAGACAACAACCTGAATAACAGGAATTCAGCTTTTGTATGCAATTTGCATACCAACTTTGTTCTTCTCCAGTTGCGTTATTATCAGCAGCACGACAATGAAATTTTCAGCGATTATTTAGGTCAAATACTAGACTCTGATAAATTTTGAAAATTAAAAAAATCGTCCACAAATTTTGATATTTTGTTCGTTAAAAATTGGCATTGAAACCGGAAGTGTGCGGCAGCCTTGACCTGTTGGTCCTCGAAAATGGTCTAAAACAGTTCAGTCGAGTTATATCTCTCATTTCCAGGCCGCATCAAGTGAATTTAACAGGGGTCAACATGTTTAAGAGGCACATTTATGAATTTTCCAAAAAATCTCAAAATTGGCGATTTTTAAAAATGCATAAAAATTCTACCAGTAGAGAAAATTCGAATGTTTGATGTTTTTCCGAGCCGTAACAACCCTTTTGATGACACCCGTCCCTAATTTCAATAAATGGTGTGCTGTATCCAATATTTTATTTAAAAACATTGATTTTTGCATTTTTACTCCAAAAACGCCTTTAGTAAAAGAAAATTATTTCTTAACACTTTGGAACTTTACTTACTTGAAAGACACGTCTTTTGACAAAAAATCGTGCAATTTTTAACATGGCTTAGAAACAAAAAATGAGTTTGAAAAGTGGCCTCTTATAACTTTTTTTCAGTGTACAGTCAGACATAAGTTAAGCATCACCCTTATTTTTTTCTAAAGGTGTTTTTCAAGTAAATTTCTTGCTAAAACAAAATTTAATTTGTATGGGTCTTTAACTCGCTTCTTTCCCTGATTTGTTAGGCCTTTCAGAATGACATTTGGCCTTGTTGCTCAAGTTCTATGGTGTCTTGAATACGCCTACCCCTATTTTGGGGGTATGCCATTTAAAGTTGTTTAACCGAGCACCATACGTTCGCCACTGAGTTGGTATAGGCATGGTAAGAAACCAGAGTTATATCGTAAAAATGTGCCAGAAAAATTTTCTTCTACTCAATGTTTTAATGGCAGTTACAAGCAGATGCAGGAAAAGTTATTTGCTTGTTTATTAAACATGACGTTTTCACTATGTAACATGCCATTCTTTAAACTTCTATAACTTTTTATGTGTTCGAGATATCTGTCTGAATTTTTCAGATTGATTATGGTGTTGGTATTGTCAAAATATGGAGCTATCATTTTACACTTTTTTGCGATTTGAAAATTTCACAGGTTTCCGGCGGCCATCTTGGATTTATGCTAATTGCACGATTTGCCAAAAGTTGACAGATCTGCATTCAAGCTAGATTAGTTCTATAACTCCTGTAAAGGACAAAGAAACAAAAAAATATTTTAGTACTAAACATTTCTAGGTTAAAATCAATGGTACAAAGCAGGGTGAAATGAATAATGAAACAGTGAATTCGGACTATGTATGGGTATGCCTGCATAAACAAAGCCTCGTTGTTTACCTTAAGATTAATTTAATCCGGATGTGCTTTAAATTATCACCCACATATCAAATATCACAAATATCAAAGAAAATATTTCTGTTCTGAAAGGTGTACTGTTTACCGCCAGAAAATATTCAAGTGATGCTTAACTTATGTCTGACTGTATATTTGCAGCGTAAAACAATGCTGCTAATCATCATATTTTGATAAAAAAAAAAAAAAAAAAAAAAAACGAGTTAAAATATTTCAATGTTTTTGTTAAATAATTATTTTATCTATAACTTTTGAACATTGCATGTAATGCATATATCCTACACTGTCATCATTCAGGTGTATCACAAATACATAGTCTACATGAAATTCGAGGTGAATACCCTACATGTCTGATAAATGTACCTTCTTATACATGCAAGCAACAAAAATCGACTATTTGTGCTGTAAGGCTAGTAAATATACTATAAGACTTAAGTTTAGCAATTTTTTCATCCATCACTATTTTCAAAATCAAATGTTTGAAAACGCTTTTAATGTTCAAATTCATGTTTCGTGACGAGTTTGTGTGCTTTTCTCACGTCCACGAGTTGCTACGTTACGTTGAACAAATCATGCAAATCACGTGCCCAGCATTCCACGTGCATCTTATGTTATCAATTTTTGCTTTGTTTGATTGGTAAAAGTGTCAAAACGAATAAAGCGGAATGATATTTGAAAAATTCCGTGAGGGGACGCGTTAAACCAGCGCAACACGAAGATCAATACGCCCAGTGCAGACATGAAGAAAAAGAAAGTCAATTGAAATATTTCTAAGCTTGCTAGAGTACGATACAGTCTCCTAGAATCATATTCCATCAGCTGATAGCATCAAAAACCGGCACCATGACGCCAGACAACGTAAGGCTATCATGATGTAGGGCAATGCCAATTTGACGTCATAGTGACGTAATCGATTTTAAGCAGCCTACGAATATCAGGTTTGATAATGTACGGCATGGAAAGATGGATTTGTATCGGAACAGCTGACAGGAAACAACTTGCGTGGTGCGAACACCGTGAATATTACTGTTACGTTTTTGGCCCTGTTAACGTTAAACGTAAACGTGCAAGACTAGACTTGACATCACATCAAACCTTATTGGCCTACTAAGTGAAAGTTTTCTCGTAAAAGCGAAATCGTACGTCATTTCAGCAATTAAACACTATGGGTTCACCTCGGGAGAAAGACCGGGGAACAAAATGACGTCAGGTACGTCTTACACCGGGGGGCGTTACCAGGTACCATAATGGAACCAAATCTCTACGATCATGGTACTGTACTCTTTTTGAGCACATGGGGATGTTAAATGACTGCTTTGAGAATAAAAGGTTAACTTTTCATATGTCGAGAAATAATGTGTGAATTTTGAGGTGACACCCTTAAAACTTTGACGTAGCGTAATTGCGTCAGGACAAGATGGCTTTCCGGCGAAAAGTGGAAATTGTGGTTCATTAAGGATTAAATATTGATGGGTTAAAGAGTTTAGTTCAGTTCATCTTTATACCAATTTGCAATTTCGAAATCAAATGAAAATTGCTAAACTTAAGTCTTATAGTACATTTGCCCACATATTTTGAGCAACTCAGTTTGTTTGACATAACATTTTGCACAATATAGAACCCGATGTAGACCATGACTTGCCTCATATATGCTATCACAAGCTTACATGTTACTAAGCCAAGACTAAGGTATGACATAAACTCGTTGGTAAAGACAGTCTAATTTCTAAAACCTAACTAGTGTTGATCATCAAAGTTCACCAGAAATGTGTCTGGTTGAAGAACATAGGGCAGAATTTCACCGGGTGTGGCTACTTTTCAAACACTAGGTCATATTCAGCCAGGTAGAAATATGGTAGAAATATGTATATAAACAAGCTACAGTCCTAAACAAAAATATTGAAGTCACTTGATTTGATGGGCTAGCATTATAGATAGTTTTTGAGCATCTTGACAGCCTTCCCCACGGAACCAAGCATGCCATTTTTATATTATGTCTGTAATGTAAAACTACAACTGTGTGCAAAAGGATTTTTTGTTCCCGGGGGCGGGGAAACACACCCACCTAAAAAAAAAAAAATTCAATTCCCATTAAGGTTAATTGCAGAAACTATGTTTTCACGCCAAAAAAATTAACTGGTACTTTTTCCTGGAGGAAAACATTATGGGAATCAATGAAGGCATATTCAAACTATTTAATTCACTAACAAAAAGGTGTTTTGAAATAAAAACTTATTTCGCTTTTTCTATAGGCAGTCAGAATGGACGTTCTCCTTTTATATTACTGATCGTTCCAAGACGATACTTCTGTGGTGGTTTTTTTTTATTGTTTTATGTCTTGTTGTTTAAAATCTGTGTGCTGTTGGTGCCTTATGTATGTTTTTATATTTTAGTTAAGTTTAGGTAACTGAGTGGCCACCTATTGGGAAAATAGCTGCTCATTCGGCTTACGATATGTTTTCATGGTATAAGTACCTGATTGTTAATTTAGTTTTTTCCCACCTCAGTTTTTGGAGTGGGAATCTTTTTCTGATTGCGCCTTTTTCAGATCGTTGCCTACTTGTACCTTCTTGAGTTGTAAAAATTGACAATTTTCAGCAGATTCATTTTTTTTAAATATTTTCCTTAATTTTGCTCAAAACATGGATTGTGGGTATACGTTAGAACCGCCTCGGCGAGTACCCACAATCTATGTTTTGGAGCAAAGATAAGAAAAATATATATACCCCTGCATACCCCTGCATACCCCAGTTTTACTTTATAGAAGTGGGATATAATGGGGTATTCATTTCACGGACATTTTTTCCAGACGAAAATGTTACGCATTTCAAAAAATCGTCTATGGAAAGCAATAAGATAAATGTAGGTCTATCCAAATCCCAGGAGGAAGCGGAAATTCCTTTTGACACTTGCAATCGTTCGTAGAAAGACCCGTCATTCGACCAACCCAACACCCAACATTTATGCAACGAATCCTGATTTTGCAAGCTTTGGTATACATTTTTGTCTTCATCCCGAACGATATTCACATGACATACTTAACCCGTATTTGACGAATGGATTCACATATCATTATCATTTGGGTGAGTCCACTTTCCTTTTTAGGGGTGTTAGGAGTGATTTTTAAATTTTATCCCATTTTTTCGATGAATTTTCGTCAAGCAAACAGAATAGTCCCAGATGGGACGCCGCGTTCTGCGGCGTCACAATCATCTGGGGCTATTCTGTTTGTCTATGTCCCATAAAAGAGACGCCAGGCTAAAATAAGTTCATCCCTTATAAATGCATTTTCTCCTATGGATGCTATTCGATAAAAGGTGATTTGAGCTCGTGCATGAGAAAACAAATAATTTGGGTTTCCCACTAGGCCCAACACAAACCAGTCTATACAGTCACAGAAGTTAGCTATAAGCTTTCAATTTCGGATGAAAGAATAAGAGGGATTGTATTATCCATGTAGCGAAAACAAAGGCGCTGATCAGCTTCGCGGTGACCGCGAAGCTGATCTGCGTCTTTGTTTTCGCATATGCAGATTGTTGGTTTTCTTATGCAGCGGCTCATTTTTGATCGAAATATCCATTTTATTAAATGACTGCTAAGGCATAATGTCATTGAATATATGCCATAGGGGAGCTTTTAATACGATAACAAATCAGACTGTTCCATAACAAAATGCCTGTTTAATACAACTATTATTTTCCTGGAAAGATAAAGCATCATCGATGTTAGAAATGCTGGACATTATATAAATCGACTCAATATTGCAAGTTATCTGTTGTTGAGGGTGTGAACTTGTGAGGAGATATTGTCGCTATGTTTTCTTTGCTATTAATATTTTGACTGGACATAGATGAGTCAAACATTGAGCAAGATCCGATCGAAGTGAAATTGCAGATTTAATAGCTGTCCTAGAGCATTTGATAAAAAAAATTCTTACAAACTTATGCAAAATTGGCGTATACTGATTTACTTCACTATTCCTTATACGATACCATAACTTTATCGTCATTCGAAAATACACGATTTATTGATATCAGTGTAACGGGATAGTCTCCCTTGTAGAATACGTTGGTGCAACGTATTAGCGGCATATTAGCGGGTAGTAATATGCAAATTAGAAACTCAAAACTTTGTGATTAGAGTAAGTGTTAGGTATATAGCGCAGTAAACCACCCTTTATGGATGAGCATGCTTTTCCACCGACGGGGTTTCTGTGGCTTGGTTCGGATGCACGTTACATTTGGTGGCAGCGGTGGGATGATGAAAACTGCCAGAACGGAGTTGCCTTACCCATGTAGTCCCCAGGCCAAGACTCGGGGCGAGTCTTCTCGGAGGGGGAAGTAATGTAACGGAATAGTCTCCCTTGTAGAATACGTTGGTGCAACGTATTAGCGGCATATTAGCGGGTAGTAATATGCAAATTAGAAACTCGAAACTTTGTGATTAGAGTAAGTGTTATGTATATAGCGCAGTAAACCACCCTTGGTGGATGAGCATGCTTTTCTACTGACGGGGTTTCTGTGGCTTGGCTCGGATACACGTTACATCAGATAGACTCTAGAATATAAATATGGTAAACAATTAATTATTCAATATGATTAATTTCATCAATTGCGTTTAGGCCACAACTGGAAAATTCAGCACAATTCATCCAAAAACTATCCGCTCAGTATATATAAAGCTGAGTGCTGATTCTGGCCAGACTGTGCGAAGAGGAATCAAAAACTGTGCTTGGCACAGATAAATATTGTTACCTGTAAAATGGTAGCAAAGTAATAAAACTTTCACTGCACCGCAGAGTTGCGCAGCCCATGCTCTGTACCATTTTGGAGTTATGCCCTATCAGTAGTCAGCTCATCATATAATGTCCACGAAGGAAGCGTTTGATTTATGATGTGGGAAATTAGCATGTTCTTGCATTAAATATTTACATGACATTTTTCCAAGAAAAGCAAAACATGACACCTTACATTTTATCTTTTATTAACTTAAAGTAAAAAAATATATATATATATTGTCGATTTATGTTCTGTGACATTGGCAAGTTCTCGCAATTAATATTTATATGTTACCCGTTTCCCCAAGATAAAGAAAGTCGACACATATCAATTTTATAAGAATTTACAAATGTACCGGAAAATGTTGACACATGAGTTGTAGCAAATTTATTCAAACAAAATAAGAAGAATAAGAATAAAACATCCAATACTAATATATGAGCCGCCTCATGGGAAAACCAACAATCTGCCTAGGCGAAAACAAAGGCGCAGATCAGCTTCGCGGTAACCGCGAAGCTAATCAGCGCCTTTGTTTTCGCTACTCGGACAATTCCTCTTCTACTTAATAGGGCTTTCACACTTACCACGATTCGACCACGATTGTAATCGTGGTCATCATCGTGAGGGAATCGGGATTGTCGTAACGGATCTTATCCGATCGTATCTCATCTTGATGTCAATCGCGGCAATCGGGTTAATCGTGATAAAATTTTTGACAGCCAAAAAATTTTCCACGATTATCCCGATTGATAAATCAATCGTGTTCATCGCATCAGATCGTTATACATCGTATCAAATCGCAACAGATCGAATCTACTCGTGTACCTCAATCGCGGCTATCGCAACGAATCGTGGACAAGGAGAGCGCCACGATGTGATACGATCTCCTACGATATGTTGCGATTTGTCGCGATGCATTGATCGCGATCTAATACGATTGGTTCACGAGCAGATACGATATAATACGATAAGATACGGGTAGATACGAGACGTTGCGCTCAATGATTGGTGTTCACGATTAGTTACGAGTTCCTGCAATATCGACACGATTGCTGCACGATTATCAAGATTATATCATTGATATGCACAGTAAAATTCTTTTAATGGCTTTTAAGGGCTTTTCAAATGATAAAGAGATAATTAAATAACTGCCAGAAACTTATACAATGAAAGCCAAAATTCACCCCTAGATCCCGGAATGAAAATAACTATGAGCTAAAATAAAGTTATAGACTTTGAGATGTTGCAAACTTAGAATGTCATATAAAATAGAGAAATTTGAATGCAGCCCCACTCATTTGACATAAGTCAGTCAGACAATCACCGCCCTCTACTACTGTCATCAATAATGGCTTAGAAATGTAGTTTTAATCGTGTACAAGTTCAAGCGAAAGAGACGATGCTCGGTAGCGCGTTTAAAACCACTGTTGCGTCCAATCGCGGCTTGAATCGTGATAATCCGTGTCCTTATCGTGAGATTTATCGCAGCACATCGCATCTTATCCTGATGAACGTGAAGAAACGTATCCAAACGTATCTGCTCGCAATGGATCGTGTCAAATCGTAAACCCTTATCGTGGTGATCGTAGCCGCTCGTACTTAATCTTCGCAGATCGGCCAGCTATATCGTAACAGATCTGGTTATCAATCGTGACTTTATCGCATCAAATCGGAACAAATCGCATCAGAACGTATGGAGTCGCATCAGCTCGTGTATAAAACTGAAGTTTTAGAGAAGTTCCACGATTCGATACGATTGGCGAATCGTGATGATCGCAACAGATCCTGCTCTAGTGTGAAAGCCGCATAAATCAAAAATTTCAAGCTTCTAGCTCTTTTCTGTGCGTGTACTGGCCGCTTTGTGTCAGACCTGCTCGGAAACCACATTGTTGGTTTTTCCACGTGGTGGCTCATATGTCAACGACCTCCTTTGAGTGTTTGTGTTGACCATTTGCCAAAGGATAAGACTTATCGTAAGTCCCAAATCATCAGGAAAACATGTCCATGAAAGGTATACCCTCTCATACCCCACTTTTATATAGCAAAACTGGGTAATGCAGGGGTATACATATTTTTCTTATTTTTGCTCAAAAACATAGATTGTGGGTACTCATTAGAACCGCCTCGCTGAGGCGGTTCTAACATGTACCCACAATCTATGTTTTGAGCAAAAATAAGAAAAATGTCAAATTTTTTTCTGATGAAATTTTCAATTTTTACAGCTGAAAAAAATCTGTGTATATTGCATGGGCAAGTTTTCGTAATGTGACTTTGAATGACTTTGAAAATGGTGAAAAATTGTGTCACGTAATGACAATAATCCCTCGTATACAATCTCTGTACAGGACTAGGCTGTGTCTTTGCCGAACAAATTTTCTAATCATTACGAAAACTTGTCCATGCAATACAGAGATTTTTTGAGGTTTAAGAACTAAAAATTTTCAGCTGAAAATTTTTGATATTTTTCTTATTTTTGCTCAAAACATGGATTGTGGGTACACGTTAGAACCGCCTCGGCGAGGCGGTACTAACGGGTACCCACCATCTATGTTTTGGAGCAAAAATAAGAAAAATAGGTATACCCCTGCATACCCCACTTTTACTATATAAAAGTGGGGTTTCAGGGGGTATACATTGCACGGACATGTTTTTCTGATGATATGGAATTTTGTTATTTTTGTTAATCAGCATTATCATGCACGTTTATGGATGTAATATAGGAATGAATTTTATTTTTGTTGATTTTATCGATGTGTAAACTCAGGCGAATCACTCACAAACTAAATAAAGCCCGAAGGGCTTTATGAAAAAGTTTGTGAGTGATTCGCCTGAGTTTACACATCGATAAAATCAACAAAAATAATAATTCATTCCTTATAATTCCAACTTTGTCTCATTACACTGCATTTGTCTACATTGATTAAAATTTTTATAGGCAGCGGAAGGAAAATAGAGCAAAACGGATCTTCATGAGGCAGCCATCTTGAAAATTTCCAAAGTATAAAACTCACTTCTCGCAATAAATAGAAGCTATAACTGACTTGCTATAGGCAGGCTGTCAAAGCGGGAGCTCTAAAACATCTCCCCTTCATTCAAACTTGTGCTTTCGGGAGAAAATATCGCCGTCTGGACCGATAGAAAGACATGTCGATTTTGAACTGGGACTCAGAATATTAGAAATTCAAACCTCAAATTTCAACACACAAGAAGAAGATTAAAACACATACCGTGCGATGCTCTGTTAGAAGAAAAAGCGTCCATATCAATAAAAATTCCAAATATTCATTTTGACGCCTTCAAACCGCGTTCATCCATTGTTTTTATGACGTCTCGATTTGGTGACGTCAACGTTTCTACGAAAAAACGTCACGTTATCACGTAACGTCGCGCCGTTTTTAAGGTGAAAACTGAGTATTCTTACGCATTGCATTTATCGAAGTATAAAGTCTTCAAAACAACCAATCAGAATGTTGGAAATTAGTAATGTTGGAATTATTTGTCTATGGCTGCATGTCTCTCATTCGAGGAATAGTAAATCTTTAATTTCCAATCTTCACTACCTGCATATATATATATATATATATATATATATATATATATATATATATATATATATATATATATATATATATATATATATATATATATATATATATATATATATATATATATATATATATATTTCTTCAATATTTACAATGTAAAAACTGTCTTATCTTGTCACATAGATTTAAATCTGATCAATGGCGTCCAAAAATTACGGAAATACCATCACGGATATTTGCAAATACATTTAAGTACAATGTGCTGAGCTTCGCAGATGAAAATAGGATTAACATTATCATGATAATTAAGCCAATCTGCTGATTGCATCAAGGAAACATAACTCGCTTATTCTTGATTACTATGATAATATGATAGCTAATAAGTCCACACAAACGTGATCACGCTTTAGTTAACAAATTGCTTGACAATGTCTTGTTTATACTCAGCGACACAAGACAAGAAACTTTATACGTTATCCTACAGCGCTTTATAAGACGGCAAACATAAAAACACATTTACTGTCAACTTTCGTAAATACCAGATACCTCGAAATTCGATTTGAGTTTCACTCACGAAGTTTTGTACTTTTCGAGATGGGCATCTGTGCATTAAAATGTTATTTCAGAATACGAATAGCCCTCATGCGGTCTGTACTTTTCTTGAAACCTTTATCTGTAGATAGATTCCTCTCTACCTGACAGACAGTAATTTATGTTTAATGAATGAAATCATGAGACTTTGTTGCCAGACAAAAAAGATTATGTCGTCTTATATTTGCCAAGACTTCCAAACTTGAGGCTGCGACCTTTCGCAATACAAATAAAATGAGGAAAAAGCAACACGTTTAACTTAACAGCCCCGAGTGGGATTGAGCTTCTTGCGTGTTGCTTGGCTCACCGGGGTCTTCTGCTGGGATTTTCAGTACGTTATAGGGCGCCCAGTGATCTCCATCGTCGGGCAGCTTACTAAATCTGTGAGTTCTCGTTATTGATTCATCATGGTGATTATCCTGATTTATGCGTTTGTCCTTGATGGTTCATTGACTAGTTTAGAGATTCACCACGAGAACAACTGCAGAAGCTGAGGGTGAGGTTATGGCCATGTAAAATCGATTTAAGCCCGCCAGTAATTTTATAGCACTGATCGTTCCAAGGCGATACTTCTGTGGTAGTTCTTATTGTTTTATGCCTTGGTGTTGATTTTTTGTGCTGTTAGCACCTTATGTACGTTTTCATATTTTTAGTTAAGTTTGGTTAACTGAGTGGCCACCTATTGGGAAAATGGCTGCCCATTCAGCTTACAATATGTTTTCTTAGTGTTAATTCAATTTTTTCACACCTCGGTTTTTGGAGTTCGAATTTCTTTCTGATTGCGCAATTTCTTGATCATTGCCTACCTTTACTTTTGGATAGTAAGAAAATGTTACGCATTTCTAAAAATCGTTCACGGAAAGCCACAAAATAAATGTAGGTGAATCCCAATCCCAGGAGAAAGCGGAAATTTCTTTTGACTCTTGTGATCGCTCGTAGAAAAACCCATCATTCGACAAACACCCAGCATTTATGTAACGAACCCTGATTTTGCAAGCCTTTGTATACATTTTGTCTTCATCCTGAACGATATTCACGTGACATGCTTAATCACTCATTTTATAAAATGAGTCTTTGCGTGAGAAAACCAACAATTGGAGTTTCCGAGCAGGTCCAATATACACCGGCCTGTACAGTCACAGGAGCAGGCTAGAAGCTTGAAATTTTGGATTAAAGAAGCAGAAGAATTGTACTATCTGTGTTGTGAAAACAAAGACGCTGATCAGCTGATCTGCACCTTTGATTTCGCAAATGCAGAATGTTGGTTTTCTAGTGCGGCGGCTCAAATGCATTTTCTCCTATGGTTCCTGTTAGATGCAAGGTGATTTTTGATCGAAACATTCATTTTATTAAGTGACTGCTAAGGCATAATGTCATAGCGTATATGCCATAGGGGAGCTTTTCATACGATAACAAATCAGACTGTTCCATAACAAAATGCCTGTTTAATAAAATTATTATTTTCCTGGAAAGATAAAGTATCATGCGATGTAAGAAACGCTGAATATTATAGATATCAACTCAATATTGGAAGCTATCTGCTGTTGAGGGTGTGAACTTGTGAGGAGAAAATGGTGTCGATATATATATGTTTTCTCTGCTACTAGTATTTTGATTGGCTCTTCTCCGTGCTTCCAAGGAACAAGGACATACACAAGATCAAGGATGATTCAAACATTCAGCCAGATCCGATCGAAGTGAGATTGCAGAGTTAGCTGTCAGTGAGCGTTTGAAAAAAAATCCTCAGAAACTTGTAAAGAAAAAATGGCGTACATGTATTTACTATTTCTTATACGATCTCTATTCTATTTGCAGGGAACCAGGACAGACAAACAAGCTGGAATGCGTTTAAAATTTACATATCGATATCTCAGATTGTTGATTTGTTGTTCTTAGCTATGTGGCTTTGTGTGGAGAAAACGCTGTCAGTATTTTTTCCCCTTCCATGTTTAAACGATGCTTTCCATATTAGCGAGTACCAATGACATGTGCTAGAGCTCAGGTGAGTTTGAAATTCTCCCGAGGTAAGATCTATGCGGAGTTGGCTGTCTGTAAAAAAAATCTTTAAAAAATCTCATATCTCATGCTCTATGGTGAGCGATCAGTGCCTTTTGGGCTACTTAACAGACCATAACCTTATCATTGTTCGAAAATATAATATTTATTGATATCAGATAGAATCTAGAATATAAGTATGGTAAACAATTAATTATTCAATATAATTAATTTCATCAATTGCGTTGAAAATTCAACACAAAATCGAGCCGCTGCACCAGACCCAGATCAACTGCACAGCTAGCTGATCAGCGCCTTTATTTTCGCTACTCGAATAGAACAATTCCCCGTCCACTGAAATCCAAACTTTCAAGCATTTAGCCTGCTTCTGTGACTGTACAGGCAGATATGTGTCAGACTGCTCTGAAACTCAGATTGTTGGAATTTTCACGCGATTGCTCAAATTCCATGACTGTGCAATCACAAGAATCGCACAACCGTGACTTGCAGCAGAAACAAACCGTTGCAATTCAGATACAATGGAGTTAAATCAAGAAACTATCCGCTCAGTATATATGAAACTCAGCGCTGATTCTGCTCAGACTGTGCAATGGCGAAGCGGAATCAGAAACTGTGCTTGACACAGATAAATATTTCTAAATGTGGTAGTTAAGTAATAAAACTTTCACTGTACCGCAGAGTTGCGCAGCCCATGCTCTGAACCATTTTGGAGTAATGGCAAATCAGTACACTTCAGTCAGTTCATCATATAATGCCCACGAAGGAAGCGTTTTGATTTTTCACTGTACCGCAGAGCTCTGTACCATTTTGGAGTAATGCCCAATCAGTACACTTCAGTCAGCTCATCATATAATGTCCACGAAGGCAGTGTGTGAAATTAGCATGCTCTTGCATTAAATATTTACATGGCATTTTTCCAAGAGAAGCAAAACATGACACCATTCATTTTATCTCCCAATGGTAAGCATCGTTATAGAATAAAATAAAACAATGAGGAGCACATCTGTGTACCTTTTATTAAGTAGCAAAAATATATTTTGTTGATTTATGATCTGCGACATTGGCAAGTTCTTGCATTTAATATTCATATGTTATCGGTTTCTCCAAGATAAAGAAAATCGACGCATTTTAGGTTTCGTCTCACGGATTGTTTAAGGAAACCCTGATGGAAGCGTAAATACAAAAATATCCATTTTTTATGAATTTACAAATATACCGGAAAATGTTAATACATAAATTGTAGCAAATTCATTTAAACAAAAATAAGAAGAATAAGAATAAAACACCCAATTCTAATGTATTTCAACGACCTCCTTTGAGTGTTCGTGTAGACCAAAGGATAAGACTAATCGTAAGTCCCAAATCATCAGGAAAACATGTCCATGAAAGGCATACCCTCTCATACCCCACTTTTATATAGCAAAACTGGGGTATGCAGGGGTATACCTATCTTTCTTATTTTTGCTCAAAAACATAGATTGTGGGTACTCGTTAGAACCGCCTCGCTGAGGCGGTTCTAACGTGTACCCACAATCTATGTTTTGAGCAAAAATAAGAAAAATATCAATTTTTTTTCTGATGAAATTTTCAATTTTTACAGCTGAAAAAATCTGTGTATATTGCATGGGCAAGTTTTCGTAATGTGACTTTGAATGACTTTGAAAATGGTGAAAAATTGTGTCACGTAATGACAATAATCCCTCGCATACAATTTCTGTAAAGGACTAGGCTGCGTCTTCAGTGCCGAGAAAATTTTCTAATTAAATGAGCCCGCTAATGAGACGTGCGGAGAGTTGCATTACGAAAACTTGCCCATGCAATATACAGAGATTTTTTTCAGTTGTAAAAATTAAAAATTTCATCAGAAAAATGATGATATTTTTCTTATTTTTGCTCAAAATATAGAGTGTGGGTACACGTTAGAACCGCCCCTGCATACCTTGGTTTTACTATAGAAAAGTGGGGTTTAAAGGGGTATACACTGCACGGACATGTTTTCCTGATGCTTTGGAATTTTGTTATTTTCGTTAATCAGCATTATCATGCACGTATATGGATGTAATTGTCTGTGGCTGCATGTCTCTGATTCGAGGAATAGTAAATCTTTAATTTCCAACCGTCGCTACCTGCATATATATATCGTTAGTTAGAACAAGTAACGGCATCTTGACATAGTTTTTATCACACTGATGTAACATTTCTTCAATATTTACAAAGTAAAAACTTACTTATCTTGTCACATAGATTTAAATCTGATCAATGGCGTTCAATAATTTAAGATCTGAGAACACGGAAATGCCATCACGGCTATTTGCAAAGGTATTTCAAGTACAATGTACTGAGCTTCACAGATGAAAAAATGACTGACATTGATATGAAGCCAATCTGCCAATCTGATTGCATCAAGGAAACATTGCTGGCTAATTCTTGCTTGAAAACATGCTAGCCGGTAAGTCCACACGAACATGATAATGCCCTAGCTACACAGTTGATTGTCCTTTTATACTCGACACAAGGAAAGAACCTTTGTTCTGTTTTCCTACAGCTTTATAAAACTGCAAACATAAAAAAAAACATTTATTGTCAACTTTTTACCTTGAAACTCGATTTGAGTTTCATTCCAGAAGGTTTGTATTTTTTAAAAAATGGGCATTTGTGCATCCAAAATGTTATATCTTCAAAAGAACAGCCCTCATCCAGTCTGACTGTTTACCTGACTTCTAGAAACATTTCCGTTACGGAAATGTATACCCCATTATACCCCACTTTTATATATAAAAACTGAGGTATGCAGGGGTATCCCTAACATTCGTACTTTTGATCAAAAACATACATTGTGGGTACTGCTTAGAACCGCCTCGCCGAGGCGGTTCTAACGAGTACCCATAACCTATGTTTTGAGCAAAAATAAGAAAATTATCAAAATTTTCAGCTGAAAATTTTCAATTTTTAAAGCTAAAAAATATCTGTTTATTGCATGGGCAAGTTTTCGTTATGAACATATCGGAATTATTGCCTCAGTTGATAGAACCTTCTTCGTTCGGCAGACAGTGTTTTATGTTTAATGAATGAAATCATGAGCCTTTGTTGCCAGACAAAAAGATTATGTCGTCTTATATTTGTCAAGACCTTTAAACTTGAGACTCCCTATGCGTATTAGTCTGGCACCTTTCGCAAAACAAATAAAATGGAAAACTAATGCAACACGTTGGTAGTCCCGAGTGGGATGGCTGTTTGGATAGTAACTACGAAAACACGCCCATTTAATATATTTTTTTCTTAAGTTATAAGAATTGAAAATTTTCAGCAGATTTTTTTTTAAATATATTTTTCTTATTTTTGCTCAATACATTGTGGGTACACGTTAGAACCGAGTACCCACAATCTATGTTTTGGAGCAGAAATAAGAAAAATAGGTATACCCTGCAAACCCCAAGTTTGCTATATAACGGTAGGTTTTAAGGGGGTATACATTTCACGGACATGTTTCCTGATGGGTCTATCCCAATTCCAGGAGGAAGCGGAAATTCCTTTTGACGCTTGCAATCGTTAGAAGAAAGTCCCGTCATTCGACCAGCACCCAGGATTTATGCAACGAACCCTGCTTTTGTAAGCTTTGGCATACATTTGTTTTTGTCTTCATCCCGAACGATATTCACATGGCATGCTTAATCACTTATAAATGAGCATGTGCGTGAGAAAACCAGCAATTTGGGTTTACGACCAGGTCCGACACAAACTGGCTTGTACAGTCACAGTAGCAGGCTAGAAGCTTGAAATTTTGGATTTAAGAAGCTGAAGAATTGTACTGTCTGTGTTGCGAAAACAAAGACGCTGATCAGCTGTGCAGTTACTGCACAGCTGATCTGCAACTTTGATTTCGCAAATGCAGACTGTTGGTTTTCTGGTGCGGCGACTCAAATGCATTTTCTCCTATGGTTCCTATTCGATGTAACGTGATTTTCGATCGAAAAATTCATTTTATTAAGTGACTGCTAAGGCATAATGTCATAGCGTATATGCCATAGGGGAGCTTTTCATACGATAACAAATCAGACAGTTCCATAACAAAATGCCTGTTTAATGCAATTATTTTTTCCTGGAAAGATAAAGTACCATGCGACATTAGAAACGCGGAACATTATATATATCGACTCAATATTGCAGGTTATCTGCTGTTGAGGGCGTGAACTGTCGCTATGTTTTCTCTGCTACTAGTATTTTGACCGACTCTTCTCCGTGCTTTCAAGGAACAAGGACATACACAAGATCAAGGATGAGTCCAACATTTGGCCAGTGCCGATCGAAGTAGGATTGCAGAGTTAGCTGTCCTTGAGCGTTTGAAATAAAATCCTTACAAACTTATAATGGGGGAAATGGCGTATACTGATTTAATAATAACAATTTCGTATACGATCTCTATTTTACTTGCAGGGGACCAGGAAAGACAAATGAGCTGGAATAAGTTTGCAATCTACAGATTGTGGATTTTGTTGTTCTTGGATATGTGTGCTTTATGTGGAGAAAATGCTGTCAGTGATTTTTCCTCTCTCGTGTTTAAATGACTCTTTTCCACATTAGCAAGTAAAAAGAATATGATTGTGCAAGAGCATAGATTGGTTTAAAATTCCACGAGATACGGCTCTATGCGGAGTTAGCTGCCCGTAAAAACTCTTAAAATTGTCAAGTAGGCTTATCAGTTCTCTCAGGTGAGCGACCGTTGCTCTTTTGGGCCACTTGGTTTAACAGACCATCACTTCATAGTCGTTCGAAATTACACTATTTATTGATATCAGATAGAATCTAGAATATAAATATGGTAAACAAATAATTATTCAATATAATTAATTGAGACCACGTCTTGAAAATTTAACACAAATTCAATGACTGTGCGATAACAAGAATCGTACAATCGGGACTTGCAGTAGAAACAAACTGTTGCAATCTATACACAATGAAATTAAAGCAAGTGGCTATCCGCTCAGTATATATAAGGCTGAGTGCTGAGTCTGGTCAGACTGTGCAAATGGTGAAGAGGAAAAAAGATACTATGCTTGGCACAGCTTCATAGTGTTAAAAACGATAGGAGCAATAAAACTTACTGTACTGCAGAGTGACGCAGCATATGTACCATTTGAGCCGCGACCCCGTAAACCGGTCTGACAGATTATACTATTCGTGTAGCGAAATCAAAGATGCAATTACTGCACAACTGATCTGCGCCAGTGTTTTCGCAAAGGCAAAATTCCGGTTTTCTCATGGCCAGTTTCATTTTTGGAGTATTGTTGAATAAGTACTTTACCACTCAATAATGTACACCAAGGCAACGTTTTAGATTTATGACGTGTAAAATTAGCAAGTTTTTGCATAAAATATTTACATGACATTTTCCAAGAAAAGGAAAACATGACACCTAACTAGCGACCATCGTTATAGAATAGAATGAAACAATGAGGAACACGTCTGTACACCTTTCATTGAATAAAAATGATATGGGTCGAGATCTGACAAAAGGGGTCTTCAGGCCGAAAATTCAAAATTCAGATATTTATAACATGTAAAAGACCAGGCTTCACTGAGTATTTTCTGAAAATTTGAAGAGATTATCTTCAATGCATTATATCCCGAACGATAAACACAATACATGCTTTAGCATTAATAAATTCCTTTTCTTCTTTGGTTCCTATCCGATGTAAGGTCATTTTCGAGCGAAACTTCATTTTATTAAGCAACTGCTGAGTCATAATGTCATAGCGCATATACCATAGGGGAGCTTTTCATACGATAACAAATCAGACTGGTCCATAACAAAATGCCTGTTTAATGCAATTATTTTTTCCTTTTTCCTGGAAAGATAAAGTATCATGCGATGTTTGAAACGCTGAACATTATAATAGATATCGACTCAATATTGCAAGTTATCTAATCTTCAGGACGTGAACTTGTGAGGAGATATTGTCGCTATGTTTTCTCTGCTACTAGTATTTTGACCGGCTCTTCTCCGTGCTGTCAAGGAACAAGGACAAACACAAGATCAAGGATGAGTCCAACATATGGCCAGAGCCGATCGAAGTGAGATTGCAGATTAGCTGTCACTGAGTTTTTGAAAAGAAGTCCTTAGAAACTTATAATGGAAAAAATGGCGAACACTTATTTACTATTTCTTATACGATCTATATTCTACTTGCAGGGAACCAGGAAAGACAAACAAGCTGGAATGAGTTTAAAATTTACATATCGATATCCCAGATTGCTGATTTGTTGTTCTTAGCTATGTGGCTTTGGGTGGAGAAAACGCTGTCAGTATTTTTTCTTCTTCCATGTTTAAATGATGCTTTTCCATATTAGCGAGTACAAATGACATGTGCTAGAGCTATTTTCCCGAGGTGAGAATTATGCGGAGTTGGCTGTCTGTGAAAAAATCTTTATAAAATCTCATATCACATGCTCTATGGTGAGCGATCGTTGCCTTTTGGGCTATTTAACAGACCATAACCTTATCATTGTTCGAAAATACACTGTTTATTGATATCAGATCTAGAATATAAATATGGTAAACAATTAATTATTCAATCTAATCAATGTCATCAATTGCGTTGAAAATTCAACACAAAATCGAGCCGCTGCACCAGACCAAGATCAACTGCACAGCTAGCTGATCAGCGCCTTTATTTTCGCTACTCGGATAGTACAATTCCCCTTCAAATGAAATCCAAACTTTCAAGCCTTTAGCCTGCTTCTGTGATTGTACCGGCAGATTGTGTCAGACTGGTCTGAAAATCAGATTGTTGGAATTTTCACGCGATGGCTCATATTCCATGACTGTGTGCTGCAGAAACAAACTGTTGCAATTCATATACAATGGAGTTAAATCAAGAAACTATCCGCTCAGTATATATAAAACTCAGTGCTGATTCTGCTCAGACTGTGCAATGGCGAACAGGAATCAGAAATTGTGCTTGGCACAGATAAATATTTCTAAATGTGGTGGTAAAGTAATAAAACTTTCACTGTTCCGCAGAGTTGCGCAGCCCATGCTCTGTACCATTTTGGAGTAATGGCAAATCAGTACACTTCAGTCAGATCATCATATAATGCCCACGAAGGAAGCGTTTGATTTATGATGTGTGAAATTAGCAAGGTCTTGCATTAAATATTTACCATGACATTTTCCAAGAAAAGAAAAACATGACACCTAACTTTTTATCTCCCAATGACGACCATCGTTATAGAATAAGACAAAACAATGCGGAACACATCTGCGAACCTTTTATTTTCAAAACTGATATTTAGTTGAGTTTGGTCAGTTCTTGCATTTTTGTATTTATATCATCATGAAAACATGCCCATGTGATCTACATTTTTTTTATTATTTTTTTTCTGTAAAAATTGAAAAAAAAATCAATGGGAAAAATTTTGATATTTTTAATATTTTTGCTCAAAACATTAATTGTGGGTACCCACTATCTATGTTTTGAAGCAAAAATAAGAAAAAAATAGGTATACCCCTGCATACCCCAGTTTTGCGTTATAAAAGTGGGGGTCAAGGGGGTATACATAACACGGACATGTTTTCGTGATGTGTTACCAGTTTCTCCAAGATAAAGAAAATAGAAAATTTTTAGGTATCGTCTCGCGGATTGCTTGAGAGAAACCTTATGGAAATAAAAATTCATTTTTTAAAAAATTTGCGAATGTAGCGGAAAATGTTGAAACATAAATTGTAGCAAATTAATTTAAAAATGATAAGAATAGAACGACCAGGAAATTGATATAAAAATCCCAACCCATATCCCAAACAGAAGGGTACAAGTAGGCAATGATCAGGAAAAGGCACAATCAGAAAGAAATTTCCACTCCAAAAACCGAGTTGGGGAATAATTGATGCAAAGAAAATTTTGTTTGGAGAATAACAGACGAGTGGCTAGACGGAATATTTCCATCGGTATTCCGTTAACGAGGTACCGAACTGGAGCGGAGTGACAGTAAGCCAGCTGATCTAGAGGGTGGCCAGAAATACGCTACAAAGACATCCTAAAAGCACTTCAACATACCATTAAAGTTTTGGGATTAACAGACTACACAGGACTTATCAAAGTTGCATCGTCTCATCCAAAAAAGGAGCAGCCCATTATGAAGAAATGAGAACATGTGAAGCTGAAAGAAAGCGCAGAGAGTGCAAAGCCTGAGTCAATGGGCCATCACCAGTCTCTTCGACTCTGACTTGCTATACTTGCAATCAACAGTTTAGAGCTAAAGTTGGCCTAGTCAGCCATCAAAAAACTCACCGATCACATATCAAGAAATATAGATAATTTTATTTTTCTCACTAATAAGGCCTGAAATAAAATTATTTGTTTGTTCTTTACATACCAAACATGTTAAAGTTGGGTAGGTAGGTAGGTAGGTAGGTAGGTAGGGAATTGGTTATACTATATATTTTGTTTTCCATAGAAAGTGTACAAAAATGCCAACATGTCATCATTTTGTCTGATAAATCTGGTAACACAGTCTACCATTGATACTTTATAATCACTTGATCTTTTGCATTGCTTTTAGTAGATAGAATGCATTTGCAGGGAAATGTCCGAAAAAAAAACTGGATTCCTACCAAATTATCAAATAATAAAAATACTTTACCTCTAAAAATTGCAGTATGTATTTTTGGGGCAGGGGGTAAAACGTGGGTAGGTAGGTGGAGGACAAACAAACAAAATTTTATATTCAGCCTAAAAGACGAATAGTCTTCAGTAGAATTTGTTGCTCTAGAAATTTTTATTACTTTATTTGTTCTGTCGATAGATCTTTCTCCGTCTGACAGACGGTGTTAAAAGTTTAATGAAAAAGCTCATGAGTCTGTGCTGCCAGAGACAAAAAGATCATATGCCGCCTTATATTTGTCAAGATTCACAAACTTGAGACTCCTTTTACGCAAAGCAAATGAAAACGCGTCGTTCAAATGAGATGTAAGTAACACGAATGACCGTAGTAGAACGGTCAGTAGCATGCGACCGGATAATTGGGGAAAAGGGTACATGCAAAAATTAGGTTCGTTGTATAAATGGTTTGTGGGGTTGGCTGAGTACATTAGATTATTACACAATGACGTGACAAGCCATGCATTATTTTGTCTGTATCCCGAACGATAATCACAATACATGCTTAAGCATTGATAAATTCCTTTTCTCCGTTGGTTCCTATCCTAGGATGTAAGGTGATTTTCGGTAGAAAAATTCATTTTATTAAGTGACTGCAAAGGCATAGTGTCATTGCGTATATGCCATAGGGGAGCTTTTAATACGATAACAGATCAGACTATTCCATAACAAAATGCCTGTTTAATACAATTGTAGTATGACTTTCTGTTTTTCCTTTGAAGTTTTCATAACATTAAATCCAATACAATTAAATATCAAATGAGGTGGGTCTACATATCAATACTAAACAAGGAGGCGGGCTGAATACCGTACATTAACTTCCGGATATTGGAAGTTACAGCACGGATCTGTCAATTTCTGCTCTGTCATACTACAAGTCAGTTAAAGACCTCGTCAGAAAAAATAAATAAAAACAGCTCGTCTTCGACTCGCTGTATTTTACTTATTTTTTCTACTCGGTACTTTAACTCTAACTTATTGTTTTTTCTGGAAAGATAAAGCAGCATGCGATGTTAGAAAAGCTGAACATTATAGATACATGTTTCGACTCAATATTGCAAAATTATCTGTTCTTGTGTGGAGAAAATGTTGTTGCTATGTTTTCTCTGCTACGGGTATTTGACTGGTTCTTTTTCGCGCTTTCAAGTAGCAATGACATACACAAGATCCAGTCTACCGGTGGATCAAGATCCCAGTTATTTTGCAGAGTAAGATGTTTGTTTTTCAGAGCATTTGAAAAATATCCGCAACAATAGTGGTGTAATGGGTAAAATTGTGTACACACATTAACATCACCAATTTTATCAGACTCTTTGTGTTACTTACAATTCATCATGACAGGCTCAAAAGCGGGAATGAGTTTGAAATTCGACCTGAACAGACTATAGACCTCAGTTAGTTATCCTTAAGCATGTGACTTTGTGTGGAGAAAATGCTATCAGCACAGGCTCCTCCATGGTTCAGTGAATCCTGTACTCTCATTGCAGAGAACAGCGACATGCACATAATCCTGGATCCGTTCGAGTTGGGACAACTTGGTTGTCATTGAAAATTCTTAAAATGTGTCACGAAATGTTATAAATCACACCCAGGAGAACGAACGTTGCCTACTTGGTTTAACAGACCATAACTTTATCGTCATTCTAAAATATACTGTTTATTGATATCAGATAGAATCTAGAATATAAATATGGTAAACAATTAATTATTCAACATAATTAATTTAATCAATTGCGTTGAGACCACGATTTGAAAATTCAACATCACAAGAATCGTACAATCGGGACTTGTAGCAGAAAAAGACACGTTGTTTTGAAGTATACTCCTGCTAAGTTTGAGTTATCCGTAAAAATGAAATAAGTAAACATATATGGCCATATATTGTAGCGGCTACGTTTTTGGGACATCCTGTAGAATAAAATAAAACAATGAGGAGCAAAACCTGTGTTCCAAAGTAACAAAAACATATTGAGTTGATTTATGATCTGTCTCATTGTCTTATTGGTAAGTTCTTGCTATAAATAGTTTTATGTTTTCGGTTTTAAGTTTCCTCTCGCGGACCCTTATGGAAACATTCAAATACAAAAGTATCCATTTTTTTTAGTTAGAAAATTTTGCGAATGTGGCGAAAATTGTTGAAAAATGAATTGTAGCAAATTCATTTTTTTTTTAAAAGGTAATAAGAATAGGAACAGAATGGCCAGGGTATTGATACAATTAAGTTTAAATTCCCAGCCCACACCCCAGACAGAAAACAGGGAAGGACAACATAATGACTGGCTCTTTCCCAACAAGGTAGTCATCCGGCTTGAATTAACCAGTCGAATGTGATTAGATGCAACCGCTCCTGTGACATTCGGTGGCTCGGTGAGGGTCCTGCTCGGGCTGTGAGCAGCTGAGGAACTGTCTCGTCGGTTCCGGCATGGTTCCGAGTAGGTTCGCGGACGAGTCTAATTAAGTAGGGGTAAAATGTAACCGGTCAACCATGAGGCTCGGCATCTCAGTGGTAGAGTGCTCGCACGGTAAGTGAAAGACCCTGGTTCGAGTTCCGGTCGAGTCACGATTTGTCCGCCGCCATGGTAGCTCAGTGTCAGTCCGTGCTCGGGCTGCGAGCAACAAAAGGGACTGCCTCGTCGGTTCCGGCATGGCTCTGAGCAGATTCGAGACGAATCTAATTAAGCAGAGGGAAAATGTAACCGGTCGACCAAGACGCTCGGTAGCTCAGTAGTCGAGCGCTCGCACGGTAAGCGAGATACCCTTGGTTCGACTACGTCGACCCACGTTCTTTTCCCACCCCTGTGACATAGAATAACAAAGAGGTAGGCAGAATAAACAGAAAACATGAAGCACATGAGAGCCGTTTTAGGTTTGTGCATGAAATGTTTACGGATGAACCGGACGGCAATAGCACAGGTAGCATCATTTGAGTCACCTCCTTGTTAATACAAATCGCGTTGTGAAATAAGTTTCGATCCCTTGATAAATTGTCCAATATAACTAAAGCTGAAAAAATTAAATAAATAAAAAAAAATAAATCGTAGAAGACTTATTACTCACCTATGCTTTTTGCCGAAACATAAAATCCCAAAGTAAAGAATATGAACGTACACGTCTTAATATTCGTAACCATTTTGACCAATCAAATAATTTATTGACTTCTTCTGCTGAAGATCAGAAAGTTATTCCGGAAATTGCGACACTTTTATTCCAATTCCAAACTGGTTATTATTATATTATATCCTCAAGGTACTTATTTACATGCAAAGAAGCTGCATTGATGCTTGGTACCGGTAGATAAATCCATATCTATCTACATCACCAAATGAATGTTAGAATCGAAGCGCAATGGTACCGCCATGCGCAGTGTGCTAGATAGTCTGCCAATTAATCAAAGCCTAATTCAAATACATACAAAAAAATATCGAAAAACAATAGGAGTCTGGCCACAAATTAAAACAAACAACACGATATCACAACTAATACATGCTACTTCATTTGTTTCTATGCTGTTTCTATGTCAATTCCTGCCTCCTGTTGACAAAGGTAGCGTCACAACAAAAACTAGCTTTTGTTTATGTCTGCAGGGGATACAAAAACTGCAAGCCGATAATCATATTTAATCTTCATGATTTTTTGTAGGCGATTTTAAGTGAGCATCACCGGTAGTGACCTGACTTCGCGATAGCACAGGCTAATCGAATGCTACGATCTCTTGTCATTATGACTGGTGCCAGCTTGGGTCTGCAATTCGATTTCAAGAAGCTTTTCCAATTGACAGTAGGCATAACGTTAACTATTGAACTGTGACGAGAGACATTACGAAAATATGCCCATGCAATATACAGAGATTTTTAAAGTTGTAAGAAATGAAAAAAAGTTTGATATTTTTCTTATTTTTGCTCAAAACATAGATTGTGGGTACACGTTAGAACCGCCTCGCCGAGACGGTTCTAACGAGTACCCACAATCTATGTTTTGGAGCAAAAATAAGAAAAATAGGTATACCCCTGCATGCCCCACTTTTACTATATAAAAGTGGGGTTTAAGGGGGTATTCATTGCACGGACATGTTTTCCTGATGGAAAAGCAACTTTGAGCCGTCACAGCCCGATTAGCTGCGCCCGGGTTGCTGATCTGGGTCGTACTCTGGCTACATGTCGATTTGCATACTATGCATAACCGATTGGACTATCAAATATTTCTGAAAATCTGTATTTGATTTCTCCGTTGGCATTCACAATTATAAACTGGACATAACTTTGAATTTTATCACAAGATTTTGCGACTCTGTGTAGCTGACAGAATTCAGTCAACAATTTCAGAAACGAACTTAATTATAAAATGTTTAAAAAGTTTCAATGCAATTTAATTGACAACAATTAAATGCAATGGAGTTCATAGAAATTGAATCATTTTAATGCTAACTTCTTTTAACACTCATGCACATTGTAGCTACTTTAATGATTTAATGTTCAAATTACAACATTGAATGCAACATATAGCAAAAAGCATGATTTGCTGTAACTGTATGAAGCAGTCATGGGTATAGGTAAAGGAGGGCTCAACACAGCCTACGAATCCAGCCTACGAGGCGACCATAAGGCAAGAAAGCTCATAAGAGACTGAATGTCTCAAAGATGAATCAAGACAGCATGAGACAAGCTTTCTTAACGGTCATTTGCAACCAACTGGATGCAATCAATCTCATTTCAGAGGACACAGAAGAAAACTGGACATTTTTCGATAAAACGGTTCGTTCTTCAGCTGCAACTACTTTAGGACATCCATCTCGCAAACATCAAGACTAATGACGAAATTCTGAGGCTTCTTGAAGAAAAGCAGCGATTGCACAAGACACACCATGATGATACTAGCTCAGTATCCAAGAAAGCAGCCTACAGCAACATTTGAGCCGCCTCGTGGGAAAACCAACAATGTGGTTTCCGAACAGGTCCGACACAAACCGGCCTGTACAAGCACAGAAAAGAGCTAGAAGCTTGAAATTTCGGATTTAAGTAGAAGAGGAATTGTACTATCCGAGTAGCGAAAACAAAGACGCTGATCAGCTTCGCGGTTACCGCGAAGCTGATCTGCGTCTTTGTTTTCGCCTATGCAGATTGTTGGTTTTCCCATGAGGCGGCTCATTTGTAAAACAGTCCAGACCAAGCTTACGGACATGCAAGATTCCTGGATGAGGAAAACAGAAGAAATTCAGTCTTTTGCGAACAGATAAGACACGAAGACATTTCATGGTGCACTAAAAACAATTTATGGCCCAAAGAGTTCTGGAGCCACCACATTGCTCAATGCAGATGGAAGCACTCTTCTCACAGATAAAGTGGCTATCTTAGAAAGGTGGGCAGAACGTTTCGTTAGTGTGCTGAATCGACCATCATGCATCAATGAGGATGCAATCGACAGACTTCCACAGATAGAGTGCCATGTTCTGTTAGATGAATCTCCAACCGTCGTTGAAACAAAAACAGCAGTTCAACAACTGTCATCTGGCAAAGCTTCAGGTGCAGATGCAATTCCTGCCAATGTCTATAAGGTTGGGGGACTACCCATGGCAGAGAAACAGATAGAGTTATTTTATTGTATGTGGAGGAAGGAGGCTATCCCACAAGAATTTAAGGATCCATCTTTACAGGCGGAAAAGGGAATCCTCAAGTCTGTGACTACCACAGAGGCATCTCCCTCCAAGATAAGCTCCTCTTTGCAAATGATCAACTTTGTAAAATCAACCTGATTTCTCCACGGACAGACACACGACCAAACCGGTTTATACTTCTGCGAATTTAAGCAGAATACGCCATTGGTTTTCTAATCGACTATGTAAAGTTCGAACGGAACAATGCAAACCACGAGGCTGCGACATGACATACTTGCTAATATCAGTTTTTTAAGAATGCTATCTCTGTTTCTATGTAACTGGCTTAATAACAAACCCGTTTTGTCCAAAATGGATTGTATCAGTTCCTTGCCTTCGCTAATGTAACGATTTTCATGCATATTATTTATAAAGACAGTAAAACACACGGAAACTTAATTTTCATATATTTTAATATTAATTTTGCAGTAACAAAAATCGAAGCTAATCGTTCACTAACAAAAATGAATTTGCAGCTAACCGTACAGTCACCACACTTACAGTACCGAGAGAAAACTGGATAAATTGAACCTGCTGGCGACAGAGCTATAGGGTAGGCATTGGGAATTGATGTTTAAGAATTTCTTTATCGTCCCGTTTGTTTAAAAACTATGAAAAATTGTTTGATGAAAGATAAGAAGCTAATATTCGTGGTTCATGACAAAAGAAGGTGAAAGAAATCACTGATGCAACTCTTGTTAGACACAGTTGTTTGTTGGTCACAAGTGGATGAAGCTTCCGATTTGATCGACTGTACGATAGCCCAGCGTGATACTGGCAAATACACAGAAAGCTGTGGCTCAACTATTGTTGAATGAGACGTACGTTAACCAGAAACTTCGAAGCAAACGAAACGAACAGGTTTTCAAAAAAAAAAAAAAAAAAAAAAAAAAAAAAAAAAAAAAAAAAAAAAAAGAAAGAAAAAAAAAACAACAATAATAATAATAATAATAATAATAATAATAATAATAATAATTAATAAATAAATAAACGAGCGAACAAATCGTTTCATATTGATCTTCGACATTCGTTCTGTACGAGTTTTTAGGCTACATTAGTATGAAATATATTGTATATTGGTGTCACAGGAGAAAACTGGAATTTTGACTACCAGTAGACTAATAGGGCTGTCACACATTCGCGTATCGACTCACGTATCTACGGCCTATCGAGATACGAAAGGTACGTCACACGTACGTCGTAGATACGTGGGCATACGTAGCTCATACTCTTCGATACGTAGCTCATACTCCTCATACGCCGAGTTGCTACGTTTTTTTATGTGTGCACTTAAAAATTCGTAGCACGTACGTAGCAGGTCCGATACGCCGTACATACGTCACACATAAGTGGTACATACGAAAGCAACGTGGCAGGTACGTCGTAGATACGTAGCTCATACTCCTGATACGCCACACGTACGTAGCGGTTAAAATGCCACGTAACCGTGAAGTATGTACAGCGTACCTTTCGTATCTGCTACGTATGTGTGACGTATGTGTGGCGTATCCTCGAATGTCTTTTCGTATCTACGGCGTATCAGCGACGTACGTGTGGCGTATCTCGCGTATCAATGGCGTATGTGCTACGTATGTGCTACGTTCGTTTCGCTACTGTTGAGTATGTGTGACGTATTAGGAGTATTAGGAATATTTTGTGGCGTTTCAAGACAATCTTAATGCTTCTATATGTATGTTTTCGTTTTTCCGAAGTCATGGATCAAATGTTTCTCACGGTTCGTGGTGTCGTTCGTGCACGGTTCTTTCATGGCTACGCTTGGTATAGCCTCCGTCTTTGTTCATAAGGTCTTACGACCAGGATGGAGAGCTTGAAGATGTTCCCCCACCACCACCACCACCACCACCACCTCGGTTTTTTTTTCGGTGTTAATCTAGATTATCTAGATTTCTCCGGTGGCATCTTCAACCTCTTTTATGAGCCTGTGCGTGAGGAAATCAACAATTTGGGTTCCGACCAGGTCTGACACAAACCGGCCTGTACAGTCTCAGAAGATGGTAAGAGGCTGGAAATTTTGGATTTAGAAAGTAGAGGAATTGTACTATCCATGTAGAAAAAAACAGAGGCACTGATCAGCTCCGCAGTTAATGCGAAGCTGATCGGCGCCTTGGTTTTTGCCTATGCAGATTGTTGTTTTTTTCCATGCGGCGGCTCATATTTGATAACTATAATGTGCGAATTGCATGAGCAAAGTGAACACAACCGTTTGTTCTCATAGGTATTAAAAGCAATTGGTACAGAACAGATACGCCGCAGATAAGAATGGAACGCAGTACATACGCCGTAGATACGTCACGCGTACACTTCATACGCCATACATACGTCACACGTACGTAGCACATACGCATTGATACGCCATACATACGAAAGTGAAATTCCATGCGAATACAGATACGTCACGGATACGACACGGGAACGTAGCAGGAACGTCACACGTACGTGGTATATACGTCTCTCGAGCAAAATACGGCTCAGACCTCGGCGTATCGACATTTTCATAGATACGTGAGCGATACGCCGCTGATACGTGAATGTGTGACAGAGCTATAAGTGTGAGATTTAACAAAAGTGCAGTTACCGCGTAGCTGCTCAGCGTCTTTGCTTTCGCTACACGGTCAGGTCACTTCCTCCTCTTCTTTAATCAGAAATTTCAATTTTCTAGCTATCTTCTCTGTCTGCACAGGCCGGCTTGTGTTGAAACCGGTCCGAAACTCCTAAGACAGATTTTCTCACGATGCGGTAAATCTCAAAATGAACTTCCTGTTCAAGATATCATATTTTATTTGTTAATTTCTACATTTTTCCGTATAAATCCTGTTTTGATCAAATTCCACACACCCTTTCCATAAACTGGGACACGCCGTTGTATTGTAAAATAAAGAAAGGTGGAAGTAAAATGGAAAACGGATGTTTTATGATTTTAATTATAGTTTTGTGAAAAAAAGATGAAATTGTTGTTAACATTAGCTTTACTATTTACATATTTTTGCGTTGTACATGTACAGTCGAATAAGTCGGGTAAGTAATTGTTTCATATCATCAAGAAAACATGTCCGTGAAGTGTATACCCGCTTAAACCCCACTTTTATATAGTAAAACTTGGGTTCGCAAGGGTATACCTATTTTTCTTATTTTTGACCCAAAACATAGATTGTGGGTACTCGTTAGAAGCGCCTCGCCAAGGTGGTTCTAAAGTGTATATATTTAAAATATCATTTTTAATGAACATTTCCTTTTTTATAGATGAAAAAAAAAATCTACATAATTGAGCCGCCCCATGGGAAAACCAACAATCTGCGTATGCGAAAACAAAGGCGCAGATCAGCTTCGCGGTAACCGCGAAGCTGATCAGCGCCTTTGTTTTCGCAACTCGTATAGTACAATTCCTCCTCTACTTAACTCCAAAATTTCAAGCTTCTAGCCTGCTTCTGTGACTGTACAGCCTGATTTGTGTCGGACATGTTCGGAAACCACATTGTTGGTTTTCCCACGAGGCGGCTCATATTATGATTATATTGTATGGGCATGTTCTAGTAAAAATTGTGGAATTCCCTGCCACAAAGTTTCCGGGACATGTCAAATTTTGAAAATTTTAAGTCTCATATTGGTACATGGAGCGGAGGGGTCTGCTCATGCTCGTTCTGTTCAAACTGTTAATTTTTGTACATTGCATTGTTTGTTAAATGTTTTTAAGAACCTCATTTTGTCATAAATTTACAGCTCATATGATGTTTTAAGGATCTATGGATTATTTAACTAAATTTGTCTTAGTCAATGCAATTTTGTAATAGCTAAACAGAAACTTTAACTACTATATATATGTATTTATCTATCTATTTATTTATTTAAAGATATTAAACAAATTACAAATGATGCAATAAAATATAGATAAGTCATTTTAATATATTTACTATGTTGCTTGCAACGATTGATGTGCCTTTTCCTCATGATTCAAATGTGCTTTCTATTTATACTTTATTACATGTATTGTATGTATTGCTATATATGTTAAGTCGGTTAATAGCTATACATAGCTAATGCGTCCGACTATAAATAAAATTTGTATTCTGTATTCTGTATTCAGTAATATAAACATTTGATTGGTGATAACAAAGACAAGGCACCCTCAGTGGCTACCGTGTGTCCGTACGTCAACGCTTCGTTTCGGTTTCTATCTTAATTAAGCACTCGCCATTTTTCTATTGCCAAATTCGCTCTATAAAATACAGTATGTATCTTTAATCCTTATGCACGAAAATCGTCACATTTTGTACGAACTTGAATTATCCCTTGACAAAGTTTTAATCCGCATCAGACTGTTCGGGGTAAACTTGATCGGGATCAGCCTGATACAGATTAACCCATATGTGACGAATGGAATCATAATCATTGGGTGAAATGTTGATTAACTTTTTGTGTGAACGTTTCAGTTCGGACCAAGTCTGTTGCGAATTAAAATGTCTTGTGCTCTGTGTATCTGAATTATTATGCTTACATGTAGCCGGTCTGTTGCAACGTTTACTTGTACTTTGTTCAATTCGGGGAAGCAAACAGAATTCTTTCTCTTTCTCTTGAAATTACAGATAATGGATTATTAAATACGGATGTTTAGAAATTTCATTCAAATGTATATTAGGTATATATCCCGTTTTAGACTCGTCAAGATCTATCATCCTGCGCCGACTTCTCGAAAAAGGATTTACATCAGACAGTATACGGGCATTGTCGAAGAAAGAGTGCTGCAAACGAGGGGACATAGACATTTCAGATTTACTCAGAAAGACCACAGACAAAAGGTACATGTATATGAATCCCTACCTTCCCGAACCTATAAAGTGTTCTGCGCAGTCTCTATACGGCCCATGGCTAGACGCTCGTGCAATTTTACACATGCCCATGTATAGGCGCACGTGTAATGTGGACACAGATCCATGGCTAGACGCAGGTGCACCATGGTCCAACGGCTGCACGTGCAACGTAAACACCAGCCCATGATTAGACGCACGTGCAATGAGCCGCACTGCCTGCAAAGTCCATCTGAGCACTGAAAATGATACGGATAGCTAAGATCTAGAGTCCATTTCTCTATGATGACAGCTTGTAATTTTTTAAACATCTAAAATCAAGATGACGTCCAAGACGGCAGACATATTTAGTGTTCTGGATCTAATTAACATGATCACCATTGTCATGTGTTTTATTAATATTATTACCATTCTTGTAATGTTTGACAGCAATGCGAATTAAGAATATTTATGTAGCCCATATGGTGGATGAATAACGTAAAAATCCGTAGACAAGTATTCAAATTGTGTGGAATCAAGGGCAAAAAAGTAATCCAGACATGTTCATAGCAATATGTTATCTTGTCGGGTAGCAGTTTGTCCATGTGACTATTTGACTATTAAGAGCTTAATCACATTATTAAGAGCAATTAATGCATCTAAAGCCAGACTGCAGTGGAATCAAGGGCAAAAAAGTAATCCAGACATGTTCATAGTAATATGTTATCTTGTCGGGTAGCAGTTTGTCCATGTGACTATTTGACTATTAAGAGCTTAATCACATTATTAAGAGCAATTAATGCATCTAAAGCCAGACTGCATACATGGTTCTCCATTCACCATATGCCATAAGGATCTGGTCTGGCGGTTTACTAAATCCATAAGATATGACCAAGCCCCTGCACGTATTACAAACGATTTGGTCAGACACAAGCCGACCTGTAGTCACAGAAGGCTAGAATATCAGGAAAACATGTCCATGTAATATACACCCCCTTAAACCCCACTTTTATATAGCAAAAATGGGGTATGCAGGGGTAAACCTATTTTTCTTATTTTGGCTCCAAGACAAAGATTGTGGGTACTCGTTAGAACCGCATCGGCGAGGCGGTTCTAACGTGTACCCACAATTTATGTTTGGAGCAAAAAATAAGAAAAATATCCAAAATTTCGACTGAAAATTTTCAAGTTTTACATCTTAAAAATCTCTGTATATTGCATGGACATGTTTTCGTATTGAGCTTAAAATTCGGCTTTGAAAGGCCGTTGAAGATGGATTGTACTATGCATGTAGCAAAACAATAGCGCTGATCAGCTGTGCATTAGTTGCACAGCTGATCAGTGCCTTTGTTTTGCTACATGGATTAGTATAATCCCCCTTCTTCTTAAATCCGAAATTTCAAGCTCCTAGCCTTCTTCTGTGACTGAACAGGTCGGTTTATGTCGGGCCTTGTTGGCTTTCTCTACGGACAAACTGACATTGAAAGCTATAAAGATAATTTGTTTTGGTTTCAGGTCCTCAACCAAGAGATCCTGTTACTGGTGCCATTACACAATGAAAGTTGAACCCGGCTCGGAGAGTGACCAAATCAAAGATGACACGAACCCACATTGGCATCCTAGTAACTACCAGAGAAAATCTAGACATGCAGTACGCTGGAGAAGATGATAAAAATGAAAATGGAGCGATTTTGTCTCCATTCAACATGTTCAGGGATAATTTATTTTCAGTGAAAATGTTGTGGATGCATTAAATAATCATATGCTCAAGGAATCTCTTATTTATTTTTTACCCAACTACGCTGAGCATGAAAACAACCTTTTGCTCTTACAAGCATTGTACATGTATAACCAACAGAGCAAAACGACATATGGTGAATATGATATAATAGGAGCTTGAGGGGGCTTAACTCAGGGTTGATTTATTACTGTAAATATGTGGGTGTAAGTGGCCATGGTTTATACAGCTGTCACACTATTGTCACACTATTGCGTATCGACTCACGTATTCTACGGCGTATCAAGATACAAAAGGTACGTCACGCGTACGTCGTACATACGTGAGCATACGTAGCTCATACTCCTCGATACGTAGCTCATACTCCTAATACGCCGAGGTGCTACGGTTTGTATATGTGCACTTACGTGGCAGGTCCGATACGCCGTACATACTTCACACATACGTCGTACATACGAAAGCAACGTGGCAGGTACGCCGTAGATACGTAACTCATACTCCTTATACGCCACACGTACGTCGGGGTTAACATGCCACGTAACCGTGACGTATGTACAGCGTACCTTTCGTATCTGCTACGTATGTGTGGCGTATGTGACTTATCTACGGCGTATCAGCGACGTACGTGTGGCGTATCGCGTATCAATGGCGTATGTGCTACATGTACGTATGTTTCGCTGCTGTGGAGTTTGTGTGACGTATTAGGAGTATTAGGAATATTTTGTGGCGTTCCAAGAGAATCATAATGTCTTAATGATCGTTCCTAGGCGTTACTTCGGTTACGGTTCTATTTGTTTTGTTTTGGAGTCGATTTTTGTCGCTGCTTTTTGAACATTATGTTCGTTTTCATAGTTTTAGTTAAGTTCGGGTAACTGAGTGGCTGGCCGCCTGCTCACTCGGCTAACGATATGTTCTCTAAATATAATTACCTAAACTTGTCGATTTGGATTTTAACCGCCTCGGTTTTTGGAGCGGGAATTTCTTTCTGGTTGCGCTTTTTCCTGATTATTGCCTACTTGTATCTTTCTATATATATATATATATATATATATATATATATATATATATATATATATATATATATATATATATATATATATATATAATATATTTTTTTTTTTTTTTTTTTTTTTGTCATGGATCAGATGTTTCTCACGGTTCGGGGTGCCGTGCAGGGCTCTTTCAGGGCTACGCTCGGTGTAGCCTCTGTCTTTGTTCATGTCGTCTTACGACAGGATGGGGAGCTTGGTGGTGTTTTCCCCATCCCCCTCGGGGTTTTTACTTCGGTGTTAATCTAGATTATCTAGATTTCTTCGGAGGCATCTTCGACCTCTGATAATTGATAAATGTAATGTGCGAATTGCATGTACAAAGTGAACACAACCGTTTGTTCTTATAGATATTAAATACATTTGGTACGGAACAGATACGCCGCAGATACGAATGGAACGTAGCACATACGCCATTGATGCGTCACGCGTACCTTTCATACGCCATACATACGTCACGGCTGAGGCTATCCGCACGACGGTCGTGCCGATAAGCGGCGTTATCCGCACGACGGTCGTGCCGATAAGCGGCGTTATCGGCCCGACCGTCGTGCGGATAGCCAATGCTACAGGTATTGGCTATCGGCACGACGGGAGTATAAGATTTTCTTACAAGCTTACGAATGCGTTAAACTATTAATTTGTCATTAAATAAATAAATTATGGTTTTAGCTATATAGAAATACATTCGAAATTAACATTTTTGTTAATTATGACTAAGAAAACTAGTTTGATTTGATTTATCCAGCTGATGTAAACTGAATCACAGCAGACGGAGAAAAATATAACCATTGCAATTATTTTAATTGTGTAACTGTAATGTTTCCATACTTCATTGTTAAAATCAAAGGCTATTTATTCTTTTGGATTACCACAATTTTTTTTATTATTTATGTTACGATAATTGACATAATTTCTTTCTCATTTACGCATGCATGACTGATTTTTACCGGTAAATTCACAGGTAAGCCAATTTCAGCAAAATTACAATTTTGTTAATTAAAAAGTAAAAAATTCCTGCATGTGTAATATTCTGTTTCAGTTTTGAAGCCAGTGTAATATATTAATCAACTTAAAATGTATCCATTTCTAGACATTTTTAACATTTGGATATCGATTTCCCTGTCGTGCGGATAACGCCGCTTATCCGCACGACGGTCGTGCCGATAAGCGGTGTTATCGGCACGACCGTCGTGCGGATAGCCAGTGTCATACGTCACACGTACGTAGGGTAACTGGTCATTTCGGCCCATAACCATTTCGGCCCATGACAATATCGGCCCATAACCATTTCGGTCCATAACCATTTCGGCCCATAAATTATTGACATTTCCCTAAATGGGATGTTTTACTCAAATAACTTATTCTAGACACGTTTTAACATAAACCTGGTAACAAACATGGCTTACAAAGTATGTTTCTTGAATTAGAAAAAAAAGAATCAGTATTAATAATTCTAAAGTTTAAAATCGCCACACCTTTTCGTTGTTTTACGATGTACATTTCACAGATAATTCATGTTGAAATTAGCAAAATGAAACACAATTTCAAATTTTACTTCATTTTATTTTATTATTTATTTGTTTATTTTATTTATTTATTTTATTTATTTTTTTATTTATTATTTTTTTTTTTTAATATTTATTCCTTTTTTTTCAAAGTAAGTTTTCTTGAATTTGATTTTAACTAATATAATTTCAAGTAATTAATTAATGGTTCCACAAGCTTGGCACTCGTCAAGAGCTACAGCCTGGTGAACACAAGCGTTCAAATCAAATGTCAACTGCAATTAAAGCTGATGTGAACGGTGCCAGCTACTGTCAAAAATCACTCACATAAGAGTGACATGTTCTTCGAAAGAAGAGAAGATGTTATGGATATTTCCTAGAGCAGGGAAGTGCCTCTCTTACACTTCCCTGCCTAGAGGTAAGGTCTTATTTTGTTTTATTTTCTTCTTTTTGTTACATGCTCTTTCATACCTTAATAGTCATCCGGCACGTGCCAGATAAAGAAGCTAATATTTAGAGAAAACCATTGAGCAGTTACGGTTCATTAATCGGAGCAATTCGAATCATTAAGCACGCTAATCGCCAGTAATCTATCTATCTTATCATGTTTATTTATTTATTTATTTATTTTTCATTTTAGCCTTGGTCCCGATCTACCGTTGGAGTCGACCAGAATTGGCAGGCTGTCACATTTCACATGGCAATATGTTTAAATATTTATAAAGTGCTAAAGACCAACATAACAAAAACACACCCCAACACAAGTTTAGATCATTATCTTGAATTGACATTGTTGCCGTACCTCCATGAGACCCAAAATCGAAGAGAAAGTCATTTGCAGGCTCAAAAACCGACCCTCTTATTAAATAAAACTTGTAACAAAAACCAAATGCAACAAGTTGAAAACCAAAAGTCCGTATCTATAAAAAAAAAATTATGGGCCGAAATGGTTATGGGCCGAAATGGTACGGGCCGAAATGGTTATGGGCCGAAATGACCTGGAACCGAACGTAGCACATTGATACGCCGTACATACGAAAGTGAAATTCCATACGAATACAGATACGTCACTGATACGCCACGGGAACGTAGCAGGAACGTCACACGTACGTGGTACATACGTCGCTTGAACAAAATACGCCTCAGACCTCGGCGTATCGAAATTCTCATAGATACGTGAGCGATATGCCCCTGATACGTGAATATGTGACAGAGCTATTGCATCTTTTCATCACTTACATATTTTTATACCCAACTTCCAGTATGCTGAATATGAAATTGAAATGCTCATACATAATGTAGAAAACAAAAAATAGGTTTTAAAAATACATTTATTTTTACTGCTGCAAAGTGACACATGTTAAGCTTTCAGACGATGATTCATTATGGTTCAGCCCCAAGTTTAAATTATTTCATGCTCATCTTCAAGCATTATTATCTTGCTTATTAAGGTTATGATATCAGCGAGGATATTCTAAGAAGTCAGAAATTGATCATCGGTTTAGACATTCATTTTCTAGCTAAGTTTAATATTTATTTGGTTCCATTTGGATGACTACCTTGTTTAAAGATTAAATTTATAGTAATTCTCTTTGGCTCCATGTTGCCAAATGTAAAGGGTCACTGACGAAGCTTAAATAGCCAAAACCGCGGCATGGCCCATCACCTTTCTCATTGATATGTTCACTGCTCTTATAGGATTGCTGTTAAAGATTTGAGCCGCCTCATGGGAAAACCAACAATCTGCATAGGCGAAAACAAAGGCGCAGATCAGCTTCGCGATAACCGCGAAGCTGATCAGCGCCTTTGTTTTCGCTACTCGGATAGTACAATTCCTCTTCTACTTAAATCCGAAATTTCAAGCTTCTAGCTCTTTTCTGTGCTTGTACAGCTCGGTTTGTGGTGGGACTGTTCGGAAACCACATTGTTGGTTTTCCCACGAGACGGCTCATTTATCAGCAAGATAAATAATTGGAGGCCTTTTAGGTTTAATTTGTCTATCAGCGAATTTGGATATTTTAAATATTAATGAGCTGTTTACATTTCATGCTCAATTGAGTCATGCTCAATTGAGTTGAGCATGAAACAAAAATATAATTAATATCACAATGGTATGTTGAGTGTGGTTTAATGTCCAAAGCAACATTTTACAAACTTCAGCATGGATGACCCCTTACTATAAGATAAATAACATGCCCGTGATACATCCCAGAAGTTAACCCTTTCAAATAGATAGAATGATTTGATTAAACAAACAAGACATTCTTGGTATTTGGTAGGGAGGTCTGGAATTCCACACAGTGGGGATGTAAAAGATATGTATTTTGCTTAAAAATAGTAAGATCTCTTCGAAATAGGGAAATATCAAATGTATAAAATTTTGATTAATTATCTGACACCCCAATAATGCAAAAATTTTTTTTCATTCAAAGGTACATACCTTTAAACATCATCTTGTCATAACAACTAATGTAAGGCACAGTTTAAGAGTCGCCTTACATACTAAGTAACAATACAAAATAAAAAATATCAATTTTATAGTCATAAATCATTACCCCCAGTTCACGGGTATTTGGGATGGTTTGCTTAGCTTCGAGCCATGTCTGAAGAAAAACATGTTCTGTAAATGCACCTGCACTCAGTAAACTGTCTGTATGCACCAATTTTCAGGTCACAGGGTACAAAACTTTTAATTGCTTACTCTCAGTAATGCAGCTTTACTGTTTAAATGAATAAAATGTTCATTGGAATAAAAATCAGCACAACACAAAAATGCTTATATTTTGCTCATTGGTCAAAATGAGCATCACATGTATTCTGTAATTATCTGTTAACAATCTATAACTTATTAATGAGCCGCGTCATGAGAAAACCGGATTTTGGCTTATGCAAAATCAAAGGCGCAGATCAGCTGTGCAGTGACTGCACAGCTGATCAGTGCCTTTGCTTTCGCTACTCAGATAGTACAATTCCTCTTCTACTTATAGCCAAAATTTCAAGACTCTAGCCTGCTTCTGTGACTGTACAGGACGATTTGTGTGGCATCTGGTCAGAAATCCTGAAGTTCAGTTTCTCATGATCCGGCTCAAATCATATTGCACATACATTCTTTCTTGCTTTAACAATAAAATTTATACATGACATTCCCACATAAAGAAGCCTCTGTCACGTTGTATTTTAGATACTTGCCTCGTAAAAGAGTTGTAGTGGTTAAGTGGTTTAGATACTGGACTTTTGAAAGATGTGAGCCCAGCTGCTGAGTGAGACATAAAACATGAAATCAACACACTACTTCTCAAAAGAAAATTGAGCTGTGTCATAACAAAATCGGATTTTTTGCTTATGGGAAAACAAAGGCGCAGATCAGCTGTGCAGTATCTGCACAGCTGATCAGCGTGTTTGTTTTTGCTACTCGGATAGTACAATTCCTCCTCTACTTCTATCCAAAATTTTAGGCCTCTATCCTGCTTCTGTGACAGTACAGGCCGATTTGTCAGACCTTGTCAGAAACCCTGAAGACCATTTTTCTCGGGTCACAGCTCAATTAATGACTGGCTCAATTACACAGACACATAATACAGTTATAACACTATCTTTGCAGTACATACAAACATACCGTGTTATAAGCAAAACCACGTCCCAGTGAGATACTTCCAACAGGCACACAGCAAAATAATCAATTTGGGAGCCATGACATGACCGTGTTGTATTGATGAGGTATGTTATAATGAGGTTGAAAAGTAGTACACCACAACCTCTTCATAACACTATTGTTGGGGTCCAAGCCAATTTCTGTGTTAGCTATCCAATCTGTGTTATAATGAGAGTAAAATGTATAGATATATAGCAAAAATAGATAAAAATGACCAATTGGGGTCCAACAGTCATCAGTGTTATATCCAAAACCGTGTTGTAATAAAGTGTGTTATAAAGAGGTCCAGGCGTATAACCTTTTGGCTTGGTAGCTCAGTAACCAGAACTGACTTATGATGAACCATCTTATAAAGAGCTCAAAGTGTAGCTAAATGTATCTTTTAAATTAAATGTATCCAAGAACTGGCTCTGAGGTTATAAAACTTTTTTCGTGCTCAACTCAGCTGACACTGAAATTTTAACTACTCAGAAATACTGAAATAGCCCGAATTAATTGAAATTTTCCGTTTAGACTGGCAAAACTGGTAATTTATTCTGCTCATAAATGTTAAATGCCAACAATTGTTGGCATTTTAACATTTATGAGCAGGATATTTTAGTCTCAGCTGAGCTGAGCATGAAAAAAGTTTTATAACCCAAGGTCCAGGATTTCCATGCTGTAACATTCCATGATGTAGCACTTTGTCCAGTAGGTGTTGCTCATTTCCCATATCTTGCCGGAGAATCTGTTATTAAAGTAACCTTGAACAGAAAATAATATTGTGTCACATTTTATTACATGAACAAAATAGGTAGAAAGTTTTTATGACATTATATTATCCTCGTCGTGTTATTGGAAAACAAAGACGCAGATCAGCTGTGCAGTAACTACACATTTGATTGTTTCCCCACATGGGTGGTACAATTTCTGTTCTTCCTAACGTCTCAGCTACGATCAGAAGCAAAGGATCTCGGAAGATTTCTATAGTGAGATTGCCCAAGAAATCTTCAAAATCTCAAGTTCCAGGCACTTAAATGAAGTTTATTACAGTCGAAACGTAAGTTTCTATTGTATATAGACATGTAATGTTGTGTGTAAGTCAAGAAGTAATTACTTTAGAAATTGGACAAAATCTTTGAATTTAATATAGGATCATATAGAAAATAGGAAACTTTTTATAAGCCCATGTTCCCCCCCTTGCCCAATCAAAATATTTTGAACACAACTGTATTTTTGTAAAGGACATATTATATCAGAATGTCATGTTTGGGCAAGGGGGGGAAGGCTGTCAAAAAGCCCAAAAACCGATAAAAAGGCTTGGCTCTATTATTTGTAATGTACCAAGGCTATGGAAATATACTGTATATGTATGTTCTACCTGAATGAACAGACTATCTGTCCTATTTTAACAGGTATACACATTAAGCGTACATGTTACAATGCATATAAATATACTGTGCAAAATATGTTTCTCAATATTTGACGGTTTATGTTTTATTTGAGATATGCGTCCGTGGACTTAAAACCCAACATTGCATCGCACCACACAACTATTGGTTTTATCTTAATTTGATACATGCAAAGCTCTGTCAGAAGAACTTCCCTAATGTCTACAAAACATATGGAGTCACTGTTCAAAGTAAAAGTTGCTAGATGTTTTTGCATATATTTAAGGTACAGGTTTTAGCAAAAATGATGGGCAGTGTTATTTAGAATTATAAATCTGATAAACATGATGAACCAGTTATTAGTCCATTAATAGTTTCTACTCACAATTTTAGGTTGCAATAAACATATTGTAGTATATTCTTGATAAACTATAGCATGAAAGTTGTTTTCTGACAAAATAATTTTTCGGAAAAATCTGACCCCCTCCCCCTTTGGCACAGATTTATGCTGCAGGTATGTAACATCAAAAGGTTTCCAATATGTTGTTGCATTAATCAAACCTTAAATTTTACGGAGAATGCAACATTTTTTCTATAAGATTAACACAGAAGCTGCCAGAAACACTCAAACTTTGGGCGGAAAACCTATATAGTCTTCCGAGATCCTTTTTGTTTCACCTGTTTTCAGAGGTGTTTTGTAAAAGTTGTACCCTTTGCTTTGTTTCACTTTTTCCGAAAACTGTAAGTTAAACAGTTTCGGAAAATATATACCTTTGTATCATTCTATGCCACAGAATTCCGTTATATCCAAAACTCTATTTCATCTTCAAAATCATGAAAAAATAAGAAAGGGGAGCTAACTTCTTACTTAGGAATCGGATTTGGCCGAAACTTAATATAATCAAAGCTGGTGTGTATATCCTGGTTATGAATAAGTTTAAACAGAATCAGATTAATAGCTAGCTAGAAAATAAGAAAACATTGTTTTCACCATTATAACCCTATGGGACCTATCCGTTGCCATGGAAACCAGAGTTTTGATCCATTCCACCCTATATTGTAATAAAAGTTGTGTTCTGATAAAAAGATGCGTCATGTGAAATTTGATGGTTCTGGGTTCATTGGTTTAAGAAACTTTGCACTTTTTGTTGTATATTTTTTCTCTACGGACAGGACATTTTAGACCAAAATATAATTTCTATAATTCTACATTGTCATTGGCGTTGGTATAATATTTTTCTCATGACAATTATTAGTTCATAAGACTCCATTTCCCAATGTGATTTAAACTTTCAGAAGTATGTGACGTCATAGTGAAATGACATCTTACGGACAGGACACTTTTTTGTTACATTGTCCTCAGTAATTTGGGATATAAATATCTATCCAGTGATAAAAGTAAGTCACGCGACTGGTTATTTTTATCGATAAGGTATTCCCAAATATTGTTTATAACACATTGGAAGTAGTATTAGATGTAACAGTCTGACTTATCTGGCAGGTCACTTTTCTCACTTTAAAATACCTCATTTTGGCACATGTCATCAGCTTTAGTAATCATGGCATAACTCAAAAACAAATAGTCTTAGCCAATTCAAATAAACGACAGAATAAAGGGGATATGGCCACTTACTAGCCACAGAATATTTTATATGCAAATAAAGTGTCAGTTTCAATCCCCTTACACATAAAAAGAAGCAATTTTCAAGTGAGACAGTATAACACCTGTTTTGGGGGTATTTTTGGCTATTTAAACTTATACTGTGAAAAATGGCTTGTCCAATCAACATGATTTTTTTAGGCCAGTGAGAATTAATGGATCTTGACATCCTGCAATTCAATTTAAGTAAGTTAAGTGTCGAAGAATTCGTTACACAACCGCATAACACTTGGTAAATTTAAAATTGTCATCTGATCTTAGCTGACCCGCTAATCAGAAATTTTAAGTTTCTAGCCATCTTCTGTAGATGCACAGGCTGGTTTGTGTCAGACCTGGTTGGAAACCATGAAGACCCGTTTTCTCACGTCGCAGCTCATATCTAAGAATATTGCTGAACCACCTATTAACATAGCAGAAAGATAGCATCCAAAAGGTGCATACAAAATCACAAATTGTGCAAACCATGATTAGAATAACTTGTGTTGATGCTTTACGTCCCAGTCAACAATTTTGCAGCCATGTTGGGACACAGCCACCGCTTCCTGGGTTTAACCAGTACTGTAGGGAGTTAATGTGTCTTCCTCAAGCCAAGGACACAACACAGTGCCGTCTGTGGGGATCGAACCCAGGACCTCTAGATTTGGAGTTCGATGCTCTACCACTACGACACCAGGCTCCCTATTTAGAACAACCTAATGTTCAGCTGGTCTATCTTGAAGGCTCAGGCAACATATAAATATCACATAATATTGAAAACAAGGAATATAGAACTTCAGACGTTATCTCATCAGGAAAACATGTCCGTGCAATGAATGCCCCCTTAAACCCCACTTTTATATATTAAAAGTGGGGTATGCAGGGGTATACCTATTTTTCTTATTTTTGCTCCAAAACATAGATTGTGGGTACTTGTTAGAACCGCCTCGGCGAGGCGGTTCTAACGTGTACCCACAATCTAGATTGTGGGTACTTGTTAGAACCGCCTCGGCGAGGCGGTTCTAACGTGTACCCACAATCTATGTTTTGAGCAAAAATAAGGAAAATATTGAACATTTTCTACTGAAAATTTTCATTTTTTACAATTTTAAAAATCACTGTATATTGCATGGGCAAGTTTAAGTAATGTCATAGGCATTTTTCAAAGTGAATGAAGCTTAAGCTTTGAACAAAATAGCTCTGAAATTTGATAAAGAAACAGAGTAATAGTACCTTATTGAAGACTCCTCTTCCAAAGTAATCTGCAACAACAGAAAACCCATCTTGGGACCTCTCCAACTGTGAAAAGAATATGACATATTTTTTAATTGTAGGATTAAGATGGTGAAACTGAATTGTCATGGTCTGGCTGTAAAAACAGTTCTTTCACCAGACAACACTCTTCTTGATTCAGCAAAGGAGGAAGAATCGTCACAGAAATGAGCCGCCTCGTGGGAAAACCAACAATGTAGTTTCCGAACAGGTCCGACACAAACTGACCTGTACAAGCACATTTTGGAGTTAAGTAGGAGAGGAATTGTACTATCCGAGTAGCGAAAACAAAGGCGCTGATCAGCTTCGCGGTTACCGCGAAGCTGATCTGCGTCTTTGTTTTTGCCTATGCAGATTGTTGGTTTTCCCATGAGGCGGCTCAAATATTTTCATGAGTCCATCAGATGTGCCACCGACAAAGGAAATGCAGTAGACTAGGTAAGAGAGGTATGTGGTGAAAACTGATTATCAATTGATAATTTTCGCTTATTATTTCATAAAAACCTGTTATGGATGCTCACTGAAACACCCACAACATAGGTTTTATTAAGAACTAAAAAGCTATCTTTCAATTATTGTGTGAATGTACATTTTTTATTAGTAAGTCAGGTTCCTTGGACTTAACACATTAGGCACACCATAGTCATCAGCCTCGTCACAGTATGTCCTTGTCACCAGTTTTTCATTGAAAATTGTCGTGGAACCTCTTTTTATACTCTCATCCAAATGACTAGAGACCCCCAAGTTCAAACTCAAGACCACTAGTTTACAAGGCAAGTAGCTTCGCAATTTTCAATTATCTTAACATACACTCCTTATCTAATCCTCTAGTGATGTCCCAGGGAATAGCCTTCAGGGGGACTAGGGAGACATAGTCTCCCCAAATGAACAAACTTCTCCCTATTTTCAGCTAAGAGAGGTGAAAATGTATAGAATTTATAGAATAGTTACTAAATGAAACAACACCAACACGCCAGTTTTCATTACATTCATCACTTTAGCCTTTATTTATTTTTTTTTTTTTAGAATAAATAGGCAAACCTGAAATTCAAGTAAAAACATCTCCCAAATGTTTTTGGGGAGAGACAAAACTTCTCCTTTCTTGGCTAGTTTGAACCCTTTGTCCTCATATTGTAATCTACAACTGCTATTACCTGATTATGGAAGGATTCATGTAAGTCTCTACTCTGTTCTTGTGCTCTTATTATATCCATTATTTTCCTGAAATTTTTAAACAGAAACATGATTAAATAGATGCTGAAACACAACTTAGAACTATCATTATATGATCCCCAACGAGAGAAAACCGGTCTTTGGGGTTTCTGACCAGGTCCGACACAAACTGACCTGAACAGTCACAGTAGCAGGCTAGAAGCTTGAAATTTCGGATTTAAGTAGAAGAGGGATTGTACTAGCTGTGTAGTGAAAACAAAGGCACTGATCAGCTGTGCATTTACTGTACTTGTTAGAACCTCCTTGTCAAGGCGGTTCTAATGTGCAACCGAAATCAATGTTTTAAGCAAAAAAATTAAAATCATTATTTTTTTTGTTTCAAATGAAAGTCTCTGTATATTGCAAAGTTTTTGTAATGAATAAGTCAAAATACCCACCTGTTTTCTGCCATACAAACAGGGCATTCTGAGTCATTTTCAGCATAGTTCTCAAAACAGCTGAAAAGTACACAAAGAGAATTCGAAAACACCCATTTGAGAGTAATGACATTACAGTGTATAGTGAAATTAGTGTTATGAATTGTTTAACCTGTATATTCCGGTATCTAGAAAGGATAAACACATCAGGAAAACATGTCCGTGTAATGTATACCCCCCTGAACCCCACTTATATATAGCAAAACTGGGGTATGCAGGGGTTTACCTATTTTTCTTATTTTTGCTCCAAAACATAGATTGTGGGTACTCGTTAGTCGGTGAGGCGGTTCTAACGTGTACCCACAATCTATGTTTTGAGCAAAACTAAAAAAAATATCAAAAATTTTCAGCTAAAAATTTTCAATTTTTAAAGCTCAAAAATTCTCTGTATATTACACGGGCATGTTTTCGTAATGAGTGTATAGTCAATGAGAATGGTTTTACCTCTATATTATTTAGAATTTAATGAGAGGTTGCTCTTCTAAAGACTGACCGCTTCAAGTCGGTTCTGCTGTCCTTTAAAAAATTTCAATTTTACTTCAATTACACAGTTCAAGGAACTTTTCAACCTGTTCTTGAAGTTCGCGTTAAATGGTCAAACATGGTGGAGAAAACTGGACAACCTGGGTAAAACCACCAAACCCGGTTGGATGACCACTACCCTGCCATGGATTTGAACCCGGACCGCAGAGGTGACAAGCGGGTGCGTTACCAACTATGCTGTGCTTTGTCTTAATGTTTTCTGTATGTCTCTGTTGTAATTCACTTGTAATTTCTATTTGTTATAGGGTAGCCAGATGACTACCTTGTAAGAAAGAGCTAGTCATCTTGCTATTCATGCATGTCGTAATTTTTTTTTGATGTTTTGAGCTGTACTTTCTTTCCCACCTGATGTCTGGACAGGTATTTTAAATCTAATCATACACTCTCTGTGCATTTTATTCTTACTTTGTAAAATTTGCTAAATTTAATAAACAACTTTGGAAGCAATGTGTTATGCACTAGACGTGTAACCCAAGGATTTTTTTGGCAATTTTGGGAAGGGGCCCTAGGGCCTTTCTGATTGGGAAAATTAGCGACATAAACCCCGAATTTCGGAAATTTTCAGAATATTCAAAGTTGATAATATTTTCCAAGTTGACATAGTTAATCAAGCTTATGCATTTAGAATCATTAATAATAGCATAACATCAAATTTAAACAGCATTTCAAACAGCAGAACTTGAGTTTTACAATGAAATGACCTATTAGTAAATTATTTTCAGCTGTGATTGGGAATTTTTTTCTCCAAATTGGGAAAAAAGTCACCTAAATCTCATTGGGAATGGGGCCTTATTTCGGCCCCTGAGACACCCGAAAAAAATCCCTGTAACCATGGCTCCCAAGCCCCATGGTATGAACTTACTGTTGATGGAAGGAATGAGGTTCACACAGAAAATGTACTGATGGCAGCTCTAGTGGGTGGTTACAGATACTGCATTTTGTGTTCTGGAATATCTTGGCCCTGAAATTAATGAACAGTATTATTATCATAAAATACATTACAAAAACATGCCCATGCAATAATCAGAAATTTATTTCAGCATTAAAAATTGAAAATTTCAACAGAAAAATTATGATTTTTTTAATATCTTTGCTCAAAACATAGATCGTGAGCACACATTAGAATTGCCTCGCCGAAGCGGTTCTAACAAGTACCCACAATCTATGTTTTGGACCCCTGCATACCCCAGTTTTACTATATAAAAGTGGGGTTTAAGGTGTTATTCATTTCAAGGACATGTTTTCCTGATGATTATGAAATGTTTCCATTCATATATCTCTAACGTACATATCTGACAAAAAGCCAAATGTTTAGTATCAGCAATGGCTACTCAAAACCAATACAGCTGAGGTCTGCTTTGACATAGCAAATTGGTAGTATGCTGCCATATTAGCTGATTTATTAGTACGGGAATATAGGCGAAGCCATCTGTATATGTCCGCTTCATACAACTGGTACTCTGCTTTGGTTTAAAAAAATCAATCTTAATTGTCCGGCTATACCCAAAGTGTCCTCCTATACCCCAAATCACTCTAACCGATATTAACTGAGCCGCATGGTGAGAAAACCGGATTTTTGCCTATGCGAAAACAAAGCCGCAGATCAGCTTCGCGGTAACCGCGAAGCTGATCAGCGCCTTTGTTTTCGCTACACGGATAGTACCAATTCTCTTCTTCTTATATCCGAAATTTCAAGCTTCTAGCCTGCTTCTGAGCTTGTACAGCCCGGTTTGTGTCGGACCTGGTCGGAAACCCCGAAGACCGTTTTTCTCGCTTATATATTAACTTACGTTGTTCTTAATTCCTCAATTTGCTGCCGTTTCTTCTCCGTGTCTTCCTGGTATTGTTTAATTAATCTCTCATCTTCCGAAATCTGGTCATTTTCGGCCTGCAGTTTACGTATGATGTAGTTTTTGATGACGGCCAAGGTCGCTGTTGAGCTGTGGGCTAGTGTCTGTATGACTAGTAAGGGGGGTAACAAATTCTTCTTGTCAATATCTGACAGGAGTTAAGGAACATAAATTCATTTATAAAAATGTTGTTTGTATTGAGGCTTTAAAGGAATAGGTTTACAAACATTATCCTTCATTTCAAAAGAAAGATATCAGCGAAACAAACATTTTGACACCACATTTATTAAAATCTGTTCAGTGGTTTTGAAGATATGACAGTTTTAAGATTTAACAATTGCCGCCTATGGTGGCTGCCATTTTGTTCAGCTAGTCACGTGGCCAAAAAGGAAAAACGCCTATTTACAGTAGAAGGCATAGTTTTTACATACGGAAATAGATCAGTATAGTTCTATTAAGTGAAAGAAAAGTATTTCAACAATTTTCTTACTTGAATTTGCAAGAAAATGGCAGATATTTAAAATTCCATGATTGTGAGGGAGTGACGTCATATCATCACAGCCTCGTTCTGGATTTGGGCCATCAAAATTTTCAAATCGCTATAATTATCTTATACCTTGGTTGATTTTAATGAAATTTGTTGTAAACTGTTCAGCTACCGAAAGGGTTTTATAAAACGCACATGCAAAAGTTTGTGAGCCTATTCCTTAAGTTAAACAAGAGGACCATTGGTCCTGTAGCTCACCTGAGAGATTATCACATTGTAAGTTCATGGGAATTAAATTAAATCTATTATTTCATTGAGAATCGACCAAACAGAGTTCCAGTCCGATCTGCCCAAAAACAATATGCAAGCTTTCCTACTGCCCAGTGATGCTGTGTGTGTAATTTGATCATGATCTGCCTACTGGCTTTGGAGATACTGAATGTTGGATGTTTTCCTAGTTAAGTCTATGGAGACTATTGATCCCCGGGGCATGGCCAAATTTGACCCAAGGGGCATGATTGGCATAATTTATAATGGGGACTACCAAACATTGCTACATAAAAAATATAGAAGCTCTGGGCCTTCTGGTATCAGAGAAGAAGATTTTTTTAGTTTTTCCCATTGTAAGTCTATGGAGACTATCAACCCCTGGGGCGTGGCCAAATTTGATCCCAGGGGCATGGCTGGCACAATTTATGTAGAGGACTATTAGCCAATGATACATACTAAATATCAAAGCTATGGGCCTTGTGGTTTCAGAGAAGAAGATTTTTTTTTTCCATTAAAACATATATGTTGCCATGGCAACCAGAGTTCCAGTCCGATCTGCCCAACAACACTATGCAACCTTTCCTACTGTCAAGTCATGATGTGTGTGTAATTTGATCAAGATCCACCTTCTGGCTTTGGAGATATTGAATTTTGAATGTTTTTCTATAGTAAGTCTATGGAGAGGCGTGGCCACATTTGATCCCACGGGCATGATTGGCACAATTTATAATGAGGACTAACAAACATTGCTACATACCAAATATAGAAGCTCTGGGTTTTGTGGTTTCAGAGAAGAAGATTTTTTTAGTTTTTCCCATTGAAAGTCTATGGAGACTATCGACCCCCAGGGAGAGGCCAAATTTGACCCCAGGGGCATGGCTGGCATAATTTATGTAGAGGACCATTAGCCATTGCCACATACCAAATATCAAAGCTGTGGGCCTTGTGGTTTCAGAGAAGAAGATTTTTTATTCTTTTTCAATTAAAATATATATGTTGCCATGGCAACCAGAGTTCTAGTCGGATCTGCCCAAAAACAATATGCAACCTTTCCTACTACACAGTGATGCTGTGTGTGTAATTTGACCAAGATCCCCCTACTGGTTTTGGGGATATTGATGTTTTAATGTTTTCCCATAGTAAGTCTATGGAGACTATTGACCCCCTGGGCGAGGCCAAATTTGATCCCAGGGGCATGAATGGCACAATTTATAAAGAGGACCATTAGCCATTGCCACATACCAAATATCAAAGCTGTGGGCCCAGTGGTTTCAGAGAAGAAGATTTTTTTTAGTTTTTCCCATTGTAAGTCTATGAGAGCTATCTGTTGCTATGGAAACCACAATTTTGATACAACCTGCTCCAAAACCTAATGCAATTAATCCCCCAACCCAATGATGGTTCACATCAAATTTGATCAAGATTGGCCCATTAGCTTCAAAAATATTCTTCTTTGAAATTGTGGACGACGCCGACGCCGACGGACGCCTGATGCCGGACCCCTGCCTATCCTATAAGCTCACCTGTGAGCCTTCGGCTCAGGTGAGCTAATAAGAGTCATCAGCAATAGTCATGTCTGTATGTTAATTAATGTTGTTTCTCAGCAAGCCTCCCTGTAAGAAAGGCCTAGTTCATGCACTAAATATCATCACAATTGTTCAACCAAACTGTTTAATAAATCTGGTCATTCAAAGAAAGATTTTATTGTGATGAAGCTCATTTTTGTTTAATATATCAGACTTAGATTGCATTCCATGGACATTTTTCAATAAAAATATATTGTTGCCAATGAGATTATTACAAGCTTACACAACAGTAAACAAAAAGGATACTTTGTAGTACAATACTAAGTTGGTTTCTCAGATTTTCTTTCTTGGCAAAGTATGACAATGCTTGAACCCACAGGTTGGGATCCTGACCCCTGGAATCATAAAGAAATGGAAACAGAAATATGAGCTGCCGCATGGGAAAACAAACATTTTGCATATGCAAAAACAAAGACGCAGATCAGCTGTGCAGTAACTGCATAGCTGATCAGCACCTTTGTTTTCGCTTCAAAGATAGTACTACTTAAATCCAAAATACCAAGCTTCTAGCTTGCTTCTGTGACTGTACAGACCGGTTTGTGTCTGACCTGGTTGGAAACTCAAACTTTTTTCTCACGTGAAGGCTCAAATCTTATTCGGGGGTACAAAGGAGTGGTGTTTCAGTTGACATTTTATTTTGCTTTGTATTTCAACTTGTTTTTATAATTGAGCCACCTCATGGGAAAACCAACAATCTGTTTAGGCGAAAACAAAGACGCAGATCAGCTTCGCGGTAACCGCGAAGCTGATCAACGCCTTTGTTTTCGCTACACGCATAGTACAATTCCTCTTCTACTTAAATCTGAAGTTTCAAGCTTCTAGTTCTTTTCTGTGCTTGTACAGGTCTGTTTGTGTCAGACCTGTTCGGAAACCACATTGTTGGTTTTCCCACGAGGCGGTTCATATGAACATAAAACCCAGAGTGAAGGCTGATGTACGAGTGATACCCGGAATAACTAGGGACTTCATTTCCACAGGCATTACTCACATGTTAGAAATGATTTCTAGGTGTTGTTAGCAAATAAGAAACATGAATTTAAATTCAGGACCTCTTGTTTCTGAGTATGAATACTGAGGCCTCGGGTTACACATAAATGTAATGACAATTTTAATGTACATGCTAATTTAACAAGTTGCCTTTTTCACCAGAACTTAATTTTCGCTAATATTCACGATTTCCTTGCCCCATCAAAATAAAATTTTTGCTAATTAAGAATTAATATTAAGTGTAAAGTCTGTGCAAGTACTCACTCACAAATTCAAGCAGTCTCTATTAGTTCGGAAATCAAAAATTTGTGAAATAAAAGTCCCGCGGAAATTTTCAAACTTACACTACATAGTTCATGCAGCAAACTACCATTTCATTTAAAAGTTCATGCATTAGAGTACCATTTCATTTAATGTGATGTTAACTTACCCAAATCTCTTACAGGTTTCAATAACCAGCTCATGTGCATTGTGTTCCATATGATATCTCAGTATTTGCTGATATCTAAAACAAACATCAAACAATTCTATTAAGTCTTAAGAAAAGAAGAAAGAAACAAAGTTTTTATTAAAGGAGAACTCTTTTTTTATCTTCTATGCCTCAAAAAATTGGAAGACATCATTTTTCATTCTTTATAAATTTCTATCTTCTAACTTCAATCTTCACAAGCCTCCCTGACACAGATTTCCAGTAATAAGTGCCCATTCATTTGCCAGGCATTGACATACTAAAAATCTAATGTAAGCAGAAGAGCGGGGAAAGTTTCCAAAAACGATAAATAGAATAACTACCGGTAGACAATCATTATCTCAGACATCATGGAAACATCTCCGTGTGGAACTTAACCCCTTCATACCTATACTGATATAGTAAAATTGAGGTTTGACGGGGTCAAGAGAAAAAAATGCTAAATTTTAACAAAAATCAATATAATAAACCATTATTTTATGATAGGCAAGGTAAATATTTTTAAAATCAAAATTTAGTTCATAAATAGATATTTAATATGTAATTAAAAGAAATTCCCAAGTAATCATGTAGCAGTTTCCATAATGAGTAGCAAGGCAAACAAACACAGGAACTATCTCATCAGCCTTTTAAGCCAAGACTGAAGTACATGTACTTACACTTGAAACCAGCAACCCCTCAATCAAGTGTCTTACACTCTACCACTACACCACTGCTTGGCACTATGACAAGCTGGTTTTGCTATTGTTCTTTTTCTTCATTTTTTTTTTTTTTTTTTTTTTTTTTTTTTTGATGTTTTGAAGATTTTAACCAAAGCTAAAATACTTACAGTTGAGCTTTCTCATACAGATACAGTATTCCTGCTTTATAGTTGTTCATCTGACACAGTACTAGTGCTTGATCTAGGTCATATTTGGCCTGAAAAATACATAATTTATAATTTTTGTGCTCAACTCCATGAGCTCAACATTTAGGCTGTACATCATGATACAATTTTCCTGCTTTATACTTATTCATCTGACACAGCTCTAGTGCCTGATCTAGATCATTTAACATGATATGAGCCGCCTCATGGGAAAACCAACAATCTGCATATGCGAAAACAAAGGTGCAGATCAGCTTCGCGGTAACCGCGAAGCTGATCAGCGCCTTTGTTTTCGCTACTCGGATAGTACATTTCCTCTTCTACTTAAATCCGAAATTTCAAGCTTCTACCTCTTTTTCTGTGACTGTACAGATCGGTTTATGTCGAACCTGGTCGGAAACCACATTGTTGGTTTTCCCACGCGGTGGCTGATATGTACTGCTCACAATACTGATCATTTCAAAAGATGTTCTCAGGATAACATTTGAGCCACCTCGTGGGAAAACCAACAATGTGGTTTTTGAACAGGTCGGACACAAACCGAGCTACACAAGCACAGAAAACTGAAATTTTGGATATAAGTAGAAGAGGGATTGTACTACCCGTTTAACGAAAACAAAGGCGCTGATCAGCTTCGCGGTTACCGCGAAGCTGATCTGCGCCTTTGTTTTCGCATATGCAGATTGTTGGGTTTCTCATGAGGTGGCTCATTTGCGTGTAATATATACCCACTTATACCAAACTTTAATATAGCAAAACTGGGGTATGCAGGGGTATACATATTTTTCTTATTTTTGCTCCAGAACATAGTTTGTGGGTACATGTTAGAACCGCCTCGACGAGGCGGTTCTAACCTGTACCCGCAATCTATGTTTTGAGCAAAAATATGAAAAATTATCAAAATTTTATACTGCAAATTTTAATTTTTTACAACTTGAAAAAAATCTCTGTATGCTGCATGGGCAAGTTTTTGTTACACCAGGTTGGGTCACATTTTTAATTTTAAATATTATTTCCAAATATTCTCTGTGCAAATGTGAAAGTTTTTTCAACAGCATTGTTAAAGAAAACGTTTTTAACTTTAAATAAACTTTATGATCACCAACTATATCCATATTAAGTCATAAGCTACATGAAGAATACTGGTTTATTGAACTTACATCAGGGCTCTTTAATAGTTCTAAGGTTTTTCTTTCTTTGTCTGCTTTGGCCTGTAATATACATATGTGATATACATATGTGCATACATGTTTTTTTTTTTCAGGAATTATACATGTATTATATAAAAGTACTCATCCAGCTACAATAAAAAACATGATGGAAACAGACATTTAGCACCTTTTTCTGTAACAATTATAAACAATTGTATGTTCTTTGCATCAACTTGTATTCTTAAAGTCATAAATAGCTCCCCAATTTTCTGAAAATTGACAAATAAAAACCTACACATAAACTTATCTGATTTCACTTTATTGAATAAGTAGTTATTTTGCAGTGAAAAAAATGAAAATTGACCTTTGTTTAGTTTCAGGATAAGTTAATACATGTATGTAATACTGCGTTTACACTATGTTCCCGGCGGTCACAGCGGCCACGTTTCAGACAACCGTGAGCAAAACGGGATAACCGTGAGGCAACGCAGGGGAACGGGATAGGCAAACGTAGCACGCCGGGATAACCGTGGACACCGTGACAGATTTTTTGACAGTTTAAAAATCTGCCACGGCAGTCACGGCGAAAATGAGAAACGTAATGGGCCGTGATAATACGGGTTGAACGTAACACACCGTGACAGAACGTAACAGGACGTAGCGAAACGTGGAGGCGGTCCGTAGTGCAACGGGAAGCTAGTGAATAGTCCGGCATGCTACGGTTCTTCCACATTCTGTTGCGTTCGATCACGGTCGTCTCACGTCTCGTCCCGTTTCATACGGAATAGTCAACACGTTTTGTTGCGTTAAGTTACGGTGCGTTACGGTCTTTGACGGTGTTCACCCCGTTCTACTACGTATGCCACGTTTTGTTACGGTTATCACGGCGCGTGAAGTTTATAGATATAAAAAGGCATATCATGGGGACAAGTTCCTTCATATTGCAGCAGTCGCTATAGTGAGCAATACAGACCATACGCTGCACACTGCAATTGAAGAATAATTACAATCCCGAACTTACTTAATCAACTCTGCAGTCGGTTGTTGATGAGCGCGGTTGTTATTATTTTAAATGACTTATTCTTATACAAAAGGAAAAAAATGTTCTTTATATTGTATGGTGTCTACGTTTCGACCGTAGCTGACCTTGACAGACCGAAAAAACGTGTAACGCCTTGGTCAAAACGCAACTGACCGCAACAGAACGTAACAGGCCGTAATAGAACGTGCTAATAACCGTGATAGATCGTGGATAAACGTAACGTACCGTAGCGCCTCCATGACACACCGGCTTATCACTACCACGGCTTGTTACGGATATCGTAATACAACGTAAGAAAACGTAACAAAACATGATGGATCTTGAAAATCAGAGAAATATATTACCAAAACTCCACGGCACGCTACATTTCTAGCAAACGGGGCTGCCGGGGCCGCCGGGAACATAATGTAAATGCAGTATTAGAATTATATTTTTTTTTTTTAATTCAGTTTTACGTCCCTTTCAAGATTATTTCAGCTCATATGTGACGGGCCAATCAGTAGAGGGGGCGAAAACGGGAGAACCCCGAGAAAAACTACCTGACACACCCACAAAGTGAAAGTAAAATACTTACATCTGATTGGTCAGCTTGGTGTATGATGTCATGCAGGTACAGTTCTAGTAGGGTGTTGTATAGCAGACTGGAACAAGAATGGGGCTGCACCTGGAAAATAAAACATTAAAATCTCAACTTTTTGTCTTGGTATTTACATAGGTTATTATATAGCAGACTGGAACAAGAATGGGGCTGTACCTACAAAACAAAACGTTAAAATCTCAACTTTTCTGTCTTGGTACTTACATAGAACTTAAGTGTTTCCAACTGTCTGATAATAATTTCCAATCGTCTAAGTGTACTTGATATATTAGAAAACCAAATTTTGCCTATGCGAAAACAAAGGCGCAGAGCAGCTGTGCAGTAACTGCACAGATGATAAGCTCCTTTGTTTTTGCTACATGGATAGTACAATCTCTCCTCTTGTGAAATCAAGAACTTCAAGCTTCTAGCCTTTTTTTGAGACTGTACAGGCTGGTTTATGTTAGACCTGGTGAGAAACCCCAAAGATTGGTTTTCTCGCGTCGTGGCTCATATTGTCTTGGCATCATTTAGTGCTTTTTCGTTTGTTTGTTTGATTTGCAACTTAACATCCCAGTTGAGTTTGTCCCAAAATGTGCAGCACAATATCACACTCTGAAGGAGATGTGCTGCGCTTTTTGGTAGAGCCTAAAAATGTGCTAACATAACTCTGCAAACCTGACCACTGGTACTGCAAAGCCGCAGGGTGAAGGATTTTTTTTTTTGGGGGGGGGGGGGGGGGGGGGGTGACAAGTAGCTGCCTCTAATATGAAGATATTTTAGCAGCTTTCAACAGGACAAATGTCAAAACTCCAAATAATTCCCAGGGTTGAGGTGGGGGGACCATGGTTACAAATGACTTATTCATATATGAGCCGTGTCATGAGAAAACAGGATTTTTGCCTATGCGAAAACAAAGATGCAGATCAGCTTTGCAGTAACTGTGAAGCTGATCAGCGCCTTTGTTTTCGCTACTAGAATAGTACAATCCCTTTCCTACTTATATCCAAAATTTCAAGCTTCTATCCAACTTCTGAGACTGTACAGGCTGGTTTGCATCAAGCCTGATCGGAAACTCTGAAGAGCAGTTTTCTCCTGTCGCGGCTCATATGGCAAGAAAAATTATGTGACTTACTGAGATCATATGCTCAAGGAATTCTGTCAACTTTGCTGAATTATTCACAAATATGTGAATAAAAGACTCAGCCTGAGCCTTCTGTAGCCTGCTTCCACCAGAACCTGTCGATAAATACCTGTTAAGTTTAAAAAGCCAATCATTGAGCTAAATGGGACCTTGCTACGGTAAAAGCAATGTCTCAAATAGTGAACATAGAATATTTAATAGTGGAAATGATCACTTCTCAGTACTCATTTAATACATGTGAAATGAGTATTTAATAAATCAGTATAGCAGGCTTTGGCTATACCCCACTGGACCCCATGAATGTCAATACCTTACCATAGAGGGCAGCTAGAGTCAAGAATGAATAATTTCAGTACATCCCAGTCAACATGTCAGATGTGAGGATAGAAGCACTAGATCCTTGATACATGTATTTATAACAATATGGTGCATAAAGTGTATTGCTGAAATGGTGGAGGGGGTGGGGTCACTCTCAGCTTAATATGTGTTGATGTTGTCCTAGAACTCCAAATACTAGTATATTCATAAATTAGACAAACTATATTATTTCTTACCATCAAGTTCTGTAGAATCAACCAAAGGCCCTGAAATTTAAAACGAAATGACCAATAATAACACTGACTCCCAAACGACTGTGCCACCCCTTTTGAGGTAAGCTTTTGCCCAAAATACACTGTGTGATTTTGTTAACTTGTAATAGGGACATAGAACATTATGCTGTGGCAACAAATGCTCTATGTTTACTACTTCAAAACATCTCTTCAAAATGGGTGATAAATATGAAAATGCATAAGATCTGACAATGTTCTAACTTGAACTGTTGATTTAATTTTCCATCAATATAGATTTCAGTTTAACGTCCCACTCAACAGCTAAGGTCATATAAACTTACTATCAGTTGGTCTATAGTCTGTACAGAGACGTTTCAACAGTTCTGTGGTCTGTTGTGGTACTTTACCCATCAACATTTTACCATACTTCTTAAGGTTTGATTCTGCCTGTAATTACACAATCAACTTACAGTGAAAAGTCACTTCAATGGTTAATTGTTATCTTGTGTGATACTGTAAGTTCTTCATTGTTTACAAATATTTTGTTCTAACAAGCTCTTGTGAATTTGTTGCCTAACTTGCTTTTGAGCCAGGACACAAGAAAACCAGTCTTCAGGGTTTCCGATCAGGTCTGACACAAACTGGCCTGTGCAGCAAAAGAAGATGACTGTGACCATGAAATTTCAAATTTAAGAAGAAGAGCGATGGTACTATCTGCATAGAGAAAACAAAGATGCTGATCAGATGTGCAGTTACTGTGCAGCTGATCTGCACCTTTGTTAACCCCTATGCATGTTGATGTTTTTCTAAAATGGCAGCTCATTTTATAGTTGGGCTTGCTTGTTTGTTGAAGAGCACTGGACTTAAATTGACAGATCCGGTTTGAACACCACTGGTGATGATTTGTGGCTTTCAGCAAGAGACTATAATACCTAATATAACCTAAGAAGCTTTTTTCCTCACACAACAGAACTGTTCAAATACAAACATGACAATAGCTGTTGAACTGAACAAAAAACCTTGGCCCAGTTGTTCAAAATTAACAATGTTGTTAGTTAATGATTAGTTAAAATTTCAAATGGCAATATAACAAACACACTGTTTTTTTTTTGTTGATAAAATGTGAGAATGCAAAGGATTCTCACATTTTTTTTTTCAACAAAAAATGTCAGTGTATTTACCTATGTTGTCAGCATTTACTTAACCAGTTGAAGTCTTAACGATGACGTTAAGCTAACGAAGTTTTGAACAACTGGGCCCTTACCTCCTCAAAGTCTAACTTTCCAATGTACTCCAGTGTCAGCTGATAATCTTTGATGTCCTCTAACTGTATCTTCAGATACCATTCGTGGAGCTGGTGTTCTTTGGCCAGGAATAAAGCATGGTTGTAGTAACCGGCTTGTCGACACACTTTGATGGCAGTCTCAACGTCAAAATCCACTTCTCGCTCTTTTGTCTACAATATTTACATTATGACTACTTACTTTTGCTGTGACACAATAAAACAGGTCTTCGGGGTTTCAAACCAGAAACGGCACAAATGGGTTTGTGCAGACAAGGGCAAGAAGCTTGAAATTTCAAACCTAACAAGAAGAGGGATCATACTATCCAAGTAGTGAAAACAAAAGGCGCTGATCAGCAGTGCAGCTTCTCCTTTGTTTTCGCATATGCAAAAATCTGGTTTTCTCATTGATAGGGATAATTTTACTTATTTCTTCAAATCTGGATTTCTCATTGATAAGGATAGTTTTACTTATTTCTTCAAATCTGGATTTCTCATTGATAAGGATAGTTTTACTTATTTCTTCAAATCTGGATTTCTCATTGATAAGGATAGTTTTACTTATTTCTTCAAATCTGGATTTCTCATTGATAAGGATAGTTTTACTTATTTCTTCAAATCTGGATTTCTCATTGATAAGGATAGTTTTACTTATTTCTTCAAATCTGGATTTCTCATTGATAAGGATAGTTTTACTTATTTCTTCAAATCTGGATTTCTCATTGATAAGGATAGTTTTACTTATTTCTTCAAATCTGGATTTCTCATTGATAAGGATAGTTTTACTTATTTCTTCAAATCTGGATTTCTCATTGATAAGGATAGTTTTACTTATTTCTTCAAATCTGGATTTCTCATTGATAAGGATAGTTTTACTTATTTCTTCAAATCTGGATTTCTCATTGATAAGGATAGTTTTACTTATTTCTTCAAATCTGGATTTCTCATTGATAAGGATAGTTTTACTTATTTCTTCATAAAAACCTATGTTGTGGGTACTCATTAAAGCCTTCTAATTAGCACCTATAACAGAGATCTTTATTATGAGCAAACAAAAACCTTTTCAATTGGCATTGCTCATCATGTCATACTCTCTTCATCATGAAAACATGTCCGTGTAATGTATACCCCCTTAAACCCCACTTTTATATAGAACTAGTGAAACACTATGCCCCCAACTGGTAAGTCACTTTCAAGATGTAAAAATGTCCAAAAAATGACTAAGTTCAAATTGTAAAAAAAGTGACAAAAATTAATCTGAGGAGTATATCCCAACCAAATGCATATCTTCAAAGCATGGTCACAATGTCTGCAAAGTTTCAAAAGTATCGGGTATTAAATTGTAGGAACAGTTGCGCATACAAGGTACCCTCTATCCATTCACTAAAATGCCCCAAAAAATGACTAAGTTCAAATTGTGAAAAAAATGACAAAAAAATAATCCAAGGATTATATCCAAACCACATGCATATCTTCAGACCATGCCCATAACACATGTAAAGTTTTAAATGAATTGGCATGAAACTGTAGGAGGAGTTGCGCACACAAGGTAACCACTGCCCATTCATTTTCATTGTGAAAATGCCCGAAAAATGGCTAAGTTCAAATTGCGAAAAAAGTGACAACTAGAAAATGTGTTTATGAAACACTATGCCCCCAACTGGTAAGCCACTTTCAAGATGTAAAAATGTCCAAAAAATGACTAAGTTCAAATTGTAAAAAAGTGACAAAAATTAATCTGAGGAGTATATCCCAACCACATGCATATCTTCAAAGCATGGTCACAATGTCTGCAAAGTTTCAAAAGTATCGGTATTAAATTGTAGGAGGAGTTGCGCACACAAGTTACCCTCTATCCATCCACTAAAATGCCCGAAAAAATGACTATGTTCAAACTATGAAAAAATGACAAAAAATAATCCAAGGATTATATCCAAACCACATGCATATCTTCAGACCATGCCCATAATACATGTAAAGTTTTAAATGAATTGGCATGAAACTGTTGGAGGAGTTGCGCACACAAGGTACCCACTGCCCATTCACTTTCATTGTCAAAATGCCCGAAAAATGGCTAAGGTCAAATTGCAAAAAAGTGACAAAAATTAATCTGAGGATTATATCCAAACCACATGCATATCTTCAAAGCATGGACACAACATCTGTAAAGTTTCAGGAGAATTGGAATAAAACTGTAGGAGGAGCTGCGCACACAAGGTATCCACTATCTATTCACTTTATCAAGAATCAAAAAGGGAAATAACTCTCACAGAATTGGCCCCTAGCCCCTTGAATTTACCTGAAAGAAAAAATACGGGTCCTTTTAATTTTCATATACAAACTACATACCAAATTTCAAGATCCTAGCTCTAACGGTTCCTGACCGAGTGCTCACGCATGCTCACGCATCACAGACTGACTGCACGCACTCACTCACTGCACGGACAGACCCAAACCAATATGCCCCCTCAACTTCTTCGAAGTTGGGGGGCATAAAAATTAATCTGAGGATTATATCCAAACCACATGCATATCTTCAAAGCATGGTCACAACATCTGTAAAGTTTCAAGAGAATCGGAATAAAACTGTAGGAGGAGTTGCGCACACAAGGTACCCACTATCTATTCACGTTATCAAGAATTAAAAAGGGAAATAACTCTCACAGAATGGACCCCTAGCCCCTTGAATTTACCTGAAAGAAACAAGAACTCCGCGGAGGTCGATATCGCACCTGCATCGGGCAAAGTCAATAGACCGTGAAATATAGTTCAAGGGCACCGGGTCAAGGTGCGTGCTTGAAGGGCATGTCAAGGACAATTACTTTGCAAGGTTTCAGACTCGCAGCTATCTCTGATGTCGAGAAAACCAAACTTCGACATAAAAATTTTCAAAGTCAGTGGACCATGAAATATAGGGCAAGGGCACCGGGTTAAGGTGCGTGCTTGAAGGGTATGTCAAGGACAATTACTATGCAAGGTTTCAGACTTGCAGCTATCTCTGATGTCAAGAAAACCAAACTTCGACGTAAAAATTTTCAAAGTCAGTGGACCGTGAAATATAGGTCAAGGACACTGGGTTAAGGTGCGTGCTTGAAGGGTATGTCAAGGACAATTACTATGCAAGGTTTCAGACTCGCATCTATCTCTGATGGCGAGAAAACCAAACTTCGACGTAAATGTTGACAAAACTTCGACGTAAAAATTTTCAAAGTCAGTGGACCGTGAAATATAGGTCAAGGGCACCGGGTTAAGGTGCGTGCTTGAAGGGTATGTCAGGGACAATTACTATGCAAGGTTTCAGACTCGCAGCTATCTCTGATGTCGAAAAAACTAAACTTCGACGTAAATGTTGACGGACGAACGAACGAAACAACGGACGAACGAACGTACGGACGGACGGAAATTTGAACTCCTATATCGCACCCTGCTATAAGCAGGTGCGATAAAAATATGGGTCCTCTTAATTTTCATATGCAAACTACATACCAAATTTCAAGATCCTAGCTCTAACGGTTCCCAACCGAGTGCTAAGTGTTACTCACGCATCAAAGACTGACTGCACTGGACACCACTGGACTGGACTGGACTGGACGGACAGACCCAAACCAATATGCCCCCTCAACTTCTTTGAAGTTAGGACCATAAAAACTGGGGTTTGCAGGGGTATACCTATGCCGAGGCAGTTCTGACGTACCCACAATCTATGTTCGAGCAAAAATAAGAAAAATATCAAATTTTTTCCTGTGAAAATTTTCATTTTTAAAACCCAAAAATTTTCTGTATATTACATGGACATGTTTTCGTAATGTTAATTTAGTCTTCTGGGTCTTTTATCATACCATGATAAATTCATCCAATTTCGACACATCTTTGAGCTTAGTGTAACAGTTCAGCAGTAATGTAGTGTGTTCCTCTGTCGCCATCTGAGCTCTGTGTAGGGCCTGCAGGTACTTGGTCAAGTTGTGAATTCTCTGGGCGTCTAGAAACTGTAATTACACAAAAATGGGGAAAATCAGAGTGTGTATGAACTTTGTTTAGAGAGTCTAAGCTCTATGTAGCTTTGTGTAACAGTTCAGCAGTAGTGCTGTGTGTTTCTCTGTCGCCTGCAGGTACTTGGTCAAGCTGCGGATTCTCTGGGCATCTAGGAACTGTAATTACACAATAATATAGAAATTTAGATTGTGTGTAAGAGTTTTGCATAGTGATAGGCTAAGCTCTATATAGCTTAGTGTAGCTATTCAGCAGTGGTGTATGTTTGTGCTCTGTGTAATGCCTTCTTGGTCAAGTTGCAAATTTTCTGTGTATCTAGAAACTGTAATCATACAATTAGAGGTAAATTAGGGTGTAATAGAGAGCTTTGTGTAGAGATAGTCTAAGCTCTACGTAGCTTAGTATGTGGGTACATGGTCATGTTAATATTATTTGTACATCTATATGGAACTATTTTTGGTCATAAGTGAGTAGGAAGAAATTGGGGAACTAAAGGAACTTTGCCTCATAATCTTATTCCAACAAAGTCATTTGTAGCATGTTACAATAGAACAATGTATGTCTGTTAACTCTTCCTGATTGTATCAGGAAAACATGTCCGTGTAATATATACCCCCTTATACCCCACTTTTATATAGCAAAACTGGGGTTTGCAGGGGTATACCTATTTTTCTTAATTTTGCTCCAAAACATAGACTGTGGGTACTCGTTAGAACCGCCTCGCCGACCCACAATCTATGTTTGGAGCAAAAATAAGAAAAATATCAAAAATTTTCAGCTGAAAATTTTCAAATTTTAAAGCTCAAAAAATCTCTGTATATTGCATGGGCAAGTTTTCGTAATGGTATTGCTGATGTCCCAGAGTATACAGTGTACTGCTTTTTGGTACAAGCCGGCTTTTATAGCTTTTATAGTTTGCTTAGCATGTCGGCCCCGTATGGGAAGAAAGCATTTTTCTTCACCTTTTACTTTTTTTTTATACACTGAATCTTAGCTAGACTACGACTATTAAAAAGATTCATATTACCTTTCTAATCACATAGGATGCCTCCAGTTTCCCAATAGTTTTGATATACTGGTCTATTGCTCCGTCGTGGTCGCCTTTACTATACAGGTGGTCCCCGTACTGGGTGAATATGTCTATCAAACCTTCTTGGTCGTATTGCTGACTCTTGGCTAGACTGTAGGAGAGAAAAATATAAATGAATAAAGTGCTCTTCCTTCTAATGATTTTGGCATTTGTACACTTTATGTTTATCGATATTCATTTTTTTTTTTTTTTTTTTTTGACAATTTTAGTAAGAATCAGGGTCTTCAATATTTGCCATTGTGTTAGAACAGGGATATCTGAAGTTCCGGTCTAGCCCACCAAAACACTTCAAAAGCGACATGAACACTTTGAAAATGAATTCAAGAATTTTTCTAGCTAAAACGAAATTTCAAATGCCTGTGGTGAGCAACTCATTGAGGCTTCAAGTCATTAGAAAATTTAAACAGTTTCCCTGTTTTACATCCAACTCAACAGTCAAGTTAACATGGAGACAGGAATGCTGTTTAATGTTATGCATTTCACCAGAGAAACCTGCAATCTCTAGTTAACCCATATTTGACGAATGGATTTTCCCATTATTATCAATTGGACGAGTCCACTTTCATTTTTAGGGGCGTCAGGAGTGATTTTAAAATTTTATTCAATTTTTCGATGAAATTTCTCTGTGCAAACAGAATAGCCCCAGATGGGACGCCGCATTCTGTGGCGTCCCATCTGGGGCTATTCTGTTTGCCTATGTCCCACAAAAGGGATGCCAGGCTTATATGAGTTAAGGAAGCAAGTGAATAAATCACAAGGTTTCTGCATAAACTTGAGAACAATAATAAATGAGCCTTTGCGTGAGAAAACCTACAATTTTGGTTTCCAACCAGGTTTGACACAAACCGATCTGTGCAGCTTAAGAAGATGAATAGAAGCTTGAAATTTCGGTTTAAGAAAAAAGAGGGACTGTACTATCCATTTAGCGAAAACAAAGGCACAGATCAGCTGTGCAGTTACTGCACCTTTGATTTCGCCTAGGCATACATGTATTGTTGGTTTTCCCATGCTTTGGTTCAAATGGGAAATTCATACCTGATAGCTACAGTGTAGTTATTCTTCCTAAACAACATCTCCAGTTTGGTCTGTGTGTCTTTCTCTTGCAACTGGTATAACTGAAAATAATCAATAAAATACCTCAGTGAAAAATTTTTCAGTCATGCTAGCATGGAGCCATCACTTCTTTGGTAAGGCTAGCATGTCAACGAGTGGTATAGGAGTATGGTTAATTTATGTGTCCGACTTCATCATGTTTAGTCCTATATTGTCCCACTAGGCCACCAAATTCCCTACATCAACTGCTTTCTTAAATTTGTGGCAGTGAAAACAGTTACGTATAGTGAGTAAAGTCTGTAAAACCACCGACTTAAAAGTTTGTAAGAAATCAATTCTTCACGCACTTTTAAAGTATTGCCCCTCAATGATAGTTGTATGTACTTTTTTGTTATGACATTTCTCAAGTACTCTAAACGAACCTGACAACTATATCGACAGCTATTTGTTTCATTTCAATCCATTACAAAAAACTCACCCATGCAGTAAAAACTGAAAATTTCATTAGAAAGATTTTGGTATTTTTTTTCTATATTCACTCAAAACATACATTGTGGGTACATGTTAGAACCGCCTACACTAACGAGTACCCACAATGTATGTTTTGGATAAAAAATAAGACAAGAACTCTGTGGAGGTCGATATTGCACCTGCATCGGGCAAAATAATTAAAAACGTGAAATATAGGTCGAGGGCACCGGGTTAAGGTGTGTTCTGAAAGGGTATGTGAAGGACATTTACTATGCAAGGTTTCACACTCGCAGCTATCACTGATGCAGAAAAAAAACTTTGACGTAAAAATTAACAAAGTCAATGGACCATGAAATACAGGTCAAGGTCAGCGGGTCAAGGTGCATGCTTGAAGGGTATGTCTAGGACAATTACAGTCTAGACTGGCCTAGCGACCACCTGTCTTTAGCGTTTTCCTGTTGTAAGCGACCACAATATGATCCTCCGGAGCGTTTTTCTATGTTAATTGACCTCTCTTAAGCGATTTCCTGCCTAACGTGACCTACGACTGCTAAAATAACAAGAAAAACGGTCATTTTCGTCGCAATAAACGACCGATATTAGCGACGATAATGGCGGATTATGCAAAATTGCAACAATGACTTGCGGTATAGTTCCACACAGCTGGCAGATTTATTGCAGTAAGCAACATTGAAATGATATTGTAAACAATAGAATTAAAAAGAAAAAAAATGTTTGTGTCACTTTCTTAATTATTGTGGTTTCCGCCAGGGAGGTGTTATAAGGCAGCCATTCTTCGTTTCATTCATTAACAAAATAAACAACAACAACATGTTATCTAAAAATATTTGTGTCGCATTCCTTTAATCTTAACCTGCTACTGTGTTTTCACTCATTTATTTCCTATATCTCCTATATTTTATTTTATTGTGTAACTAACTGAGATCGTCACAGTGTCACATTTGTATTCCAATCAAAACATCAATTGAAACGTTGACCAATTATCTATCTGACACCAAATCAACATTTGATTATTATCACACTTCAACGATTTCAACTCCACAATAAGGGTAAATGATTTTAATCACTAGCTGATTAGCAGACCGTGCGTGCGAATGCAAACTGTGAAACAAGCTAAGCGTGTGTTACACACTCGCTTCACATATTCCATATGTACCTGTGAGTTTTACCCAATACACTTCATCCACTATCATCCACATCACATAGACACTTTACCTGTTCCAAAGGCTTGTTAGTATGCTGATGTCAACGAAAGGTGGGATTGCACTGTTTGCCGATATTTTGGTAATTCATACCTTACAATTTTTTCAATACAATAAGCGATAAAAATTTTCAATACAATAAGCGACTTGCCTTGGTTCATGTAAACAAACACAATGAGGACTGAATGGACTTAAAATACACCGGAATAATTTAGTTTGGATAATAATATCTCACTAGGGGTGGGATATACTAAAACAAAGACGATACAAAGAGGTAATTGATTGACTATGAGTTCTTAAGAGACAAATCGGAATTGTAATGTATTTTCGCGACCTGAGACGATCTTTCTAATTTTTCCCAAATTTTGGAAGCCTGGCTTTAGAGACCACCTGTCATAGGAGACCACTTTTACTGCTTCCCCTGCGTGGTCTCTTAACGCAGGTTCAACTGTACTATGCAAGGTTTCACACTCTCAGCTATCACTGATGCAGAGAAAACCAAACTTTGACGTAAAAATTAACAAAGTCAATGGACCATGAAATATAGGTCAAGGTCAGCAGGTCAAGGAGCGTGCTTGAAGGGTATGTCAAGGACAATTACTATGCAAGGTTTCACACTCACAGCTATCACTGATACAGAGAAAATGAAACTTCGACATAAAAATTAACAAAGTCATTGGACCGTGAAACATAGGTCAAGAGCATCAGGTCAAGGTGCGGGCTTGAAGGGTATGTCAAGGACAATTACTATGCAAGGTTTGACGCTCCTAGCTCTCACTGATGTAGAGAAAACCAAACTTTGACGTAAATGTTGACGGACTGGACATACAGACTGACGAACAGACGGAAATTCGGACTTTTATATCGCACCCTGCTATAAGCAGGTGCCATAAAAATTAGGTATATCCTTGCAAACCCGAGTTTAACTATGAAAAAGTGGGGTATAAAGGGGTATACATTGCACAGAGACATTTTCCTGATGCTATAACATACCTTGCTATCACCACCAAGGATGTACAGTGAGCCCCATTCACTAATTACACCTATGACATCGGGGTAAGGGGCAGAGTAGGCAATAAACTTATTCTGTATGTCGTAGACTGTAATTGTATTCATGTCCAAGTTCTGACCACCTCTCCTGAAAACAGATTACAGTTCAACCACATTATGACATGTCTCTTAGTAACACAGTTTTCACTAGCACATTGTCTTGACAGTCCTCTCAAATGATGCGAGAAAACCGGTCATCGAGGTTTCCAACCAGGTCCGACACAAATCGGCCTGTACAGTTACAGAAGATGGCTAGAGGCTTGGAATTTTCGCTACAAGAAGAAGAGGAATTGTATTATCCGAGTAGCAAAAACAAAGGCGCTGATCAGCTGTGCAGCTACTGCACAGCTGATCTGCTCCTTTGTTTTCGCATATGCAAAAATCCAGTTTTCTCATGATGCAGCTCATATATGCTGGCGTGATATTGCAGATTAATTTTTATGCTCAAATCAAGGAATTATTTATTTTCTTGCTCAAGAGACATGAGTGAGGATTCAATCTTAGATTTACTTCTGTATAAACCACACTTACTAAAACGAATCCACCACATCAGCCATGACTGATTTAACAAATTTAAAAAAGCTTCACAAACTACGAAGGGCGTTCAAAAAGTTCACGGAAAAGTGTCATCATATTCTTATTTTGTAAATCAGCTGAATGAAACTATTACAATTATATAGACAAACATGATTTGTACTTATACAGCAAATTTTGCTGCTCTGACATGAATACAATGTTAACAGAGGTTGCTATGGAAACCGTACATCACGATTACCGGCCCACTTTTGTTAATTTTTGCAAAAACTTTATGTTTAATGATGACGTTGCATTTCATAGTTTACCGTGCTTTTTTCACCAAACGTTGTATGAGCAAAGTTCAATATGTTTGCGGTGAGCACATGACGTCATATAAGTGTGTGACGTCATTTGGGCGTAAAGCGGCCATATTATTTAGTGGGTATGCCTAAAATGCAAAGGGAACAACGGTATTCGATAGTATTGTGTGTTTGGAACGGACTATAAAAAGAAACACTGCTATGAGCAGAAAGCGCATATGGCAACAAGAAAATTAAGAAAACGGCATTCAACAAGTAGTATACATTGTTTCTACACGACCAGAAATGCGTCTATGTCGACTCGCGCAGCGTAACGTCAAATAAAGCCATACTGTCGAAAATGATCGTCGTGATAGAAAAGAATAGTATTCGTGAAATACACAACATATTGAATTGTAGTTTAGGCACAATTCACCACATTTTACACACAAAACTGACAATTAGACGCCCGTATGCCAGGTAGACTCCGAAAAGGCTTAAGAGCAAGCCAACAGCAGCATGAATGCGTATAGCATAACGTTGTTGTGACGTTGGGCCGGTTTTACTGTTGTTACCTCAGAAACGCATGTGATATAATGACTAATTTTCATCCGATTTTATTCAAATTTTGTGCATATGTTAACTATATGTTAATTTACAACATGCGCAGAGAACGTAAATTTCCCATGACAATTACAAATTTGGCAGCACTTTTCCTCGAACTTTTTGAACCCCCCTTGTATAACATTTTACAACAAAATCTTCATTTAGTATCTTACATAATAGTAGCTTTTGGCAGTGGTTTTGTATCTTTCCCTACAATAACAAGGTAGCCTCTGAACCAAGCTAGCTGTAGTTTCTCTCCCTCGAATGCCAGACATGGTCCCCGACCATCTGGCTGGTAGAAGTATATAGCCTGAAAAAAATAAGTTCAGTCTTATATATGACCTGTATATCCAAGATGCAACCTGATTGAAGCCTGGTCAATTTGGCAACAACCTCAAACGAATAGTTCGTGCATCACTGTAGGTTGTTGCCAAATTGATATGGCTTTTCTGTAGGTTGTTTCCCAACTGATCAGGCATCAAGTTACCTCACTCCCTTTTGTAAAAAAAAAATCAAGTTGTCTGATGTATTAAACATCAATCTGCCCTTTAAGAAATTTGGTAGCATCATCGCCATATAGTGAAAATGACTGGGAAAATTTTACATGGCATTCTTAACAAAGTTCGGAGAAAGTGCATACCAGTTCTTTCTTAGTCTGTAATTTTATTATTTTGCAAGCTTTTCTGTGTATTATTTAACTACATTTAACGATTTGTCAGTAACTGTACTTTCAATATTAAAAACCACCAAAAACTTACATCTTGTCTGCCGATGACAAACTGGTTATCTTGGTTGACATCACTCATAACAGAACAGCCTAGCTTACACCCAAACTGGTCTAGGGTTTGCTGAAAGAAATATCATGAGATTCCTTAGTTAGTTACCTGGGGAAAATCCTGCTAATATGCTTATATTTAGAATTTACATCTTATAGGAAAAAAATCATGTTCAACTAAAAAAAAAGGATTTCTGCATTATTCAATACTGACCTTAATTAAATCCCAGTAACCACTGAACTGCACACCTGATTAGCGCCTTTGTTTTCAATAGTACAATTCCAATTCTTCTTGAATCCAAAATTTCAAGCTTCTAGCTATTTTCTGTGGCTGTACAGTCCCGTTTGTGTCAAACCTGGTTGGAAACCCAGATTGTTGGTTTTCTCATGCATACGCTCATATAATGGTGCGACAAGATGAAGACAAGTTTTCTCATAACACAGCTCATTCAATATCTACTCACAATAATTCTATCCTTTGCCCCAACATTAATGGACAAAACTACAGCTTCCGTGGTGACAAACAGTATGATATTTTTCCCAGCAGTTCTAAATGCAAGACCTGTGATAGGCTTCTGATTCTCATAGATAATGGACTGCTTGCTGTGTCTGTAAAATGACAGACAACTATTTGTTTCTTTCTTCTTTTTCAATTTGCTTTTTAAATCAATGCTATGTAAAAACTATCAAAACTGCTTCTTCACTTCTGCTGATAAATAATTCATCACTCATTAGTACACATGGCCCCCCTCATGTACAGGGAAGGGTTGGGGATAGCCAGACTAAAGTGTCAGGGAATCACATTTTGAGTGTCCCCAGTGCAGAGGAAGTGACATGGTTTTGACATTAGGATCTTTACTTCGGGGAGAGTGCAAGGCAAAGAGCATAGTTTTGTCCCCTATGGATGGGGCTTATAGCAGGGCACTTAAAACTGAAAAGTCATAATCCCCATCTTCCCTGTATGTGGGGGCACTGGTTACAAATAATTGCTGCCTATGTGTTATTCTTTTCTTCTTGTGAAATTCCCCAGGCATTTGACATTATACAAGTGAATGCGAGAAGCCACCTAAAATTGCTTTAAGTGTACCAGGACCCAGTTGTTCAAAACTTTGTTAGCTTAACCTGTTGTTAAGCCATTAATTTGTTAAACTATATATCAACCTCTAAAGCATATACACTGTTATTTTCGTTGAAAAAAATGTGAGAATCCTTTGCAATGCACATTTTATCAACAAAAAATAACAGTAGAATAGAATAGAACAGAATAGAATAGAATAGAATAGAATAGAATAGAATAGAATAGAATAGAATAGAATAGAATAGAATAGAATAGAATAGAATAGAATAGAATAGAATAGAATACTTTTATTTCAACCAATCAAGGGTCATTTCTGACATGTATATAAAATAGTGAAAATAACAAACATATCAAAATACATTGTGAAGAACGACAAATTATTCTGAACAAAAGTGTATATTCTAACAGTATACAATGTATTTGTAATATTGCCATTTTATATTTTGTCGAAACATTAACTAACAAGATTGTTAATTTGGAACAACTGTCAGTTAACTTAAATTTGCAAAGTAATCGAAATTACTCACCTATCAGACTTGACGTCTCCTTTGAACAGTACGACACTACCATTCTCAAACCCAACTGCCATCCAGTTGAGGTTCTCGTGTACTGCTAGACAGGTCACCTACAATTGTAAAACCACAGTAATGAACAAATCTATGAGAATGAACACAGGCAATGAATGAATAGTTGCAGGAAAACACGTATACGTGCAATAAGTACCCCCTTAAACCCCACTCCTATATATAGTAAAACTGGGGTATGCAGGTGTATACCTATTTTTCTTATTTTTGCTCCAAAACATAGATTGTGGATACACAGTTCTAACGTGTGCCCACAATTTATATTTTGAGCAAAAATAAGAAAAATATCAATTTTTTTTCAGCTGAACATTTCAATTTTTAAAGCTTAAAAAATCTCTTTATGTTTATTGCATTGGTAAGTTTTCGTAATGGATAATCAACCAGATTTGATGTCACCATTTAACAGTACAACCTCATTATAACGCTACCTTTGAGGTCCATGAAACAGACCATGTTATAAGTGAAATCATGTTATAATGAGATTATCTACAGAAGTAGAATGGGAAAGTAACCAATTTGGAAGCCAAGACATGGCCGTGTTATATTGAAATCTGTGTTATAGTGAGGCATGTTATAATGAGATTATACTGTTCCACAATACCATTCTCTCTGATATTCCCAAGTTCAGCTTGGCATTTCTCTTTCAAACAATAAATTCAAATTGTGGCATAACTACCACAATATTTAAAGTAACTTCACAGACTACCTGTATTTGATTTATCACATTATGCAAAATGTGAAATGTGGTGAGATCACATCACCATACTTCACATTTCATATAATGCGATAGGATATGTGACTTACTGGTGTTGGTTTGTTGCCTGGTATGGCTCGACATATTCTTGTACAGGTTGGCTGTCCCTTGTCAAGCTGAAAATAGATGATCAACATAAAAACTTGGTTCTTTGGCTCAAGGGAAACTAAGAAACAGCTTTAAATTTGGGTCACTGCATGAGCACATTCATTTTTCTCAAAACTGCTCAAACTCAACATCAGGGCCCGAGGTTATAAAACTTTTTTTTCATGCTCGGCTCAGCTGAGACTAAAATTTATCCTGCTCATAAATGTTAAAATGCCAACAATAGTTGGCATTTTTACATTTATCAGCAGGATAATTTACTAGCTTTATTGGTCTAATCAGAAACATTCGATTCAGTATGTTTAATTTGGGCTATTTCATATGAGGAATTGAAATTTCATGCTCTGACAGTTGAGATGAGCATGAGAGCATGAAAAAAGTTTTATCACCTTGGGGCTAGGGTTACAATGACTAGCATTGGCTGCATCAATTTCATTATGCTTTACATCCAAAGTGAAACACTAAGATCTTGTTAAGATGGTCAGTTATCCTAATCACACTTTTTCATTATAAAAACATGCCCATGCAAAATACAGAGATTTTTAAAGTTGTAAAAAATGAAAATTTTCATCAGAAAAATTTTGATATTTTTCTTATTTTTGCTCAAAACATAGATTGTGGGTACACGTTAGACGAGTACCCACAATCTATGTTTTGGAGCAAAAATAAGAAAAATAGGCATACCCCTGCATACCCCAGTTTTACTATATAAAAGTGGGGTTTAAAGGGGTATATATTACACGGACATGTTTTCCTGATGAAGAAGCTAACTAGCCCTTAAGCTTAGTGCAATCTTCCTCCATATTAAGTCAAAACTCAATAAATCAGTGTAGAATGGTCATATACAATTATACATGTACATGTATATATTTTTCACCAGTTTTTAACAGAGAATAGAAACTATAGTGATGTTATGGTTGATCTCGGTTCCAGATAGTAATAAATCAAACAAGCTATCAACCCAGACACAAAACCCTGTTCTTTTAGTATATTTGAAAAAAGCGCCATACCTTATCAAAATTCCAGACTTTCACAAGTGGGTTGGTGCCTTGTTCGTCCTCCTGTAATAAAATGTAGTGTGTTATGTTACCTTCAATTAAACATAACCCACATATTGTTTTAGGTTTCTCATGGTAGTTCGTCTTTCACTAATGAGAAAGACCATCATTATTTCTTGAATAGGTGAGTTCTTGAATAGGTGAGTTGGTGAGTTCTTTGATGGCTGACTAGGGAAATTCTAGCTCTAAACTGTCGGTTGCAAGTAGAGCAAGTCAATGTCATGGAATCAGGTTTGAAATTCTCATAACATTTATATGTAGCGTCTATGATGGGCAATCAGTTTGAAATTACAATCAATTACAGGTTTACTATCAGAAAGATTAAACTAACTGAGCCTCATCGTGAGAAAACCGGATTTTTGCCTATGCGAAAACAAAGGCGCAGATCAGCTTCGCAGTAACTGCGAAGCTGATCAGCGCCTTTGTTTTCGCTACACGGATAGTACAATCCTTCTTCTTCTTAAATCCGAAACTACAAGATTCTAGCTTTCTTCTGTGACTGTACAGGTTGGTTTGTGTCAGACCTGGTCGGAAACCCAGAAGACCGGTTTTCTGGCGATGCGGCTCAACTAGTGACTGATAGTAAAATCGCTTAAATGGGCATTGTGTGTGCCCCTCATGCCATGACAAAGTGTTTACATGGCCAAATCGAGAGCAATCAAGCCACTTGAAGTTTCATCTATTCATCACGTTCTCAACTTCATTGATTATTTATTTATAAAATTTCACATTTTCTGTCCTGATATTTTGAAGTATAAAGTGAAAGAGATTAATTGTTCCACAACAGATAGTAGTCACAAGGGGTTAAATACCACTGTGTTTTGGGGAATGAAGGTGTTCCATGTTTCATTCAATAACTCTATATAGAACTCTAAAGAGTTGACAAAGACTTACTCCAATGGAAATGAGTAGGTTGCTCTGTTTCATCATGAACAGATGTGACACCCTGATCTGATAGGCATTGAATGACGACAGCTGGAACTGCCGACTCAGTAGATAAATCATACCCTCATAGTCCCCGAGTATCAGCTGACCCCGCCCACTCACACAGGTGGAGATATTTACACCCTGTAGGTTAAAGATTACAACATTTAAGCATTTTATTAAATTAATGAATATAAATCTAATCAAAACGAGAATATATGTGTAGGTCTTAAAGATGCCAAATGAGGATTGAGGAAAGAAGAGGTTAATAATTGTACAAGACTGTTTGATTCTTCACTTTACATTTGAAAGCTACAGAAGCATAAAATATCATACAGACATAAACAATATGCCATTAACATTCATAAAAGCATTTTTTTTTTTTTCATAAATTTTGCCAGTAAAAAAGATTTTCTTGCACACCAGATAGAGAAATCCTACGTTTACCCCATGTGAGAAATTCTTATCTCACCCTCGTTATCTCACCCCTGTCGCACCCTGCGTTCAAGTGTTCTTTTTAACATTGGTTGTATAGGATGTCACGTAATTTCGTCGCTAAGCGCAAACGTCACGATGACGTCAAAACGATTTAAATCAAAATGGCGGACGCCGCGATTTTATCATTTTTCTAGGTAAATAGTATAAAAATCAATCTTCGCTGCATTACGGTGAGCAAGAAAAAGAATCCATCATTCGTGTCAGGTATGGATAGACAAATCTGTCCCTCGGGTCATAATTTGGCATCACTCGGCAAGCCTCGTGATGCCAAAATGTGACCCTCGGGACAGATTTGTCTATCCATACCTGACACTCATGTAAGATTCTTATAGTCTCAATGTGGCTCATATAACATGTAACAGTTATCATACTTTGGATTCACAGTGTTAATTTGAACATTCTAATTTTGCTTTAAAAAATGCCTAAGTAAATAACCAGCTCTCTCGGTGAAAATTGGTTGAGCCGCGATGTGAGAAAAACAGTCTTTGGGGGTTCCGACCATGTCCGTCACAAACCGACCTGTTCAGCCACAGAAGATGGCTAGAAACTTGAATTTCGGATTTTTAACAAGAATTGCACTACCACGTAGGGAAAACAAAGGAGCTGATCAGCTGTGCAGTTACTGCAAAGCTGACCTGCACCTTTATTTTCGCATATGAAAAAATCTTGTTTTCTCATTATGCAGCTTGTTTGCTTTTTTTGTGTGTTTCTGTTATAACCCCAAGTCCTGGCACTCACCTTCAGCTTATCAAAGACCTGACTGGTTTCCGGATCTTTAACTGTCTCTTTGTCAAAAAAGTTGAACCTCCTCCACTGAAAAAGTAGTTCTACTAAACTTGAATGAAAAACTTAAAGATAAGCAATGTCAACAGCATGGACAAAAGCATTTGAGGCTGGGCATGAGAAAACCAACAATTCTAGGGTTCTGACCAGGTCCGACACAAACCAGTCTGTACAATCACAGGATAAGGCTAGAAGCTTGAAATTTTGGATTTAAGTAGAAGAGGAATTGTACTATCCGCATGGCGAAAACAAAGGTGCAGATCAGCTGTGCAGTAACTGCACAGCTGATCTGCACCTTTGTTTTCGCCAATGCATTTTTTTGTTTTCTTATGCGGTGGCTCATTTTGATAGCAACATCACATTGTGATCAACGCTCAGTGATAGGTAAGACTTGTATAGCAAGTTAGCAACAGCAGTAGCTGAAATCATTTCTCACACCTCAATATAGACCCACAAGCCCTATAAATAAATTTAGCTTTCTGAGCTCTATAAAGAGATATGTCAAAACCCTCATCTTCGACATGAAGTGTTGTTCCATGAACAAAATATGGATGGATATGGTTTAACTTCACACTGAGAGGTAGACTCCAGAACTACAGTAACTATTGACATTAATGATTTAATCAGACAGGAATCATTGAATCACCACAAAAATGCTCAGATCATAATCACACTCTGTTTCGCATAATATGGGAATTGGGTCCTTTAAAGTGGACCAAATTTGGCCAAGGAAAATCTCTGAATATTATGGAAGAATTCTAGAAATTTTGGTTGCAGAGGCAAGTCGCTGTAAAATAAGAGTCATTATAACATGTAGATTCATTCAAAATATGTTTGCATTGGGGTATATGTTGAAACTAGCACCAAATACATGCATACACTTTTAACTACTGCTCTGTGAAGTATACATTTTTTTTTTTTTTCAATTTGACTGATTTACCCGATTTATTTACCAAAACCATGGGAAGTGGGGAACCGTGCCCCAACTTAAAAATGACACCATTTCAAACCTGACATTATTCTACTCCAAGAGGAGGTGTACCACGACGGGCAGAATTTATAGCGTAAAGGGACCAGTGATCGATCAAAAATAGCCATGTTTGATAAATTTGCAGATCAGACATGCAGTGGAGAATGCATGTGTACATACCATATGCAAGCTTGAACCTTCGCCATGTTTTCCAATATGTCAATTTATGATGTCATCACGTCACATTCTCAGTGACGTCATTTTAACACACCCACCATCATACAGCGTGAATCAAGGTCATGTGGACCAGTGATCGATCACCTTCTTTTTCTCTCCAAAACCGCGGCTAACTTTGAAGGTATGTACATTTTTAGAAAGAATGATTATTGTTTACCTCTAGCCACGAAACACAGTTTGGAAATTTTCAGTGAGTTAAAAGAAATAAAGCAGCAAAATTATGTGGTCAAAAAGCATAAACACCCATAGAAACAATGAGAAGCTGTTGAAAAAATAGCTCGAAAATCACAGAAATTGTCCATTAATCGCAGCGTTATCCTATACAATTTGGAATGTGGATCAGCTTTGTTTAGTATGCAGTATAGTTAAAAATTAAGCCAGTCGGAACGAATGCAAGTTGTTTCATCTTGAAGAATTCATTGAACAATCACCGCTTTTAAGCAGTACATCTAAGACCCCCTCTTCGTAAAGTGCAAGAAAATCCAAGATAGAAAAGCTTTCCAAAATAAATCTAAATCAGTGTTTGTATGGTAATATAATGCGCTTTAAGTTGAGACTAGCATAAGATTTACTTCAGGTATCCTTTGAGAATTAATAGCCGATAATCACTAGTTGATCGCTCACTGGTCCCTGATCGATCGGCTAATTTTAATATACAAACATTAAAATGATTAATTAAGCAATCGATGACATGCGGTTTCTTATTTACGTTAGTTACTGTTTTTAGTAATACCAATTTCCTGCTATTGGTTTCCTGCTTTCATTAATTTAGTATTTGAGCTAGTAAACATCTTGACCTTTTTACCTGAATATTTTACTAATTTCCGGTATCGCTTGTTATGACAATATCTATGATGACAAGAGTTTCATTGGTTAAAATTTGCATATCATTAGAAGGCTTGAGCCAATTTAATTTTTCCGTTTTGCTGAGCAGTCGTCTTCTGATGATTCTGTGGATTCAGAAATTAAGGTTAAGGATAGTTCCACTTCTGCGGGGATTTTGAGAAAGGGTAAAAAGAAAAAAGCTGGTAGTGGTCACAAAAGCTCCGCAGAGTCAGAATTATCTCTTTCTTATGATAGCTCTGATTCCTCGTCTGATTCTAGCTCACATAGCAAAAAGAAAAAGAAGAATAAAAAGATTAAATCTGGAATCAGAGCTAAAGCATCTGATAAGGTACATTTTCCTCAAAAGTATCCTCAAGCTTATTTGAAATATGAATTTGCCTGTTCTAATATCTCCTTCGAGAAATTAGATTTTAATCTCTTTGTTGCGGGGGAATTAGAAATCATTGGTACGTGTAGCTCTAAGGCTAAGGAAGTAGAAAGGGCAGGCCGATTAAATCTTTTGAAGAAGATCATGTACTTGAGTACTTCTTATGATTTTAAAACATTGAAATCATACTATGCCGCCTGTTTGAATGAAATTGAAATTGGTTTGAAGACATGGAAAGATGATTTCCAACAAATTGAATCAGCCATATTATCCAAACACATTCCAAAACAAAGTAGTCAATCTTCAAAGAAATTTCCAAATAAAGGTAAAGATGATTCAGAGAAAAAGGCAGCGGGTGAGAAAGTTTGGTTTTGTGCCTTGTACAATCGAAACAAATGCCCACATAAGACAAGTCATACAGAAAGAAGACAAGGCAGATTTCTGTTTGCTCATCATATTTGTGCCACGTGTTGGCAAAAAGATGAGAAAAAACTTGATCATCCTGAATGCTCTACTGCATGTCCTCATTCAAAAATGTGACATGTCAATAAAGACAAAACTTTTCTTTCTGAAGAGTACAAAAGTTTTCTGGTTAACTTGTTCTATCCATCTTTTTGTGAACAGAAGCAAACTAAGAATACAACAAATAGTAATTCATTATTAAGAGATAACAAATTTTTAGAGCCTTCAGTAAAAAGTTCACAGCTTATTATTGAAAATGCCTTGCCTTCTAATTTTTCAAATCATCATTTATGTATTCATAAAAATTGTTCAGTCTGCGATGCTTCAAAAAATTTACCATCGGCTGACATTCAAAAATTGTTGGAAATACATAAAACTGTACATGATTCAGGGAGATATAATTTTCAACAGTGTCGTATAAGAGTTAACGATAAAATTAATGTCGACTATATGAGACTTATGTTGAGAGATTATCATGATTTACAAGTTTGTGATCTTTTAGAATTTGGTTTTCCATTAGGTTTTAAGGGTGATACCAAAAATTTACATACTAAAGACCAAATTTGGAAATACAAAAATCATAAAGGTGCCTTAGAATTTCCACGTCATATTAATGAATATATAACTAAGGAATGTTCTCATAAAGCCATTCTGGGTCCTTTCAAGGATAATCCTTTTCAAGATACTGTAATTATATCTCCCTTGAATACTGTTCCAAAGAAAGAACCTGACAAAAGAAGAATTATTATGGATCTCAGCTATCCTAAAGGTAATGCAGTTAATGATTACATAGATAAAAATGAATACTTAGGTGAATCATCTCAAGTTATTTTTCCTAAAGTTGATGATTTTGTAGAATTGATTAAATCTAAGGGGAAAGGTTGCATGTTGTTTAAAAAAGATTTGGCAAGGGCTTACCGACAAATAAGTGTGGATCCTAGAGATTACAACTTAATTTCATTTGTTTGGAGAAAACACATCTTCTGTGACACTGTCCTGAGCATGGGTTTAAGATCTGCGGCTTATATATGTCAAAGAACAACAAATGCCATCTCTTTTATCTTACTGCAGCTAGGGATAGCAATATTGAATTATCTTGATGATTTAGCAGGTGCAGAGCGAAAGGAAAATGCTATTTTTGCATATAATTGCTTAGGGACAGTCTTGCAGAAGTGTGGTTTTGAAGAATCTGTCGAAAAAGCTTCTCCTCCATCAGAAATTATGTCCTTTCTTGGTGTTTTGTTTAACACACTGACCATGACTATGGAAATAACTCCTGAACGGTTGATTGAAATAAGTTCTTTATTAGAATTATGGTTACATAAAGAAAATGCTACATTAAAACAAGTTCAATCCTTATTGGGAAAATTAAATTTCATTGCTGCATGTGTTAAACCAAGCAGAATTTTTGTTTCTAGATTATTAGTTTGGCTGAGATCTATTTATAATTCTTCAGATTCTTTACACATAATTCCCACATATGTCAAGAAAGATCTTATCTGGTGGAATAGATTTCTTCCACATTATAATGGCATTTCCTTAATGGAATATGAAAATTGGAGTAAACCTGATGCAATATTTTCATCAGATAGTTCTTTGACAGGTTGTGGTGGATTTTGGAAAGGTTGTTACTTTCATGCTCAATTTCCAGAATTTATTCTAGCACAAGAGTTTCATATTGGAGTGCTTGAAATTTTGTCCATAATTGTGTGTCTGAAATTATGGGGGAAGAACTTTAAAGGGCAAAGAATTGTGGTTTATTGTGATAACCAAAGTGTATGCCAGATAATCAATTCAGGGAAATCTAAGTCTGAAATTTTACAAGACTCTCTTAGAGAAATTTGTTTCTTAGCTTCATGCTATGAGTTTGAATTGAGAGCCATACATTTATCATCAGCTGAAAATAGGTTATCTGATGTTCTGTCAAGGTGGCACTTAGATGATTTAAATGAGACAAGATTTAAAAACTTGACTGAGGGTTATACTTTACAGGAATATAAAGTTTCCGATACCATGTTTCAGTTCGTAAACGATTGGTAGATTATTTCGACTGAATGGCGAATTTTTATATTTTCAGATAATCATTTACATAAATTGAAGAGAGATTTGGATCACTCGAATAAAGCAGCCTATGCGGATGGCACAAGAAAAAATTTACAAGTTCAGTGGGAATCTTATTTGCTGTTCTGCACTTACTTTCAATTTGTAAGTTTGCCTACAAGTACAGAAACTCTTCAGTTGTTTGCACAGTTTCTAAGCAGAACTTTTAAATCTACTGACTCTATTAGAAATTATATTAATGGTGTTAAAACAATGCATCTTTTGCTGGGTTACACAGTTGATCATATCAATAAGTTTTTATTAAACTTATCTATTAAGGGAATTGCCAAACTTAATCCTTACTGTGTAAAACAGGCACTTCCAATTACTCCAGAAATTTTACTCGGTATTGCAGACAGCTTTGATTTTTTAAATCATACTGATTTGGTTTTTTGGTGTTTATTTGTATTTGCCTTTTTTCTGCTGGCACGTAAATCGAATCTAGTTCCTACAACCAAAGCTGATTTAGTTAATAAAAAGTTCTTACTTAGGCAGGATGTGGAAGATAAGGGATCTCATTTACTAGTCACCATGCGGTGGACTAAGACCATTCAAAAGGGGGAACGAATTTTACAAATTCCTTTAGTTCCGATTTCTGGTAGCATTTTATGTCCTGTTCTTGCTTACAGAAGAATGTGTAGGGCTATTCCTGCAAATTTAGATTCTCCACTTTTTATGTTACCGAATAATAAAGTGGTTACTTACAATATGTATCAGTCTAAGTTAAAGAATTCTATTCAAAAAATAGGCGAGGATCCAAAGAATTTTAGTTCCCATTCTTTTAGGCGTGGTTTTGCAACTTTATTATTTAAAGCTAAAGTGCCAGCTGATAAAATACAGTTAATGGGAGACTGGCGTTCTGATGCATACAAAAAATATCTATCTTTTTCATTGGACGATAAAATTTTAGTTGCTGAAAATATTAAAAGATTCATTCAAAAATCTTCAGTCAAGTTTTGAAATTTTGATTTTCTTCCTTAGTCTTAGACTGTTCTTTTGAATCCACAGAATTGAAGGAAGAAATTATTCTCATGGATACAGTGACATTTGGATAGTGCTATTAGTGTTTTATACATGTGTACGGTAAATAGATTCCTTCTTTTCAGGCTTCTAGACTAGACACGTGAGAAGAGCAGCTGCAATGCAATGTAGATTATGCATTGAGTATGCTTTGTCATCTAATTTGAAAAGTAGTGTAATTTCTTTTTCGTATATATGTATAAATTTTTGTATATATTTATTGCAGAATGAGCTCTTTATAACAGCGATTCTTGGATTTCATTATCTCTTTTTCTACAGGTTTCCTTGACCAGACGGGTAGTGAGGATTTAGAGACTGCAATGCAATGTAGATCATTCATTGAGTCTCGTTTCTTGTAGATCAATTGATATTAAAATTTAGAATTTTAAAGTGTGCTTCTTTCGGTGATTTTCGACTATTGAATACACATCGAAACAGAATAATTTTTTAGTATAAGTATGTACTTAAATTTTATGTGTAATTCTGATCTCACATACTTCTTTAGTTTATTTGAATTTCTGGAAGAGGCATACTTTCATTTTTACAAGAATCAATTGTTTCGTTTTTTCCTTGTTAGATATGACCCATGATAAATTTGGTTTTTTGTTACAGAAAATAGACGGGTTGTTATTGTGGGAGATTCCATTATCAAGAACATGCCTGAAATTGATGGAGTAGTGGTTAAGTCTTTTCCGGGGGACACAATAGGAAAATTAACTAACCGTATTGATAGCGGACAAGTAAATTTGTCTCCATTTGATTACATTATAGTACATGTGGGAACGAATAACATTGATAATGGTGAACCTTACGGTAGCATAGTTTCAGATTACGGTAATCTGATACCCATAATTAAAAGAAAGAAAAAATCTATTAAAATTATAATGTCTGCCATTTTGCCTCGTCCATGTGACCATAGTGAAACTGATGGTTTGATTAAAGATGTAAACAAGTGTCTTAGGACTCAAATGAGTCCAGACCTTGGATTTCATTTCATTGAATCATGGAAGGCTGTTTCGAAATTTGGAACATATCGTAGATATTTGTTTGCAAAGAAAGACAAAGGTCTTCATTTGAATACAGAAGGTTCGAGACGTCTTAGATACTTCTTTTTGAGGGTCATATCAACAATAGATTAAGTTGTTTCTTTCAATTTGTGTTGCTTTCAGATTTATGTATACCATGACATTATTTGAATCTATGGTAAGCTGAAAGATAATGTGAGTAGATTTGTTTTGTTCATTTCGTTTTGAAATTACTTGAATTTGACCAGTCTTTAATGTATAATTTAATTTTCACTCTTAAACTCTGTTTCCTTGTGAAATTTCTGATTTCATGTGGATGAGAAGGATGCTATACATTTTTGCATAGACAGACAGTACACTTCAGACTTTGTAAGTCTGATTAACTTTTGAATTGTTTCTTAGTTGAAACAGTGCTGTTTTGCAGCATATATGGTTCTCATTGACATGGAACTAGTTATATTGACAAGTAATTAAATTACTTGTACATGACTTGAAGACTGGTTAATTTTGTTTCAATTTGTGTGTGTTTTGTTTATACTGATTTATTAATGCTTATATTATTTTATTTATTTACTAAATTTTCTTAATTAGTAGACGGAATATAGCAGGAAATCCAGCTGACTCATGCAGCTGACTTATATTTTGGCCTTCGGTTTGGCCGTTTATGTCTTAATGTATATTGAATTAGATGCATTAGACGTTTTCATTCAATAATTTGCGTTTGAATTCTATTACATGAATTGTTGAACCGTTGATTTATTTGCTGAACTAATGGCCTAATTAAATGTTGTTATAATAAGTTCGGTTAATTCTTATTTCTTTCCGAGTTACATTAAGAGATCAGCTTAATTGGCTAATTTTAATATACAAACATTAAAATGATTAATTAAGCAATCGATGACATGCGGTTTCTTATTTACGTTAGTTACTGTTTTTAGTAATACCAATTTCCTGCTATTGGTTTCCTGCTTTCATTAATTTAGTATTTGAGCTAGTAAACATCTTGACCTTTTTACCTGAATATTTTACTAATTTCCGGTATCGCTTGTTATGACAATATCTATGATGACAAGAGTTTCATTGGTTAAAATTTGCATATCATTAGAAGGCTTGAGCCAATTTAATTTTTCCGTCACAGCTTGTGTTACATTCAAAGTGGATGGACGGACAGGAATTCTTGAAAAACCCTCCCACCCTCCTCTTCTTTACTTATTTATTAGTATCTTGTCTTTTATTTAGATGTTTGTGATGTCTTTTTTGTATAAATTTATTAGTTAAGTGTTGAATTTGAAGTTATGTAGTTCAGTTTGAAGACTGTATCTTATGTGGTTCAATAGAATTTGACTGATGTATACTTGAATGGCCGTTTATGTCTTAATGTATATTGAATTAGATGCATTAGACGTTTTCATTCAATAATTTGCGTTTGAATTCTATTACATGAATTGTTGAACCGTTGATTTATTTGCTGAACTAATGGCCTAATTAAATGTTGTTATAATAAGTTCGGTTAATTCTTATTTCTTTCCGAGTTACATTAAGAGATCAGCTTAATTACTGGTCCCCTTACGCTACAACAACAACGGTAGGAAAATCCCTGGGAGCAGGCTGGCGCAGTTGTAGAGTGTAAGATTCTAGTACCAGAGGTCCTACGTTAGATCCTCATTTCAAAGCACCTTTCGCTGTTGCCTTGAGCAAGAGACATTTCTAAAGATCCTAAGGTAATGGTCAGAAATCGGTAGAATGTACACAGTAAAAAATACACGATGACTGAGCCAATAGACCGTCAAATGGGGAACCTTTTTTTACATCAACAATTTAAGCTGTAACAACATTATAATGACGGCAACAAAAGCATCATATACTCCTTAACTATTCATTAAGAAAATATGCTATCTGTCATGCAAGAATAACAGCAGAGTTGTGAAATAAAACAAGTTTCCGCCTACTTGAAGAAAAGCCATGTTTTGATGACCTTCACCTTTCCCGTTCACCTCAATTTTAGTAAAATATTCGCATAAAATTAATTTTTGTAAAAACACTTCAAATGCATTCAAATATTGATTGAATCTATTGATTATGATCACAACTTTATTTTGCAATGATTAAGTATATTTGCTTTCGAATTATTTCAATTTATCCGTTGCTTTTTTCGTACGAGTTTTTTAACTTCTAGCTCCAACTGGTTGCCTCTCAACAAATGACGCGTCTTGACTTGAAATAGCTGTCAGTTTAAACCCATAAATGTCAAGTTTTGCACGAGCATTTGCAAAGCAGTCGGGGTCAAGGAAAAGCACTGAAGGTTTGTTAACACATTGCAATGCTTTGGTAAACCTGATCCTGTCCATAACTATGTTAAACAACCGTTGAATTGTTGACTGATTTCCCTTTTTTTCCCTCAGAAAGCTTGGTTGCTTAATTTGCTTTAGCAAAAAAATTAAATTTAGCTTAAATTTAAAAACATTTTGCACACCACCCTACTTGCGTGAAGTAATACTTGAGCAAAGAATATGAAGAACATTCAGAGCTACTGCGCCGAAGGGCCTTGATTAGAAGATTACTGTCTGACAGTAGGGCTTTAGTTTAGCCAAGGCTATCCAAAAAGCTGGCTGTGCAGTTGAAGCCACATGACCACTTATGCATGTGACTACTGTGTGGATAAGCAGTGGTTGAACTTAGGAATTTTCCCCACAAGCCAGAACCCTTATATCTTTATTCATTTGCCAATATTTTCCAATAGCCTGACCTATATACGTAATGGGTTTAACTGAGAAAAACTACTAACCCAACAACCCTTTGGCTAGTGTCAGGCTATCAGGCTATTGCTAGTTTGGATCACTGGATAAGTGATGTTAATTGGCACGCTTACCCCTCACGTACAGTGGTTACAAAATTTAAAGAGCTCCTACACTGTAACAGGATTCCGAAAACCAATGTGTCATATAATCCTTAAGGGTCTACCATGAGTCACTGTAGCTCAGTCTGCAATGCTTGCACCCTGGTAAGCTAGAGGTCCTGGTTTTGTCAGGGTCAGGCCACTTTCTTTTTGGATATTGTGGGTCTGTGCTTGGGATGCAAGCACCAAACTTTTGAGCAGATTTTGTGACAAATGTAATTAAGGCATAAAGGAGTCATATAGCCGGGGAAAATGTAATTGGATGGAACATGTATGTAGCTTGGTTGCTCAGTTGGCACAGTTATCACACTTTAATCAAGAGGCCCTGAGTTCTAGCCATTCAAACAAATTATTTCCATACCAACAACATATTTTTGTCTGGCTATGACAACTTTTTTATTCAGTTATGTTTTGTTGTTGTTGTGTTTATGTTTTACTGTGGTTAAATTTTCTAAGCTATATGCAACAGTAGACTGCTTAGATAATGTATTCATGATACTACAGATGCTTTCATAAGGCCAAAAATAAAAATTTGTTTGTTTGCCCTCTCCCTACCTACCCACCTAAAATAGGGCCTACTCAAAAAATTTGATTGCCCTTTCAATTTTTTTTTTTTTTTTTTTTTAAATGTTTCTGTCAGAAGATAAATTGTTTTCACTAGAAAGTCATGTGTTTTCATTTAAACCATGACCCTCCTCACCAATTGGATATTTTGTTCTTATGTTCAAGCACTACAAAACATAAAATGCAACTGCAATTGTGAGTAGCTTTGACAAAATTGTAGCTAATTCCTTTGACCAAAAATAACGCATAAAACAGTAGTTCATAAAAAAAAAAAAAAAGATCCTACCTACCTACCCAACTTTTCTAGACAGGGTAGGGAGAGGGCAAACAGAAATAATTTTAAATGTGGCCTAAGAAGTTATAATCCGAGACTTCTCTGACATTAATAAGCCTTCGATTATTTTTGACTGGCGGAAGTTATAGTATATTTGGTGCTGGCTGGTATGTAACATTATGCTCCTAAGGTAATTCATGCAAGGTGATTATGAATACTGCTCTCTGCTGAAGGGTCAGATAATTGCACGTCTAATTACTCTCTTGTGAGAGCTAGGACTAATTTTCCCAGTCACAGCCTTTGATGAGCAATTTTCATCATGATGTGTCACCAGTAAATCAATTCTGATTCAACTCAATAATTACTAATCACTAATAATGAAATCACTAATGTAAAATCAACCTATGGAAACGGTGTATTAGAAAAACGGTGAATCAACGGGGTGTTAATCGGAAAAATGTGAACCATCGGGCGAGGTGTCGGTGACACATCGGGATTTACAATGGCGACACGGTACGTAGTTTTAATTTTCTTTTTGTTTTGTTCCGACATGGCTGGGTGACGTTGTATGTCAAAATTCTGTTTGCTGCAGGAGCTGTAGAAATCATTATTGTTCTTTATTATGTAAACAGTTTGTAAATAAATATTCCAAGAAACGCGTGATTGTGCGCCCCATTTTAGAGGGCATGCCTTTCAAGGTCACGAAAACACATTTTCGTTTGATTTTCTAGTAAAAGAAATGGACCAAGAAGGTCACGTTGGTATTTGCAAATGAATAATAGTATACTGGAAAATTCCCATAAAAAATAAAATCTCGCCAAGCATTGCAAAGGGATTTAATGCTAGGTGCATTTACATAATGTGAGGCATCGGGCAAGTTGTGTGAGACAACGGGGCGAATTTTGTGAGTCATCGGGCAATCAAAACTTATTGCATTAATTTCCGATTATAAACACTCTAGAGCTATTTTTGATCAAAGTAATTTCATATTCCGTGTCATCTTCGACCCGGTAATTTCATATTCCGCATCATCTTCGACCCTTTCTTGTTGGGAAATTAAAGAGCTAGACCGACAAGTGTAAAACGCTAGCGTTCACCTGAATCATTGCCAGTGCCAGACGCACTTGTGTGAAAATCGTTCCCAAACGGATTACCTTTTGTTGTTTAAAATATGTACATGTATATATATTCATTTTAAACTCAACAACTGTAGTAATTTTGTAAAGTCCAGTAATATTTTGAGCAATTACATAGCGTCATCACCAAATTGCAATTTTAGTTCCGATGAGCCGTCCGTTAACTGCGAACGACATCTGGAAATATTTTCGGAAATATTAGTTTGTTATTCTATTTACACAAGAGATGGCAAATCTCACACAGTACTTAATTATTATGGTAATATCAAGGGGTGCAACATAGGATAGTTTTGGTGGACATTTTTTCGATCTTTCAAAATCATTTTTCTCTTTGTTGTTATAGTGAGTGACCTAGTGCACCATGTGGAGGCTATTCCACAGTAATGGAAACTGAAGCAAACCGGGAATCAACTTGAAATCATGAAAATGGCTGATAAGCAATTTGCTGAGACCTCTAAAAGTGCATATTTGGGCACAAATTAATCTGTGTCTGATGTTCCAACTGCACATACAAAAATATGGAAAGAACTATCACTATTCCTGATAAAATCACCATTTGCATTCAGCACTCCGAGTAACACAAGTAACTCGAGTAACATTGAATGCTGACACGAGTTAATGTTACGTCTACACCGGGCCACGTTCTCACTACGTCCTTACTACGTCCTAAAAATTAAGGACGTAGTGAGGACGTGGTACGGTCTTGTAGGACGTGGTAGGAACGTAGTAAGGACGTAGCGAGGTCTTGATGGACGCGGAGGTCTTGGTCAAATTTTGAACATGCTCAAAAGAAACGTGGCGAGGACGGGGTGGAATTAGAACGCAGTAAGCACGTAGTAAGGACGTGGTAAGGACGTAGTAGGAACTTGTAGGACGTAGAAAGAACGTGGTACAAACGTAGTGCGGTCTTCGTGGACGCGATGCAAATTTGTTGCAGACCATCAAGACCTCGCTACGCTTCTACTACGTCTTCTCTACGTCCTCGCTACGTCCATCAAGTTCTCGACAAGACCATACCACGCTTCTTGTACGTCCTTACCGCGTCCTAGAAGACTGCACTGCGTTCTTATCACGTCCTAGCGGTTCCTAACACGTCCTTAGTAGGTTCTTATCACGTTCACACCAGGTTCGAACTACGTCCTCCACGTTTTATTAATTTTGTTTCAATTGTCCCGTACCCTCAAGCAATTGCTTTCGCTTTTATTTAAATCATATCGAAATCGAAAACATGAACAGAGATGTACTCTTGCAACTTGCTCTCCTTCAATGACATCATGCCTTACTTGGTGCACAGGCTGCACTTGTGCTATTTCACAGAAGGAGAAATAGAAGGACAAGATCTTGTTGGCTTCAGCATGGGCATTACGACCGACTGCTAGCGGTGTTGAGGATAATATATACGACTGATTAATATACCGGGTATTTACAGTTAGAACGTGCTGGAAACGTAGTTCGCGCGTGGTATGAACTGCTTGGTCTTTGTGAGGACGTAGCAAGGACGTAGTAGAAACGGGATGAACTTGGTGAGCGCGTATTGAGGACGTAGTGGAAACGTGAAGGACGTAGTAAGGACGTGGTGCGGACGTTATAAGAACTTAGAAATCCGAAATTGTTTCATTTTGACCCCGTCCTCGCCACGTTCTGGAATTTTTAGAACGTGGTAAGGACGTGGTGAGAACGTGGTCCAGTGTAGACGTAACATAAGTGAGAGTTACAGTTATACGCAAGCACATAACGTAGATACGTATGCGCATTACTGTAACTTGTGCTGTTTGGCCTTGTTACTCGAGTTACTTTTTGCGATCTCGCCACGGCGAGAGCGCATATATAATTGAACAGGGCTGGAATCTTGTTGTAAATCGACCACACTTCCGGTCGTACTTGATTGGACAAGGCAGCTTTGATTGGGTCACACTAAATAGCGCATGCCGGCTCGGGTATGAAAGCTCACGTTGAACCGAGCTGTCAGAGTCTTTTCGGTCTGTGGTTATCGCCGCGAATTTATACGTGGTCATACAGTGAAATTAGTGCTGAGAGATCGCAAGCGTTTTGGAAACGCTTATACTTGTGTTACTCGGATAGTCATGTCGAAAATCCTCATTTTTCCCATGAGAAAATAAATGTCCAGTCGTGTGAACTGAGCAACAAAAGGAGACCGAACCTAAAGTTAACATCAATTAATACCGTCAGGTATGCATTGTCCCGGTATATTGTAAAGCTAATCAAACTTGGAAACCTGTCGAAATCTCATGTTTTAAGAATCAGTTATTATTATTGATATTGTTATTATTATTATTATTATTATTATTAATTTTTATTATTATTATTATTATTATTATTATTATTATTGATTAAGTTTTACGTGCCTTAAAAGCCAATTATTTCACTCATTAACAAATCAGTAGGTGGGGCGAAAATAGGAGTACTCCAGGAAAAAGCACCTGACACACCTGCAAGCAGAACTTGACTTGTCCCACATGTGACCCGTGCGGGGCTCGAACCCTACACGGCGCTCGCGGGGATCGAACCCAGGACCTCTCGCTCCAGAGTGACAGTCCGACGCTCTACCGCTTCAGCTACCGCGCTCTACTAGCGGGGGCTGTGACTGGTATCTTTGTCCCTAGATCTCACAAGAAACGTTAAGCAATCATCTGGCACCTCAGCGGTAGACATCAGAGGGGGCATTTCAGGCCCTGATAATTTTAGGAAAGAAGCTATCCCAATAGATACTGTTCCATGTTATTTCCAAAGATTGGACCTGCGTTTACTGTTATAATTTTCCCAGTCTTCAAATCGGCAACGGAAGAAATTTAAGAATTGGAGACAGTATCTTTTCCAATTATTTCTTACACGTTTTCATTTGCTTCAGCTTCATTTAACCAGCGAAAAAAAAAACTATATTTATGCGAACAGTGCGATATGACGGACGCTGCGGACGAGGAACGTCCTAGTTCTCATCACTGCCGGTGATTAACGTGTGTTTATAGCATACGTAATTGGGATAGATATGATCCCACTCAAACTAAAAGTTAAAAAACAACAATCATGTACTGTCTAGAATGAAGAAAATAAAGTTTTATTCCATCAAAATTTGGTTGCTCCCCGGCGACACACACAACTTGCCCGGAGACTCACCAAATAATCAATCACCCGGCTGAATCTCGATTTTCCCAGTCTTTTTTACAAATTTTCTGAAGGTTGATAATCAGGAGCTTACTTTTCTATATTCACCAATCTGAATTAAGGTTGTTTACATTCGTAATTCGATGTAAGCATAAAAAATAAACAAAAAATACAACCGAAAGTCAACTGAAATGTTTGAGTAGTAAAATGGGGCGCACTGTGGCGATTAAACAAAATACATTTTCAACAATTTTAGGGTTTCCGGGGCTGCATCAAAGACCCTTACAGCTCCTGCAAGTGTTCGATTTGTTTTTATTTACTGCAGTATTTTTAGCTTTCGCTTCAAAATAGAAGTAAACAAACAACATACCTTTTATCTAGTGCAAATCCCGATGTGTCACCGACACCTCGCCCGATGGTTCACATTTTTCCGATTAACCCCCGTTGATTCACCGTTTTTCTAATACACCGTTTCCATAGGTTGAAAATGCTAGGCACGTCATCACTTAAAAAAAAAAAAAAAAAAAAAAAAAAAAAAAACAAAACATTGGAGACAATTTGTCCCCTAACATTGAGCAATTAAGGCCTGCAATTTATTTACAGCAGTTGTACTTCAGTCATCACATAATGTAGTCACTTTGTTCAGGAGTGTGCATTCTAGTAAATTGAAATTCCAGCAGAAAATTATTATTATTTTTTTGTTTTTTAATTTTGCAGACATATTTTTTCCATCTACATTCTGGGTGTTTAAGTTTTAAGCTGGTTACCAAGGGATGAGTGAGCATAAAATATCAGAACCTCTTGGTGTTCAGTCACATGATGTTCTAGAGTGGAGTCGGTCGTTAAGATCTCGTAGCCCGTCTCCGTCAGAACATAGAACACGATCAAGAACACCATCTCCTGGAAGAGGTTCTAAACCTTTGTCGAGATCTAGAACATTGTCGCCTGGTCGACTAACAAAATCATTGCAGAACACACCTCGTAAAGGTAATTTATGTAAGCATGGGTGTAGGCTAATGTTTAATCTGCAGTGCCAAACTGTATTTGGTAGATATTAAGTGGTAGTCGCTAGTATGTTGTTTACAAATTAAGCATGAAATGAGCCTGTGCGTGAGAAAACCAACAATTTAGGTTCCGACCAAGCCAGGTCCGACACAAACCGGGCTGTATGTACAGTCACAGAAGATGGTTAGAGGCTGGAAATTTTGGATTTAGAAAGTAGAGGAATTGTACTATCCATGAAGCTAAAACAAAAGCGGGATAGGCTTCGCAGTTACTGCGAAGCTGATCTGCACCTTTGTTTTCGCCTATGCAGATTGTTGTTTTTCCCATGCAGTGGCTCAGATTTATTTGTGTGATGTATGTAACACTGTTTATGTATTATGCATGAAGCTACATGTGCATAATATAATTATTATAATATAATGCGTGAAAATATAACTTTAAATAATTGTATTATGTATGCTTTATTAAACATATTTGCTAAAGGTTGCTGTCAGACTGAAATCCAAAACTGTTGAAAAGTCAATTGTGGTAAATACTTAAATATAACTATACCTTTTAATTTTTTCATAGTTTTCTTTCTTAATTAATCGTTTTAACGAGTGTGTAGATCCTACCTTTATCCTCATGCATTAATAAAAACAGTACCAAAGATGGCTTGTCCCTTTTCACACATTAGCAGGATGTCATCTTACTAGTTTTTCATGCGCTCATGCATATTCCAAAAATAATCCAGTGTGTTCACCTGTTGTTGTTTTTTTTTTGTCTAAAATTAACTACATAGTATGATGTATAATCCTTAACATAGCATGTTCTTTTTTTATCATAAATCGTGTCGCTTAATTTTTCTTTGCTGTGAATTATTGCATGTAACTAATACTAGGTTGTGAACTTTATATTAAAATCTATTTAATAGTAAATGAGCCTCATCATGAGAAAACCGGAATTTTGCCTATGTGAAAACAAAGACGCAGATCAGCTGTGCAGTAACTGCACAGCTGATCTGCATCTTTGTTTTCGCTACTCGGATAGTACAATATCTCTTCTACTTATAGCCAAAATTTCAGGCCTCTAGACTGGTTTTCTCGCGTCGCGGCTCAAATCAAGTCGTGTGAGTTTGATCCTGGGCATCTCCAGTCTTTTGAATGATATTAACCAATGACTGTAACATCACATTTCTGTTACGACCATAACTGTTGGTGGGACATTAAACAAGAACAAATAAAGCTGACAGTGACAGCACCACATGTCCTGGACAATGTGATTAGAGCCTTCACATGAGAAAACCAAGAATATTCATATGCGAAAACAAAGACACAGATCAGCTTTGCAGTTACTGCACAGCTGATCATCGCCTTTGTTTTAACCACACAGATAGTACAATTTCTCTTCTAATTATGTCCAAAGTTTCAAGCTTCTAGCTATATTCTGTGACTGTAGAGCGTGGTTTGTGTCTGACCTGGTCATTAAACCAAATTGTTGGGTTTCTCATGCATAGGCTCATTATAAATGATTATCTTTTGAAAAAGAGTTCCATGTATATCAAAACTTAAAAGGTAGGAGCGTGGTGGTAGAGCATCAAACTCGGAATTGAGAGGTCCTGGGTTTTTGAGCCCTACTGGTGACACATTAACTTCCCAGAGTACTGGTTAAAACCCAGGAAAAGCAGTGGCTTCATCCTGACATGACTAAAAAAATGTTGATTGGTATGTTACCTCAAAACAAACAAAAAACAAGCAAACAAAACTTAAATGATGTTAAACCATTTGAAAGTGATTTCTATGCATACTAAAAATGAAAAATATACCTTCTGTAGACCAATTTATTTTTGCAACTTTTTATTTTCATGTGCTTCTCTTCAGTCAGTATTCCTGGTAATTCATGTTTATCAAAATTCTACCAAGCCTTGAAAAATCAAAGCTCATTACCAAAAATTGCCCATGTAATATACAGAGAATTTTTTCAGCTTTAAAAATTGAAAATTTCAATGGAAAATTTTTGATATTTTTGTTATTTTTGGTCAAAACATTGTGGGCACATGTTAGAACGGCCTCGGTGAGTACCCACAGTCTATGTTTTGGATCAAAAATAAGAAAAATAGGTATACCTCTGCAAACCCCAGTTTTACTATATAAAAGTGGGGTTTAAGGGGATATACATTACACGGACATGTTTTCCCTGATGGAAGAGTAATACTGTTTCCTTAAGGTCCTAAATTATTGTAAAGTTTTGAAGCTGTATTTTTGGTACTTTTGTATAAATACTCTAAAGGTCGCAATATTTTAGGTATTTTTGCCAAATAGTAGATAATTTGTACAATATTGTTCCAATTAGTGCACTCTATGAACAAAATGAACATATGACCTGCTGAAATAACCATGTCAAAAATATCACTAATGATGTTATTTAAGTGTCAAATATTTGCAAAATAGCATTTAAGTTAAGTTTTAATGTGATTAATACAATACAATATTTGTGTGTAAAATTTGGGTAAAATACCAATATTTTTTAGCAGTGTACGTTTACCGCTATGCACATGTATTTTGGAAACGAACAGGGTGTGCACTTTTAGGAGCATGTGCACTTCTAGGAATGAATACAGTATTTTTGATATCTCTGCAATATTTTAGGTATATTTGCCATGACGGACGTGCCAAGACCTTCATCCTCCAGGACCCCGACAGTGTCCCAGACCCTGGGGAAATCTTCACAGCTCAGGAAATCAACTGACAGCACAATGAGGAAAAGTACAGGGAATATATCTGCCACTGGGTGAGTTGTGAGATTTTGATGATTTTAATAAATTGAGCAACTGCATCAGGAAACCAACAATTTGCATAGGCAAAAACAAAGTTGCAGATCAGCTTCGCAGTAGCTGCGAAGCTGATCAGCACCTTTGTTTTCACTACAAGGATAGTACACTCCCTCTATTTCTTAAATCTAAAATTTCTACCTTCTAGCCTGCTTCTGTGACTGCACAGCTCGATTTGTGTCAGACCTGGTCGTAAACCCAAATTGTTGGTTTTCTCATGCGAAGGCTCATCATGCAAGATAATATTGGTTTGTATAATTAATATTCCCGATCATAAAACTTATACACTAGGTTAATTTTTCACTCTATTTGAAATAGAGTGAAAAATTAACCTAGTGTTTATCATCTATTCCCTCTGGAATATTTATTTGAGAATATCTACATAAAACTTATATATATATAGGTCATTTTTGTACAAATGTTTGCTTTCAAATATAGATCGAAATGAGAAGGTTCTTGATATTTTGAGCAAAACAGAATTAGAGAAGAAAGAAAATATCCCTTTTCAACTAAAACTACTTTTGAATGAGTGTGTGTTGCATGTTTTTGGTATCTTACGGCTGTATTCTCCACCTACACTCGAGGCATACTCCACTCAAACTCACTGAGATAATCTGATCAGTCACTCGTGTGAGCGCATAACTGTTCGATTTGGTATGCACATGTCCCACTCACACTCGAACTCAACTCGAATTTCGAGTAAACGTTGAGTGTAGGCGACACCTCACTCGAGCGCCACTCGAAAATATTTGGACCCTTATTTCGCCACATTTTCTTCGAAAGAGGCCAATAAAAGCAGTTTATATACATCGCCTGGAGGAAGCTTTATGCTTTACGTTGAGAGGGATCGCGAATTCTAGAACAGATTTCGATTTTCTCAAGCCATGCCATTTACGACTATTTTGAACATGAAAAGCAATGATCTATAGTTTTAAGCCGTGGGTGGTCGACATTGTACATCAAGATGCACTCAGGTTTGTGCCTTTACGTAAAATATCGCTGCCACAGACTCACCCCCTCCACCCCTCTACACCAACACACACGCACACCCATCCGCCTACTCGCCCACTCACACACACAGAGAGAGAGAGAGAGAGAGAGAGAGAGAGAGAGAGAGAGAGAGAGAGAGAGAGAGAGAGAGAGAGAGAGAGAGAGAAGGAAAGAAAGCACATAGCAAGAAAATAAACACACAAGCAAACAAAAATACAATCAAATGGATTGAATATTTATTAAACAAACACGATGCCATGTGTGCACATCGAATTTATATAACAACTCACAGCAAGATGCGGCGTCTAGTCAGAGTCTTTACTGCTATTTGACGTTTTGTTAAATGGATAACGGATTTCAAATTTCTCTGTTTTATAAAGAAAATAGGACACTCCAGTGAGTGAGGGTCGAGTGACTGTTGTGCATACCAAATCTATACTCCACTCACACTCAAGTAAATCCTACTCGACTCATACTCCAACCACACTCTCGCGAGTTGAGTTCGAGTGTGAGTTTGAGTGATGGAAGAGAATATAGCCATTAATGTGTGAGCTATATGAATTATCTATATCATATTTTTGGTACCTAAAATGCACACTGACAGTACATGTAGCATTATGAAAACTTGCTTATGCAATAATATACAGATATTTTTTTCAGCTATACCCATAAGCCTATAAAAATGAAAAAGTGTAGAATAAAAATTTGGATATATTTCATATATTTGCTCAAAATATTGATTGTGGGTACACCTTAGAACAGCCTCGGCAAGGCGGTTTTAACAAGAACCCACAATTTATGTTTTGAATCAAAAATAAGAAAAAAAGGTATACCCCTGCTAACCCCAGTTTTTCTATATAAAAGTGGGCTTTGAGGGGATATACTTTTCATGGACATGTTTTCCTGATAGTATGCACATATTATAATAATTTTCAGGAAATCTCTGGTGCGTAAAAGTGCAGGCAGTACCAAAGAGGAAGCGGACAGTATAGAAGCTGAGTATATCAAGAATCTACAACAACAGATCTACTTCCTGGAACTAGAGACTAACTATCTATATCCTTGTACGATGCATGACATCTTGTCGAAAATGTGTTTTGTCGAAAATGTCTTAACTTTAAAAATGTTCACCACAAAATTTTGAGATTTATTCCTTAGAAGACTAGCTTATAGGTCCACATTTTGAGCCAACAACCACTAGGGTTAGGGTAAAGGTCTGGGCATGGGGACATTTTCGTCAAATGTAATTTTCGCCGAAATGTCACGGAGTCCACTTAAATTTTTCCAGTCTTCAAGTGTGATTTTGAATTTTTGTCCCATTTATCGATGAAAATCCTCACGGCAAACAGAATAGCCCCAGATAGGACGCCACGTTCTGTGGCGTCACATCTGGGGCTTTTCTGTTTGCCTATGTCCCATAAAAAGGATGCCAGTCTTATATGAGTTAAACATTACAAAAACACGCCTATGCAAAATACTCAGATCTATTTCACATGGAAAGATAATACACTTCCTCTTCTTCTTAAATCCGAAATTTCAAGCTTCTAGACTGCTTCTGTGACTGTGCAGCCTGATTTGTGTCAGACCTGTTTGGAAACCACATTGTTGGTTTTCCCACGAGGTGGCTCATATCTAGAATCTCATATGAGGGTCTGTATGAGCAATGACTAAAGAAAACTGGTCTTCAGTGTTTCTGATCAGGTCAGCACCTTTATTTTAACATGTGCAACAATCCAGTTTTTCTCATGACACACATATCATTTGAATTTATTTGATAATAAAGCAAGTTTAAATTACTGTAAGGCACTGCTTTAAATGTTGCTGCAACAAGAAGAAGAAGCCTCTGTGGTGCAATGGTTAAGTCACTCGCCTTGTAAACCAGGGATCACAGGTTTGATCCTGGGCTACTCCATAAACAGCAACAAAAATCTACCTTAAAAAAAAACAACCTCCTATAGTACTGGTCTCACCCAGGAACAAAAAAGATAATATATTTAACAATATGTTAGAGCAGGGAGCGGTGGCTTAGTGGTAGAGCTTTGGACTCGGAATCGAGAGGTCCTGGGTTTGATCCCCACAGGAGTTATCGTGCTGTGTCCTTGACCAAGACACATTAACTCCCTACAGTACTGGTTAAACCCAGGAAGAATCGGCTCAGTCCCGACATGACTGAAAAATTTCAGTAACTGGGACGTTAAGCCTCAATACAAACAAACAACTGCAAGCTCATGCATTTTCTTCTTTCATTTAGTAAAATAATGTGATGTAATCAATAATGTAAGACAAAAAATGTACTGCAGTACTGCAAAAATGTTTCACTGATCATGTTCTGTACTGGTTTACAAGATTTGTTTAAAACACCTGGAATATTATTTGCTTGTACATTTTTGCTACCTTTCCTTAACCACATTCACTCGGGAGCAGGCAAGGAAAGCTACAGAACTACATCCCAAGATGTCAGCAGAGGCTGAACGAATGCTGGCCAAACTCAGGGTAAGCTATTACTATAGTATTATACCTACTGTCTTTTCACCATCTTCCAGAAACTGCATCAAGAAAAATATTACCATTTCACCATTTTGCATTCCAAAAATCTTAAAAAGTGCCACAAAAATTTTGAAAATCGGTTAACAAATAAAAATTTATGCCAGAAAAAATTTTGAATAGGGCTTTTTCCATTGTAAAAATGTCAGCAAGGGAAGTAACTATTTTCCCCGAAAAAAATCTTAATTAGTTATTTTTTGTTTATAATGCACCAAACCAAAACAAAATTGTATTGTATATGCATAGCTGAGCACTAAAATAAACTCTTAAAATTATTCCATAGATTTTCTTGATTTTAAATTTCAAGGTGTTTGGATTACATGTCTTGCACATGCAAAATGCCTATTCAAAATGATTTTTGGCCTTATTTATTAGTGAATCGATTTTCAAAATTTTTGTGGCACTTTTAATGACTTTTGGCTTGCAAAAAGATGACATGGGTCATATTTTTCTTGTGATGTTTCAGAAAAGTGAGATTTTGAAAAATGGTGTACAGACAGTAAATATATAGTAAGTAAAATTTTTATTAACGTGTCACATGTTATTACAACCAATTAAAACACAAATATAAGACATAAAACGTAATAACACCCAGCCAGTTAGGCTTATGAGACACGGCATAAGAAAATTACTACATACAATATCATCTATAATTACAATATGTTTAAAACAATAATTGGTCCCACCATATCGGTTTGTTTCATATATGCATATATTATTATATTTAATTCTATATCGTTTTAAGTTGTGGTTCAAAACCTAACATATACTATAAAAATACTTCATATTTCATTATAAAAGAAATAGTTGAAATTGCTAAAAAATATTTTTAAAAATCATTCAAATACCACTATAATAAGCGTTTTCTTCTGTTAAACATCTGAGCAAGAGTATTAGACAAACTATGTTGCAAATTAATAAAATTCATCACAAAAATAAATTTATTTTCAGTTGACAGATTATTGAAGTCATATATATATGCACTATAAAAGCAATAAAATGGTAAAAACTGTGATATTAAGCGTGTATAGCAAATGTTATTGTGGTATTATTTAAGTCCGGAGCTGAAAAGCATTGCATCTTAACAATTCTTTTGTTTGACAAGAATTAAACTGCTGACACTTTATAAGTTGTTGTTTTAGATAACAAATTTAAATATAGCTTATGCTGTTATTCAGGTTTAGATGCATGACTTTGATTGACAGGGTGAAAAACGAAATACCGGTACATGTATAGTGATACGGCTTTGAAAAATGTTTGTAATGTGATGCACAATTTCTTATTTTTGTGCTAGAAAATGGGTACTAACAGTGGATATTTTTCCAAAATATGTAAAATATGAGTCGCCGCATAAGAAAACCAACAATTTACATAGGCAAAAACAAAGGCGCAGATCAACTTTGCAGTAACTGCAAAGCTGATCAGAGCCTTTGTTTTCGCTACACGGATAGTACAATCCCACTTCTTCCTCAACCTGAAATTTCAAGGTTCTAGCCTGCTTCTGTGACTGTACAGGCCGGTTTGTGTCAGACCTGTTCGGAAACCCAAATTGTTGTTTTTCTCATTCGAAGGCTCATATATAATCATCTTCATTCTTGTTACAGCAAATGCAGACTGAAATGGACACTCTGTCAGTGGAGGCAAGGAGAAAAGAGAGTGCTGTCACAATACTGATCACCGACAAAGATAAACTGGCCGAACAACTACGGGAACTTGAAGGTCAGGGGCCAGTTGTTCAAAACTAACAACGTCGTTAGTTAACGTTTCGTTAAAATTTCAAACATTAATATTACAAATACACTGTTATTTTTTGTTGAAAAAAATGTGAGAATCCTTTGCACTGCAAAGGATTCTCACATTTTTTCAACAAAAAATAACAGTGTATTTGTTACTTTAGCTGATATTTGCTTAACAAATTTATGTCTTAACGATATCGTTAAGCTAACGATGCTTTGAACAACTGGGTCCAGTTTCTTATCTAAGATCAAAGAAATTTGTTGTTTGAATTGTTAGATTACCGCATATCTTATGCACCAGTAATTTGTTACCAATGTAACTTTGCAGCTGACCAATTCGTAAAAAAATATTTTTGCTATGAAGACAAAACACTTTTCTTATCTCTCGAAATCTGAAATTTCAAGACTGTTTATGTACAGCCCCACTTGTTCCTGGTTAGAAACACCATTGCAAAGCTAAAATCATGACACAACCAAATTACCACCTTGTAAAGGATCTGGTTAAGAATCACAATGATTATAATCATTATTAGACATAAGATTATAAATTCAAGCTTTCTCGTACTACATTTGACAGAGGCAAGAGCTAGAGACAAGCGGATGTTGATGGACGACATCATCGACCTCAAGAAAACCATCACCAGACTAGAGGGAGAGAACTCTTACAAAGATTCGCAACTTTTGGATGCCAAGAACGAACTAGATAAAAGTGCAACTGCACTTAAGAATGCTGAAACTAAGATTATAACGTATAAAAGTCAGGTATGCTAGAAGTTTGTAAACAGATCATAATTCCAACACAAAAGAATTCAGGTGATAAATGTGGTAGTTACAAATTAAGATCATAACATTCAAATTCAGATGATACCCATCAGGAAACATCTCTGTGCAATGAATACCCCCTAATCCCCACTTTTATATAGTTAAAACTGGGGTATGCAGGGAATTTTTCTCATTTTTTATTTAAAACAGAGATTGTGGGAACTCTTTAGAGCCGCTTGGCCGAGGCGGTTCTAACGTGTACCCACGATCAATGCTTTGAGCCAAAATAAGCAATGTATAAAAAAATCTAATGAAAATATTCAATTTTTTAACAGCTATATACAGCATGGGGATGTTTTCGTAATGAAAAATGCAATCATGTAACATGTTGATGTCAGATTAGCTTATTAAATCATCATAGGAACACCTCTATGGACAAGTAATGTTTGCACCTAATGTAAAGAAAACAGTGGGATATATGATGAAGTAAAAATGACTTAACATAATAAGTTTGGATAAGACACTAATGACACTAATAATATTTGTTGTTTTATAAATATTTTCATCATATGATGTGGCTAATTTCTGGTGGATAAAAAGTGTTATGACCACACGTGTACTAATACATCATTAACGACGTCCGTAACAACAGTGTAAATTTTCATAAAAAAATATGTTGACTTTGAGGGTGATAAAATCTATTTTAAAAGTCATATGATAAAAAGGAATCTTACACTTGTGGTCATTTCAAATGAAATTTATCAAACTCAACCAAAGGCTCATTTAATATATTTCATATGAAATGACCACTCATGTAAGATCCTCTATATCCAAAACATCATTTAACTTACCAAACCTGGAGTCAAACTTGGTGAAATCTTTAAGACCAGTTTCTTGTGTGTCTCTGATAATGATAAACTAGCTGTCTCTGTCCCAACATGACTGAAAAATTGTTGACTGGGATGTTGAACCACAATTCAAACAAAAAACAGCTGTCACGGTTTCATACCAGGTCAGACACAAATAAAGCTGTACAGTTATCTAGCTATCTTCTGATGTTTTAAATCCCATATTGTGTCTGGCGAGAGTGTAAAATCTCTTACTTCTTGGATTTCAACACATCTCATATATGAGCTGCGACGTGAGAAAACCGGTCTTTGGGGTTTCTGACCAGGTCTGACACAAACCGACCTGTACAGTCATAGAAGCAGGCTAGAAGCTTGAAGTTTCCGGTTTAAGAAGAAGTGAAACTGTACTATCTGTGTAGCGAAAACAAAGGCACTGATCAGCTTCGCATTTACTGCGAAGCTGATTTGCGCCTTTGTTTTTGCATAGGCAAAAATCCGGTTTCTTTATGATGCGGCTCATATCATGTTTTCCTTTCTTGTAGTTAGAGCGGAGAATTGAGCAACATAAGATGACCCAAATTAAACTCAACGAGAAGAGATCAGCATCTGAGCTGACAAGCTTCTAGACTTCTTCTTTTCATAATATATTCTCAGAAATCCACCAGCCATTTTCCCTCTTCAAAGAGATTCTTTTAAAGCAACACAGCTTACAATATTTTTTCTCCCTTTGCAGCTTGAGCAGAGAATCGAGCAACATAAGATGACCCAGATTAACCTCGATGAGAAGAGATCTGAGCTGATAAGTGTTGAAGCGGAGTTAAAAGCAATGCAAGAAAAATACTACAACAGTACAGTCACGCTTCAGGATAAAGTTACAAATGACCTCAGGGTAAGGCAATAAGTCATTTGAGCCGGCGCATGGGAAATCCAACAATCTGCATAGGCGAAAACAAAGATGCAGATCAGCTTTGCAGTAACTCGAAGCTGATCAGCGCCTTTGGTTTCGCTACATGGATAGTGCAATCCCTCTTCTTCCTAAATCCAAAATTTCAAGCTTCAAGCCTTCTTCTGTGACTGTACAGTCCGGTTTGTGTCAGACCTGGTCGGAACCCAAATTGTTAGTTTTCTCATGCTCAGGCTCTTGTAATCACATTCGGCCCCATCCCCAATATGTGTGCAGGGGGGTGAGGAGGGGGGGGGGTGGTTGGCTAATTTGAAATAGGTCTTGCTATGGGTGGTGGAGCAGTTGCCATAAGCAATGCAAGAAATATTACAGCATTACAGTCAAACACAGACATTGTTTTGGAATTCAACAATAGTGTACAAAGAGGATGTTACGTTAGTCTGAATGTCATTAAATCTGTAGTTTACTAATATAAACATGTCTTGCAAGGAGCATTTCAGACTTTAAGGTAAACATTGATTATGTGGTATCCTGCATTCTAATACGTATTGTGAACACACTATTACTCTATAATGCACATATATTTACATTACATTGTAGGAAGAAATTCAGACTTTACGGCAGAAACTGAAAGAAGCTGAGTTGGTTGCAGAACAGGAGCGACATCTGAGAACTAAAATGTCTGATGATGGATCCTCCATTGTTAGAGAGAATGCGGTGCTCAACCAACGAGTCATTGAACTGACTAAACAGTTGGAAAGGGTGAGTACATGTATTTTGCTGTTTGCATATTTTAAAGGGCTGTTAGTGTGTGCACATGTCAATATTTGCTTGCTGAGAGGTACATCTGTATCATTAACTTTCTAAAGATCAGGCAGTATAGCAACTTAGCTAGTATTCAAGTGCTGAACTTTCCTTTTGAGTGTCCAAGACAACAAGAAAAAAACAACAGTTTCTAAAACCCATTATTAAAGCTAGCTCAAGAGACCTGAAATTCTTATACAAAAAGGCCTGAGAATTTATCAAGAAATGGACAATAGAGTTGCTGATCAGACTGCATAATATTTTAGTTGACTGTTTTTACATAATTTCTGTATATGAGCCATAATGTGAGAAAACATGTCTATGGGGTTTCTGAACAGGTTCGACACAAACCGAGCTGTACAAGCACAGAACGTGGCTAGAGGCTGAAAATTTTGGATTAAGAAAGTAGAGGAATTGTACTATCTGTGTAGCGAAAACAAAGGCGCTGATCAGATTTGCAGTTTCTGCGAAGCTGATCTTTACCGTTGTTTTCACATAGGCAAAAATCCCTTTTTCTCACGATGCCGCTCATATATTCTAACCTATTATTCACTTCACTCTGTTCACAGGAGAAGAACTTAAGAGATGAAATGTCAGCACGTCACACGACAGAGTTTTCAGAGATGGTTCAGGTGAAAGAAAAAGAGAAGGAAATGAAGTTTGAATTGAACTATCTACAGGAAAGGCTAAATAAGGAACAAGAGAATGTTAAAAAGTTGCAGGAAGAGGTAAGGAAGATGGAGTGGTGGTTGTTGCAGGAGGGGTGGGGGTGGGGGGGGTGGGGGGTAGGGGAGATAGGATGGGTCGGTGGGTGGGTATCTGTAATGGGATAAGATAAGATTAGACAAGAGAAATTGGGAGGAGAGAGAGAGAGACAGACAGAAAGACAGAGTCGGAGAGAGAGAGAGAGAGATGGAATGTATTATGATATTCAACAGTTACAAAAGCAGGTAATAGCTAAATCACTGTTTTCAAGTAATAGTATTATTGATTGTTTGAGCCATGTCATGAGAAAACTAGGTAACTGCAAAGCTGATCAGCGCCTTTGTTTTTGCAACACGGATAGTACAATTCCTAGACTTTCTATATCTCAAATTTCCAGCCTCTAGCCATTGTCTATGCTGGTACAGCTCAATTTGGGTCGGACCTGTTCAAAAACCATGTTGGTTTTCTCATGACACAGCTCATTTTACTTTGTACAGCTTTCACTCAAAGACTCAACAACGACTCAGCAAGAACTCCAGCTCAACACCGCCCGTAGTCGTGTGACAGAACTCACCGGTATACATGAGATGACGGAACGGGAGGCCAACCAACTACGCAAAGATAAGGCACTGCTTGTCGACCATGTAGCAGATATACAGAAAAAGGTACATTTTTTCATTACAAAAACATGCCTTTGCAATGAACAGTGATTTGTTTTTAGCTCACCTGAGCCGTCAGGCTCACAAGGTGAGCTTATAGTATACCCATGCTCCGTCGTCCGTCCGTCCGTCCGTCCGTCGTCCTACGTCCACCATTTTCAAAGATCTTCTTCTCTGAAACAGCTTGGCCAATCAAAGCCAAATTTTACATGAAGCATCTATGGGAAGGGGGAACCAATGTATATATAAATAATCCAGGTCACATGACCAAGATGGCCGCCAGGCCCATATATGGTAAAAACCCTTCAAAAATCTTCTTCTCCGGAACCACTGGACCGATTTCAACCAAACTTGGCATGAAGCATCAATGACTCAAGTACTACAATGTGTATATAAATCATGACCTTGCGGTGACCTTGACCTATTTTACGGCAAGGTCAACATAGGTCGCCTTTGCATTTGAATGGGAAAAATTGTTAAATTGTCATTTAAAGGAAAAATCTTACAGAAAATGAGCAGTAGGACTGAATATTAATGATTCTGAAAAAAATTGGGCACCAGGGGCTCATTCGCCCCCACCCCGGGGCAATATACATGTATATTATCATAATATTCAAACATCTTCTTCTCTGAAACCGCTTGGCCAATCAAAGCCAAATTTTACATGAAGCATCTATGGGAAGGGGGAACCAATGTGTATATAAATAATCCAGGTCACATGACCAAGATGGCCACCATGCCCATATATGGTAAAAACCCTTCAAAAATCTTCTTCTCCAGAACCGGTTGACCGATTTCAACGAAACTTGGCACGAAGCATTGATGGCTCAAGTACTACAATGTGTATATAAATCATGACCCTCTGATAACCTTGACCTATTTTACGGGAAGGTCAACATAGGTCACCAATGCATTTGAATGGGGAAAACTTTTAAAATGTCATTTAAAGTGAAAGTCTTGCAGGAAATGGGCAGTAGGACTGGATATTAATGATTCTGAAAAAAATTGGACCCCAGGGGCTCATGTGCCCCCACCCCGGGGCAATATACATGTATATTTCCATAATATTCAAACGTCTTCTCCTCTGAAACCGCTTGGCCAAACAAAGCCAAATTTTATGTGAAGCATCTATAGAATAGGGGAATCAATGTGTATATAAATAATCTAGGTCACATGACCAAGATGGCCGCCATGCCCATATATGGTAAAAACCCATCAAAAATCATCTTCTCTGAAACCAATAGACTGATTTCAAGGAAACTTGGCGTGAGGCATCGATGGCTAAAGTACTCCAATGTATATATAAATCATGACCCTGTGATGACCTTGACCAAGTTTATGGCAAGGTCAACATGGGTTGCCTATGCATCTGAATTGGGAAAACTGTTAAAATGTCATTTGAAGGAAAAAGCCAACAGGAAATTGGCAAATGGACAGAATATTGAAGATTCTGAAAAAAGAAAATGGCCCAATTCATCTGCCCCTGCACTGGAGTTAAATACCATAATATTCAAACATGTTTATTGGTATATGCAGCTGATCTCAGGTGAGCATTTACAGGACCATTGGTCCTCTGGTTTACTGTTAGTTTAAAAATTTTCCATATTTTTGCCCATGACATTATGACTGCCTAAATGTGTTTCATTTACCTAGCATAGAAGGTAAAAGTAACTCACAGCAAATGGACTGTAAGACAGTTAGACTGTCCAGCAGTCATCTGTTAATGCTGTCTGATAACATGCTTACACTAAAGATCAACCATCCAAACATAGCCTCAGGTCATTGCTGAGAAACAATCTGTGATTTTTTTTATTTACAGTTAGAGAATAAGAATGAAGAAGTGATCAACCTCCGCAGTCAGATTATCTCCCTTGAAGATCGTTGTCGAGAGCTTGAACAGATCCAAAACCTCGAGGTGACGTCACAAAGCGCTAAGTGGGGAGAGTTTGAGCGACTCGCGGAGAGCATGAGGACCCTGTCTCACAGTATGGCACGGGGCAGTGGCTCACCCCTGGGGACAACGACGCTGGGGACGACGCTAGGATCTCGGTCCTCACCCAGACCAATGCAGTTTTGAGAGGGGCTAGGTTTTAGAATATAGGATATAATTTTACAATTAAAGGAGCATATTTAGCAGAGGAAATGGGTAACTATGGTTTCCAGCCAGGTCTGAAACGAACCAATTGCTTTACATCTTGTGTGTGTATCATCTCGAAATGCACAAGTGGACATGCTTAATTCTACTTGAGGGTGTGTGAATGGCTGTTACCCCAGTGGGCATGCCCTTTTTGTCCCAGCAATGGATTTCAGCACTATTTGAACCTTGCATGAGAAGCCAAATCATGCTTACGAATGTGTCAGATGTTGTTTCACAGGGTATACAAAAATTGACTTTGTGAATTACTTTTGGCCCTTGACAGTTACTGTCACATCTCAAGAATAAAAATAAAACTGAGATCCTTTAAGAGCAGCAAGCATCTTAATGAGAAAAAGGATTGGTCATACCGAGGTTTCGGCTACTTAAGCTTCGTCATTGACCCTTTAGATTTGGCAAAATGGAGCCAAAGAGAAATACTGTAATTTTGCAATTTTCAACAGGATTGTCGATACACAGAATAGTATTATCCAAACAGAGCAAAAATATAATAAACATTGTTTAGAAAATGTAATTAAACCAATTATGAATTTCTGATAACTCTGAAAGAAGTTGCTCAAAATGATTAAGGTGCAAAATTGTAAGAAAATTTATACATTATGGTGTTTTTATTCATATTTGTTACATTGTGAAAGTCTGTAATGTTTCATTAATAGCTGTATGATGTGACATTTTTTATTTCTTTTTTTCTATCAACTGAAAATAGCTCATATGGTAAATTTCAAAATGTTACTTCTTAATATTTGTGTGCAAAGCTAGAAAATGTCTCCAATAATTAGTATTTTTATTTTGTTAATATGTGAAAAGTATTTTTTATAACAAAATAATTGACTCAGTTCAATTAAAGACAAAAAACACATTTGGGCTAATAATTATATTCACAAAGGCATTAGAATAGTGATCATATATGTTATTACATATAGAGCTTTAAATGTGTGCTTAAATTTTGTATTGTCTTTTTTTCATTCTATATGTATGGTGTAGCATGGTACATGTAGGTGTGCATGTAGTTATGTGTCATTTTTCATTGTATCAGGAAGACAAAACACTGCCAAATATAAGCCATATCCTGCTAAAATCAATAAATTGGCATCAGCATGGCATAAGCACCTTGGCGAAAGATGCCCAATGTACCCTTAGTTGTCCATAAAGCATCATGAAAACATGTCCGTGAAATGTATACCCCCTCAAACCCCACTTTTATTAGCTCACCTGAGCCGTCAGGCTCACAAGGTGAGCTTATAGTATACCCATGCTCCGTCGTCCGTCCGTCCGTCGTCCGTCGTCCACCATTTTCAAAGATCTTCTTCTCTGAAACAGCTTGGCCAATCAAAGCCAAATTTTACATGAAGCATCTATGGGAAGGGGGAACCAATGTGTATATAAATAATCCAGGTCACATGACCAAGATGGCCGCCATGCCCATATATGGTAAAAACCCTTCAAAAATCTTCTTCTCCGGAACCACTGGACCGATTTCAACCAAACTTGGCATGAAGCATCGATGACTCAAGTACTACAATGTGTATATAAATCATGACCTTGCGGTGACCTTGACCTATTTTACGGCAAGGTCAGCATAGGTCCCCTTTGCATTTGAATGGGAAAAATTGTTAAATTGTCATTTAAAGGAAAAATCTTGCAGAAAATGAGCAGTAGGACTGAATATTAATGATTCTGAAAAAAATTGGGCACCAGGGGCTCATCCGCCCCCACCCCGGGGCAATATACATGTATATTATCATAATATTCAAACATCTTCTCTGAAACCGCTTGGCCAATCAAAGCCAAATTTTACATGAAGCATCTATGGGAAGAGGGAACCAATGTGTATATAAATAATCCAGGTCACATGACCAAGATGGCCGCGATGCCCATATATGGTAAAAACCCTTCAAAAATCTTCTTCTCCAGAACAGGTGGATCGATTTCAAAGAAACTTGGCATGAAGCATCGATGGCTCAAGCAGTACAATGTGTATATAAATCATGACCCTGTGATGACCTTGACTTATTTTACGGCAAGGTCAACATAGGTCGCCAATGCATTTGAATGGGGAAAACTTATAAAATGTCATTTAAAGTCATTTAAAGTGAAACTCTTGCAGGAAATGGGCAGTAGGACTGAATATTAATGATTCTGAAAAAAAAATGGAACCCAGGGGCTCATATACCCCCACCCCGGGGCAATATACATGTATATTACCATAATATTCAAACATCATCTCCTCTGAAACCGCTTGGCCAATCAAAGCCAAATTTTATGTGAAGCATCAATAGGAAGGGGTAATCAATGTATATATAAATAATCCAGGTCACATGACCAAGATGGCCGCGATGCCCATATATGGTAAAAACCCTTCAAAAATCTTCTTCTCCAGAACAGGTGGATCGATTTCAAAGAAACTTGGCATGAAGCATCGATGGCTGAAGTACTACAATGTGCATATAAATCATGACCCTGTGATGACCTTGACCTTTATTTACGGCAAGGTCAACATGGGTCGCCAATGCATTTGAATAGGGAAAACTTTTAAAATGTCATTTAAAGTGAAAGTCTTGCAGGAAATGGGCAGTAGGACTGAATATTAATGATTCTGAAAAAAATTGGACCCCAGGGGCTCATCTGCCCCCACCCCGGGGCAATATACATGTATATTACCATAATATTCAAACATCTTCTCCTCTGAAACCGCTTGGCGAATCAAAGCCAAATTGTATGTGAAGCATCTATGGAATGGGGGAATTAATATATATATAAAGTATCTAGTTCACATAACCAAGATGGCTGCCATGCCCATATATGGTAAAAACCCTTCAAAAATCTTCCTCTCCGAATTTTGAGGACCGATTTCAAAGAAACTTGGTATGAAGCACCAATGGCTGAAGTACTACAATGTATATATAAATCATGACCCTGTGGTGACCTTGACCTATTTTACGACAAGGTCAACATAGGTCGCCAATGCATTGGAATGGGGAAAACTTTTAAAAAGTCATTTGAGGTGAAAATCTTGCAGGAAATGGGTAGTAGGACTAAATATTAATGATTCTGAAAAAAAAAATGGACCTAAGGGCTCATATGTCCACACCCCGGGGCAATATACATGTAAATTACCATAATATTCAAACATCTTCTCCTCTAAAACCACTTGGCCAATTGAAGCCAAATTTTATGTGAAGCATCTATAGGATAGGGGAACCAATGTGTATATTAATAATCTAAGTCACATGACCAAGATGGCCACCATGCCCATATATGGTAAAAACCCTTCAAATATCTTCTTCTCTGAAACCAATAGATTGATTTTAATGAAACTTGGCGACAGAATATTGATTAGTCTGAAAAAAGAAAACGGCCTAAGGGCTTCATCTGCCCCTGCACTGGGGTTACATACCATAATATTCAAACATGTTTATTGGTATATGAAGCAGACTCAGGTGAGCGTTTACAGGACCATTGGTCCTCTGGTATAGAGAAACTGGCGTATGCAGAGGTATGCCATTTTTTTTCTTATTTTTGCTCCAAAACATAGATTGTGGGTATTCGTTAGAACCGTAAACATAGATTGTGGGTACTCATTAGAACTGCCTCATTTCTAACGTGTACCCACAATCTATGTTTTGAACAAAAATAAGAAAAATATCAACTTTTTTTTCAGCTGAAAATTTTCAATTTTTAAAGCTCAAAAAATCTCTGTATATTGCCTGGGCAAGTTTTCGTAATGGTGTGTAATATAGACTCATTACGAAAACTCCCCCATGCAATATACAGAGATTCTTTCAGCTGTAAAAATTAAAACATTTCATTAGAAAAAATTGATATTTTTAACATATTTGCCTACAACTTTGATTGTGGGTACACATTAGAACCTCATTAGCGAGGGGGTTCTATTGAGTACCCACAATCTATGTTTTGGACCAAAAATTAGAAAAATAGGTATACCACTGTTTACCCCAGTTTTACTATATAAAAGTGGGATAAGGGGGTATACATTTCAGGGACATGTTTTCCTGATGTTGTGGATAATCAGAGTATCCTATAATGTATAGGAGACTCTTGCCACTTTGTTGATTTTATCAGGATTTTGGTTTTACAGAAAGTTGTATTGCTTAGCTTCATTTTTCAAATTAAGTCTTGCCACATCATTCTGAGTGTTTTAAAAGGAAATGATGCATATTATTGTGGCGTGGATTTTTCTAGAAACTGTTATTGGAATTTGCTATCAACCACGTCATTGTGCTGTTGTATATAAGGGTGTGTTATATTGTATTGTACATTCCGTCCAATTAAGTTATTTTTTTATCTGTTGATGTTTCTGTTGTTAATGATTTTGCATGGTTCATGTAAATAAAAACAAAACTGTGATCCTTTAAGAGCAGTGAGTATATTAATGAGAAAAGAAACGGGCCATACCGGGGCTTCGGCTACTTAAGCCTCTTCAGTGACCCTTTAGAATATATTAAGAATATATCTAAGTATATTTAGATCTCTGATAAGGGTCTGAAAATTACAATTTTCTCCAAATATGCAAAATCTGATGTACTAAACAAAGTTTCTACCTGTCGCATCTGATCTAAGATTTTACATGGTTTGATTTGTATGTTTAGATATTTAGTAGTCTAAAAATCATCTGTTATGAGACAACCTAATATGACATGAAATCAGATGTGTGAGAAAAAGTTTTATCTGTTGGTAAAATCTTAATATGAGATGAAAGACTTATTACATGTTCAGTGTTGAGGACCACGTCTCAGTTAGCCGTGTTTTGAAGAAGTCTTTTCAGTGTTTTAGACCAATTTTGACACAGACTGGGCTGCACAACATTACAAAAACATACAATCATGTACCCATTAAAAATACAGAGAATTTACAGATGTAAAAATTTCAAATTTTTATTTGATGAAAAATTTGATATTTTTGTCTTTTGTTCAAAAAATAGATTGTAGTTTTACATTAGAACAGGGACAGTAGATTTACAGTGACCTGAAACTTCAGTACTGCTATTATCATTTTCCAATGTATGTGTGACTTGGAGTCAGGCCAGGTTTTAGAATATGCCCAACAGGTATTTACATGGAGAATAAGTAAGAAAATATGTGTTTATAGTGGTCAGTTTCTACGAACTACTCCTTCTTCTATATTGCATTTTTATTCAAGCAAACCATGTCATCTGTTTAAGCACATATTTGGCTGTTGTTTGATGTCAAGTTTGAATAGATACACCAAAAATTACACCTAAGCCATCTGTATAAAAATGAAGAAAAATTGTTTTCTTCCAGAAGAAGTTTTTTTTTGGCCTCTTTTGTAACAGCATTTTTATATAAAAGTATTCACTCAATCTATTTGAATTTTGTATAAAACAACACTGGACCAGTTCATCTTTAGAATGGTATATTTGTTAGCTCACCTGAGCCGAAGGCTCATAGGTGAGCTTATAGTATACCCATGCTCCGGCGTCCGTCCGTCCGTCGTCGTTCACAATTTCAAAGATCTTCTTCTCTGAAACGGCTGGGCCGATTGTTCTCATATTAAGCATACACCATCTACAGGTAGGGGGAAAGAATAATTATGTTTTTTGTTTTGATCAGATAAGGACTCTGGTTGCTATGGCAACTTATGCTTCCTATCGACTTATAATGGAAAAAAGTGAAAATTGCCAGTTTTTGCTGTCTTGTTGGAGATATTTGAATTTTGTTTTTGCAGAAATGTAATGAGTGGTCCTCTACGTTTCATGTGACTTTTGTCCTAATCCTTCATTTTGATTGGTTGCAGGGGCCCCATATAGGGCAAAATTTCGAAAAACATTCAAAAATCTTCTTCTCAGAAACTGTCAAGGGGATGAAGCCTATACTTTGTATACATGTTCCTGACAGTGGCCTCTACATAATTTGTGTTTTTTATTCCAGGCGGATAAGAACTCTGGTTGCTATGGCAACTTAAAGTTTCCATAGACTTATAATGGGAAAAGTGGAAATCGGCTATTTTTCCGCTAAAAGTGCAGACATTTGAATTTTGTTTTTGCAGAAATGTTTATTGAGTAGTGTTTGACGTTTCTTGCGAGTTTTGTCCTAATCCTTTATTTTGATTGGTTGCTGGGGCCCCATAAAGGGCAAAATTTTGAAAAAAACATTCAAAAATCTTCTCCTCAGAAACTGTCAAGTGGATGAATCCTGTACTTTGTATACATGTTCCTGACAGTAGCCTCTACATAAATTGTATTTTTTATTCCAGTCGGATAAGAACTCTGGTTGCTATGGTAACTTTAAGTTTCCATAGACTTATAATGGGAAAAGTGGAAATTAGCTATTTTTTTGAAAACTATTGCAGCCTGAGATCTGAAAAGTGGTAGATGCAAACAACTAATGGATTAGATTAGGTATATGATTAATTTAGGTCAAGGTCATCTCTTTACCTTGGCCGGTCTGTCGTCCATACACACTTTTCAAAGATTTTTTCTCTGTAACCACTTGGCCAATCAAAGCCAAATTTTATATGAAGCATCTATAGGAAGTGGGAACCAATGTATATTTAAATAATCCAGGTCACATGACCAAGATGGCCGCCATGCCCATATATGGTAAAAACCTTTAAAATATCTTCTTCTCCAGAACCGGTGAACCGATTTCAACGAAACTTTGCATGAAGTATGGATAACTCAAGTACTACAATGTATATATAAAACATGACCCTGTGGTGACCTTGACCTATTTTATGGCAAGGTCAACATAGGTCGTCAATGCATTTGAATGGGGAAAACTTTTAAAATGTCATTTTAAGTGAAAGTCTTGCAGGAAATGGGCAGTAGTACTGAAATTTAATGATTCTGAAAAAATGGACCCCAGGGGCTCATCTGCTTTTAAAATGTTATTTGAAGGGGAAAATCAGCAGGAAATTGGCGAATGGACAGAATATTGATTATTCTGAAAAAAGAAAATGGCCCAAGGGCTTCATCTGCCCCTGCACTGGGGTTAAATACCATAATATTCAAATATGTTTATTGGTATATGAAGCAGATCTCAGGTGAGCGTTTACAGGACCATTGGTCCTCTGGATTTTACGTTATGTTCAGTATGCTTGTATGAGTATTTGGTAAAACACATGCAGTGTTTGGAATATTTTGCCTTATTAAATTGCATAGTCAATTATTGAAATACCTGTCCAGCCCAGTCCAAGTGTTCTATAAAATAGGGCTAGAGTCCAATCACTTGTATTATAGATCATTGATTAGAACACCACATCTGGCATTTGAGCCGCCTCATGAGAAAACCAACAATCTGCATATGCGAAAACAAAGACGCAGATCAGCTTTGCGGTAACCGCGAAGCTGATCAGCGCCTTTGTTTTCGCTACTCGGATAGTATAATTCCTCTTCTTCCTAAATCTGAAATTTCAAGCTTCTAGCTCTTTTCTGAGCTTGTACAGGTCGGTTTGTGTCAGTTTGTTCGGAAACCACATTGTTGGTTTTCCCACGAGACGGCTCATTTCATAAGAGTACACATAGACTTGAAGCAAAAATAAAATAAGATGAGCCGCCTCATGGGAAAACCAACAGTGTGGTTTCCGAATATGTCTGACACAAACTGAGCTGTAAAGTCATAGAAGATGGCTAGAAGCTTGAGATTTCGGACTTAAGAAGAAGAGGGATTGTACTTTCTGAGTAGCGAAAACAAAGGCGCTGATCAGCTTCGCGGTTACCGCGAAGCTGATCTGCGTCTTTGTTTTTGCCTATGGATATTGTTGGTTTTCTCATGAGGTGGTTCAAATGTGTTTCACTGTACATACCCTAGTAATACATGTACTGTATAAAAGTGGGGTATCATCATGAAAACATGTCCATGTAATGTATACCCCCCCTAAACCCCACTTTTATATAGAAAAACTGGGGTTTGCAGGGGTATACCTATTTTTCTTATTATTGCTCCAAAACATACATTGTGGGTACTCGTTAGAACCGCCTCGCTGAGGCGGTTCTAACATGTACCCACAATCTATGTTTTGAGCAAAAATAAGAAAAATATCAATTTTTTCCTGTGAAAAATTTCATTTTTAAAACCAAAAATTTTCTGTATATTACATGGGCTTGTTTTCATAATGTAAAGGTGTTTACATTTCACAGATATGTTATCCTGATGTATCACACAGCATAGCGCTACTTTTAAAATGCTATCTTCTTTAATCTTAAAATTTCAGGCGTCTGGCAATCTTAAGTGCAGCCCAGGATATTTCAGACCTGGTCCCGAGGTTATAAAACTTTTTTCAAGCTCAGCTGAGCATGAAATTTCAACTGCTCATAAATGTTGAAATAGTCGAAAATTGTGGAAAATTCAGGTTCAAAACTCAAAAACTAGTAATTTATCCTGCTCATAAATGTTAAAATGCCAACAATTGTTGGCATTTTAACATTTATGAGCAGGATAAATTTTAGTCTTGGCTGGGTTGAGCATGAAAAAAGTTTTATAACCTCAAGGCCTTTTTGAAAATCTTGATGATAGGATTTTTTCACAAGACGGCTCATCTTAAATCTGTGATATAATGAACCAATCAATTTGTTCTTTTATAAACAGTTTTAAATATAATTATATTATTTTTAGTTTAATTTTAAGATTTATCTACTGTAGTTTCAAAATGTAGTTAGTACAGTTTAACCTCATCATACTTAACTCACTATAAATGTAGATTTTAATGAAACATGCCGTGTTATGGCTACCAAAATAAATGTTTTTGATTATTATTCATAATCTTAAGCATTATGACATGGTTTGAAATAAAACATGGTCTGTAAAGTGTTTTAATGAGGTTAACCCATATATTATTCACAATACTCCAAATGAAATTCTTAATTTAATTAAGATGTAGCTAGTCTTATAATGTTAAACACGAGTTTGGAATTATATGAGCCTGGGCACAAGCAAATTTTTTTATCCTATTTTAATTTGGCATGGATTTTTTCTTTGAAATGCGGATTGAATCTATCTTTAACTCATATAAGCCCGGTGTCCTTGTTATGGGACATAGGCAAACAGTACAGCTGCAGATGTGACGCTGCATTCTGCGGGCTATTCTGTTTGCTAAGAGGAATTTTATCGGAAAATGGAATAAAAATACAAATTTACTCCTGGTGCCCCTAAAAATGCCAGCAGACTCAGCCAAATTATAGCGATAAGCAAATCCATTTGTCATTAATGGGTTAAAATAGTGTTGGAAGGTACTGTGTAAACAAAGCAAAGAGGCTCAGATCAGCTACTTGGCCACAGTAATTTGTCTCTATGATCATTCTTCTCTTTCCATGATTGTAAACGCCACGCCAGTTTCCACCTTCTATGACTGCATAGCCCTGTGTATGTAATTCCAGCTTGTGAAAGTAACAGAAGATGAGTTTTCTTGTGACATGGTTTATATTATTTGAGCCGCAGCATCAGAAAACCAACAATATGCATATGCGAAAACAAAGGCACAGATCAGCTGTGCACTAATTGCACAGATGATCAGCATCTTGTTTTTGTTACACACATAGTACAATCCCTCTTCTTAAATCCAAAATTTCAAGTTTCTATGACTATGGGTCAGTTTGTGTTGAACCTGATTAGAAACCAAAAATTGATTGTTGATTTTCTTATGTGAAAGCTCAGTTATGATTTGCTGATAGATGAGCCGCCTCATGGGAAAACCAACAATCTGCATAGGCGAAAACAAAGACGCAGATCAGCTTCGCGGTAACCGCGAAGCTGATCAGCGCCTTTGTTTTTGCTACTAGGATAGTACAATTCCTTTTCTACTTAAATCCGAAATTTCAAGCTTCTAGCTCTTTTCTGTGCTTGTACAGGCTGGTTTGTGTCGGACCTGTTCGGAAACCACATTGTTGGTTTTTCCACGAGTTGGCTCAGATGATAATGGTATGGTGAGTTAAGGCAGCCTGGCCCGGAGGTTATAAAAATTTTTTCACGCTCAATTCAGCTGAGACTGAAATTTAAACAAATAGATACAGAAATAGTCCAGATTAATTGAAATTCCAGTCTTAGATTTATCAAAGCCAGTAATTTGTCATGCTAAGTTGTAGGCATTCTAACATTTATGAACAGTATAAGTTTCATGCTCAACCGAGTTAAGCATGGAAAAAAAGTTTGATAGGTACTTGCCAGGTGTTTTGAGGTAGCCAGAAGGGACCACATCAGATTAACAAATTTTACTTGATTTATATTTTTGTATCACATGGCCAAGTATTTAGATTATATGCTGTTAAAACTGTGTTGACTATATTATTTATGTTTCCTAAAAAGGTATTCAAACTTTACTATTAGGTTGTACATGTTGAACACAAAGTGATGCTTGCTTTGTTAAATGGTGCTAATCTTCTTAGATGTCAACACGAAAACATGTCCATATAATGTATACCCCCTCATACCCCACTTTTATAAAGAAAAAACTGGGGTTTGCAGGGGTATACCTATTTTTCTTTTTTTTTTTCCCAAAACATAGATTGTGGGTACTCGTTAGAGCCACCTCGCCGCGGCACTTGTAACGTGTACCCACAATCTATATTTTGAGCAAAAATAAGAAAAATATCAAAAATGTTCTATTGAAAATTTTGTATTTTTACAACTTGGGGAAAAATCAGTATATTGCATGGGCAAGTTTTCGTAATGGGTCTATACCAAAGCACTTACTGGCATTGAAAAAAAATGTTGGCTTTTAGTAAGACAAATGACAACAATGCAGGTGGATTGTTGGTTCAGTTGTGGAGCACCAAGGTGCATTCTTGAGCAAGACCAATGGTTCCATCCCTAGTGGTAGAGTCATTACGAAAACTTTCCCATGCAATATAAAGAGATTTTTTCAGCTTAAGAAAGTGAAAATTTCATTGGAAAAATTTTGATATTTTTTTTATTTTTGCTCAAAACATAGATTGTGGGTACAAGTTAGAACCGCCTCGCCGAGGCGGTTCTAACGATTACCCACAATCTATGTTTTGGAGCAAAAATAAGAAAAATAAGTATACCCCTGCATACCCCAGTTTTACTATATAAAAGTGGGGTTTGAGGGGGTATACTTTACACGGACATGTTTTCATGATGGTACAGGAATCTAGAGCGAGAGTTCCTAAGCTTGATACATATACATATGAGCCCCCACACAAGAAAACCAACAACTTACTTATGCGAAAACAATGAGGCAGATCAGCTGTGCAGTGATTGCACCGCTGATCAGCGCCATTGTTTTCTCTGCACGGATAGTACAATGCCTCTTCTTTATACATACCCCCGGCATTTATGCCGATGGGTATATAGTTTTCGCTTTTCCGTTCATCCGTTCGTTAGTTCATACATGTAGTTCCGGAATGATCGTAGAATTTATGTCAAAGTTTTTGTTAAAGTTTCTCTGTTGGTGTTTATCTCGTGAACCAATGATCAGAAAACATTCATGTTTCAATCATACTAGTTATTGGGTTTGCTTTGTTTATAAAATACAATAGGTACCAAGATTAATATTCTGTATGTTTATATCTTGACAACCATGTGTCAGAAATAATTCATGCTTACAATATAGGTACCACATTAGGGCTAGGCCCAAGGGTCCATGCATGGTGGTTGGGGTGGGTCTCTAAAATAGATATGTCATTCTAAAACTACACTCCCCCCATCTCTGTATGCAAAGTGCTTAACACTGCTTACTTCTAAAATGTAACTGATAAGGGGATTTTAGGTTCAATGTCAGCATGTGCCGGGTTGTTTGGGTAGGGGGTAGGGAGGGGGGCTTGGTGGCTACCAGCCCGGGGTATACGTGCCTCTCAAGGCACTTTTTCTAGTTTTAAATCCGAAATTTCAAGCTTCTATCCATCATTTGTAGCTGCACAGGCTGTTTTTTTTTTTCAGACCTGGTCGGAAACCCTGAACCGTTTTTCTTGCATCACAGATCATCTCTGCAATGTACTGTCTTAGAGATAGGCACTCTAAGCTAGCCATCTTACTGGTTACTATCTAGAAGTGGTAGCTTCATCCTGACATGACTGAAAAATTGTTGACTGGAATGTTTAGCATTAACCAAAAGAAATCAAATCTAACATGACTGAAAAAATGGTAGCTGGTTCGTTGAGTAAACAGCTAAATGAATTCCGTTTCTGCAGATGATGTTTACCGATCGCATAAATAAATTTGTTGTACAAAAGTTGGCCAATCTCTTGGACCTAACAATTTAAATTCAAGTTGGTACATAACGGTATGGTGATTTTCCCCATGTGGATAGCTTTGAAGCACTTTCCCCAGTCACATCAGGAAAACTTGTCCGTGAAATGTATACCCCCTTAAACCCCACTTTTATATAGAAAAAATGGGGTTTGCAGGGGTATATCTATTTTTCTTATTTTGGCTCCAAAACATAGATTGTGTGTACGCGTTAGAACCGCCTCGCCGAGGCGGTTCTAACGTGTACCCACAATCTATGTTTTGAGCAAAAATAAGAAAAATATCAACAATTTTCTTCTAAAAATAATCTTTTTTACAACTTGAAAAAATATCTGTATATTGCATGGGCATGTTTTCGTAATGAAATTTCACCTCGCTGTTGCTGGCCAGGAACATCCGGGACACCGGCTAAACAAACTTGATTCCACAATTTTTCAAGCCATATTGTCAGATTCTAACACACCTCGCCTATATCACCCTGTATACCGTTGATGCAACCAAATTTGTTACGGCACAGATTGATGCAACATTTCACGAAGGTAGGGGGAAATGGAGAACGGTAAGTTGACCATTAATTCAATTTTACAGGCATTAAAGTTAGGATGTCTGGGCCGTGCCTTTGTGGGAAAGCAAAGTAAGGATACCTACAGTTTTTGCCATAAGTAGTTCGTGAAAAAAAACTTACCTTGTGACAGAAATTATAAATTCCATTGAAGAAATATGCCACCAGATACACGAAAATGGATTATGTTTGCTAATTGCTCAAATCCTCCATCATCGTTTGTCATTATCAAAGTTACAATATATAGAGGATATTTGCTTTTTTGAGGTGAATACCAAATATATTTCATCGAGTGAGTTGAAAACATCAGAATTTTCACGAGTGCGCAGCACGAGTGAAAATTATTATGTTTTCAACTCACGAGATGAAATATATTTGGTATTCACCGAAAAAAAGCAAATTTTCTTTTTATTTTATACAATGCACAGGCATTTTCCAATGCACAAGGTAGGCGGTGAAAATGCAAAAACAAACAAAAAAAAATGAAAACACGAATAATTTTGGTACCACATTGTTCCTTATGTTCTAACTAAGAAAATGAATACCCACACTTTATGTTTTCATTCATAAATAACGGAGTTATAGGCGTTTGAATTTCTGAAGTGAGACACATTTAATGACGTCAAGTAAATGGAAACGTCAGAAGTAATCCAAAATCCAAAAAAATCTGACGTCATTACAGTGACGATATAGGCTGATATCAGTCACTAGTGACTTTTGATATCAGTGAGATTTGATATCAGTGAAATTTCATATCAATGAAAATACCAATTTTATCAAGTTTTGATATACATTGGATTTCACTGTAAAGTATAAAATAAAAACCGAAATCATTCCTTGTTTCATACCACCAAACAACAACCATGTATTCGAGTCGACTTTTGCACAATATGGTGTTAACACACCTAGATTGGATCGTTTGGGAAGCAACGTACGTCAATGAGTTCATTGCCTGGATACTACCTACGTACAAGAGGTGTTTTTGAAAAATGATGCTAACTACGGCGGATCTTTAGGCCAAAAATGATATTTCTTACGGCTGACACTTTGACGTTTAATTTTTTTAACATTTTGTGCTGTGAATTGACAGCTTTAGTATCAATTTGGATAAAAGTATTTGATTTTTTAAATTAATCTGCATATATGCAAACATGGTCAAAAGTGTATAAGCCTATACATGTTCTCCATAATGCAGCAAGTAAAGCTCCCGATATTCTTGCCCGTTGTTATGGGCGATTTATTGCACAATGTGAATGTTTTTGTTTTTTTTATTTTCACTTTGCTTTTGATCTGGAAATCTTTTCTGGAATATGACTGATGCTAGTGGTCCTGCCCGTTTCAGAAAAGATGATCGTATGCTATATGTAGCAATATTGCAACAAACATAGTTGAGTCCCTACCAGGCATTTGGGGAAATTGGAGAAAGGGGGGGGGCATACACACACACACACACACACACACACACACACATGTATCATTGCACACAACACATAGGTCACATTTGTCGAGTGTCTGCGTATGTGCGTTAACCGTTTCGAGCTTATAATGTCGACATTTCTGACGAAAAAATAAGACTTATAGGGGCTAACAGACTGCAACCATTTGGGGAGGTGGGAAGCGCGATGACGTAATGGTCATGATGGTAGAATAGGGCACCAGGGCGTGTGGTTCTGGATTTGATACATACCTTCACCGTGTAGTTTGCTTGAGAAAAACACTTATGTCCCCACAATGCCGATAAACAACTAGGAAGCGTTGGCTCTGTCCGACATGACTTAAAATGTTGATTGGGACGTTTGAAGTCATTGCAAAACGAAACAAAAAGTTTTGGAAGCTAGTGGAAGACGTATACAAGAAACACTGCCAGCAAAAATATGCAAACATCTCTTAGCCCCACTCACTCAAGTTTTAACGGTCACAGGATTTTCCATTCTGCAAAAGTGTCAGCCGTATGAAATATCTTTTTTGGCCCAAAGATCCGCCGTAGATAGCATCATTTTTAAAAGAACACATTGGACGTACGTTGCATCAAGGCAATGAACTCTTTGACGTACCTTGCTTCCCAAACGATCCAACCTAGGTGTGTTAACACCATATTGTGCAAAAGTTTGCTTCAGTTCAGGAGTGTCTTTTTGTGGTATGAAACAAGGAATGATACCGGTATATACTGAAACTTTGATATTTACAAACGATGATGAAGGATTCGAATAATTGGCAAACGTAATCAATTTTCGTGTTTCTGGTGGCATATTCCTTCAATGAAATTTATAATTTCTGACACAAGGTAAGCTTTTGTTACAAACTACTTATGGCAAAAACTAAAGGCATCCTTACTTTGTTTTCCCCACAAAGTCATGACCCAGACATCCTCGCACAAATGCCTATAAAACTGACATGATCGTCAACTTACCACTCTCCATTTCCCCCTACCTTCGTGAAATAATGCATCAATCTGTGCCGTAACATATTCAGTTGCATCAACGGTATACAGGGTGTATATAGCCAATGGTAAAAAAACGTGTTATATTGTGCAGCAATTTCACTGGGCGAATAAGCGTGACGTTACTTTGCGGCATTTGTGACGTCAGCTATCCCACAAAGCAGCGTTAGACGGTGAAACGTCGTTTTAGCGCACAACAAACGTAATAAGTGTGTGTAAAAACCAGCATTCCAGTCAAATATTTGGCGGGATATCTGCAATGCAATGGCGGAAAGCTGAACGATATCGACGGTTTCAGCAACATTTATTCCCTTTATTGTGTGTTAGAATCGAAATAGATCAGCTCAAGTGCGTGAATTGTTAAGTAATAATTCACTGTTTGTCGGTCAGTTGTAAGAAGATAAATCACTCGCGCTACGCGCTCGTGATTTGATCTTCTTTACAACTGACCTCCAAACAGTGAATTATTACTCAACAATTCACTGCTAGAGCTGATCTATTTCTTAATAAATTATTATCAGATAAGGACATGGCTTTTGACTATCATTGCCATTGATCTGGACTTTTCAAGCGGCCCCCGTGGCCGATTGGTTACCCAGCGGGCACATGACGTCAAAATGACGTAATATCAACGTCGATGCGACGTCATAACGTCGCATCGACGTCGATCTGACGTCATGCGCCGCTGGGAATTAAGAGCGCTGATACTTCATTACCGCATCTCACCGCTGTGTCTGGTGTGGGTTCGAGCCCTGCTCTGGCCACATTTGAGACAAGCCAAGTTCTGCTTGCGCGTGTGTCAGGTGGTTTTTCTCGGGGTTCTCCCGTTTTCGCCCTACCTACTGATTGGCCCGTCTCATATGAGCTGAAATAATCTTGAAAGGGACGTTAAACTGAATAAAAAATCTTTTCAATGTTAGGCCTATAATGATATTAGGTCTTTTGACTAGATGTTCCGTCACAGACATGCATATTATATAAACATAGTTTTTTTCAGGGTTCTCCCGTTTTCAACCCCACCTATAATTAGTCTACCCTACCTACTGATTTGCCCGTCTCATATGAGCTGAAGTAATCTTGAAAGGGACGTTTAATTGAATCAAAATAATAATAAAAAATATTACCATATACATGTATCATCATGATCTCCACATGTATGTAGCCTGGGTTCCAGCCTGACCATTTTCTCTCTTTTTTATTTTTTCGTTTCTTGGTCAAAAATGACAATATCTACGGAAATCAATAACGGCTACCGATACATTTAATTTGATGTGTAATTTTATCAGAATAAGTATAAGGCACGCATTGTCGAAAAAAGATAATAATAGAAAAATAATTATATTGACGACTGGACCCAGGCTACATGTATGTAGCATCAGCATAAGTGCAGACTACCCCACCCCCTCAAATATATCGGAATCAAGTTAGGATCAAACAATTGTTCTGTTCAAAGTATGTTAGGTTCATTTCGCTAAATCCCAGTTAATTATTTTGTGAGAAAAATCACAATTCAACTGCACGTGACCATATTCATGGTATGACCAGAATCGAGGTATAAGTAAACAAAAGAAACAAAAACAAAATAGCAAAATGTTTATTTATGGGATGTGCCAACGCCGATTTCAGGGCGTTCCGCCATTAAAATTTCTTATTTTCTTGATACAAATGCACACATATTTGGACTCTGGACCACACATTACCCATGTACCACCATTGAACACACAGTTACCAAGGTGATAACCCAAATTCAAGCACCTGAAATGATACGAAGACAAATCATTACGAAAACGTGCCCATGCAATATACAGAGAATTTTTTGGAAAGCAAAAATTGAAAATTTCATTGGAAAATTTTGATATTTTTGCTCAAAACATAGACTGTGGGTACATGTTAGAACCGCCTCGGCAAGTACCCACAATCTATGTTTTGGAGCAAAAATAAGAAAAATAGGTATACCCCTGCAAACCCCAATTTCTCTTTATAAAAGTGGGGTTTTAGGGGGTATGCATTTCACGGACATGTTTTTCTGATGAAGCATAATTAATAGCATGAATTGAAAATTTAGTTGGTTGATTTCGTGTTTTACGTACTAGTCGTATGTAACCCTCTCCCCAGTCTCGGTGAATAGTGGGAACTTTGTTTCATCCGGCGAACGTGCCACTGCTAAATATTATGTTTTTTTTTTTTTTCAAATATAAAATGCAAAGTCGACAGGCAGAAACTGTTACCCCGCCGCACTTGGGGGCAATGGGGACATACCGAAATCAAAATCCCCGCTCACTTCCTCGGCTACCTACCCCATGATGTGGGGTGTGTGGTTACAAATGACTAGTGCACTACGTGCCACTCAACGACTAATGAAGATGGTGCCTTATTGTATCGTGTACAACAGACCCAAGAGCAAATTGGATTCGGTCAGACTGATGAGGCTTAAGTAGCCATTACGAACACATGCCCATGTAGTATACAGATTTTTCCTAAGTTGTAAAAATTGAAAGTTTTCAATAGAAATGTTTTAATACTTTTCTTATTTTTGTTCAAAATATATATTGTGGGTACGCGTTAGAACCGCCTCGGTGAGGCGGTTCTAACGAGTACCCACAATGTATGTTTTGAGCAAAAATAAGAAAAACGTCAATTTTTTCTACTGAAAATTTTCTTTTTTTTACAACTTATCTCTGTATATTGCATGGGCAAGTTTTCGTATTAATGGACCGACTGATGAGGCTTAATTAGCACACGGTGATATGAACTCCTTGACATGTTTAATTCTCCTAAAGGAACACAGCTTATATTTTAATTTCCATAAAGCTCTTATTCTCCAAGTAAAGTAGGAATTATTTTCAATCTGAGTATGGCCACATTTAGGGAAATAACAGTTCACCCGGTTTATGTATATTCTGTTTGTATCAGTGCCTAAATGTCGCCGAGGCGGTTCTTACATGTACCACAATCTATGTTTTGAACAAAAATATTAAAGATATCGAAATTTTTCCAATGGACTGCTGAAACTTGGCAAGTTTCATTAATGGGTTGTCCCGCCCCTTAAGGCCCGCTCAGACCATAACGTATTAGCCAACGTATGAGCAGCGTATGAAAAAACACCCAGTACGTTATTGTACGTTGTCATACGCTGTTAATTCTATGCTAAAAATCCAGAAAATGCTCTCTCTGAACGTATGCAAAGCGTATGCTTAGCGCACGGAACGCATGTCTAACGTATGAGTAGCTTATTCATAACGTTTCCCTGGCGTATCATGACTTATAACAGCGTATAACAGCGTGCGCCCAGCGTTAGCATAGCGTTCGTGACTTATAAGGAGCGTATGAACAACGTACGTCTGACGTATTCCAAACGTATGCACAGCGTGCCTCTAACGAACGACGTTCTTCAAAAAAGGGAGTCAAACATATATCCAGTAAAGATGGAAAGTAAATAAATAAATAAATAAATAAATAAATAAATAAATAAATGAATAAAAGGAAATTAAAATGACCAAAGTAATCTACACTGTCACACCTGATTCTTCGGGTGCATTTTGTGGATTTCTTATAACGTTTCTCAGAAGAATCATTTCCTAATTAGGTAGAACTGAGTTTATGGGTCACTTAACAAATTTTAAAGTGACAAAATCATCAATAATGACAAATAATTGACTGGAGCTGAAAACTTCCATGATATAACACATAAACTATACTAATTGTGCAATAGATCATCTTATTCGATACATGTGTTTTAGTGACTAAGCTTCCATGCACACCAAAATCGAAACAAATAAATTGGCACTGCCTGTATTCTTGTTTTACTTGAGTAGACCTAGTAGAAACATATATTATGATGCCAGGGTAACGTTTTTAAGATTCGCGTCTGTTTCTGTTTCAATCTTAACACTTCTCACAGCTAAGGAAGTCTCCCATAACAATTTCTCAACAACTTTTCGTTTCTACAAAATGTAATAATTCGATATACACGTACACGTACAGAAAATAACCAGCATATTGTGGAGTCTACCTGCTTAAATTTTCAGTTACCTTTGATATTCGATTTTGTATAAAGCATATTTTGAAAAAGGTGACTTTAATATTCAACAAATCTTTGACACTGGGTCATCGAATATGAGCTTTGAAGGCATCCAGTTCTTACAAAAATATTCTCTGGACAAGCGATAATACAACAGTGAATACAATTTATTGTGCAATTTGTTGTTGGACGAGTATATTATTTTGATGCTTCCGTGTGGCTATTTAATCATGAACACAGCCCCTATTCCTTCCAATTTTATACATAAAATCTCGAACGCTGACCAATGCGCTACGCGTAAGTTGTGCATACGCTGAGTACGTTCTTCGCACGTTTAACGTACGTTGCGTACGTTCCGAGCACGCTGCTCGTACGTTGGTAATGCGTTATGCATACGCTTCTCATACGGTAAACAAAAATCCAGGTGAGCTTTGGCGTACGACAACGTATGCGAACGTATGAGTAACTTACACGTAACGTTCATGAACTTATGCATAACGTATTCGTTGCGTACGCCTAACTTATGAGTAACGTATTATCAGTACGTCGGCATACGTTGGAAATTTTGTGCATGCACAAAATTTCTGTGCGTACACGACGTACGACAACGTATGCCAGCGTATAGTAGCGTACCCCTAACTTATGCAAAACTTATGCCGAACGTATGCAACGTACACCAACGTATGGACAAAATATCTCATACGTCGGCATACGTTGGCGCTATACGCTGTGGTGTGAGCACCCCTTTACTTTCTATGATTCAGAGAGTGGAATTTTCATCCAAAAAAATTCTGCATAGTCTTTCAAGACGTAGTTTCTGGTCTTTAATAAAAACGTCTGCATTTCAGCAGCACGTGAGATGTAAATCTGATATAATTACTGCTAAAATTATACACTTTAGCACGAACATCTTTTTTTTTTTTTTTTTTTTTTTTTTTTTTTTTTTTTTTTTTTTTTTTTTTTTTTTTTTCAGAAATAAACCGGCGGCCCCGTGGCCGAGTGGTTAATTGCGCTGATATTTCATTACCGCGATTAACATAGCTTAGTCATTCGATCATCTCACCGCTGTGTCTGCTGTGGGTTCGAGCCCCACACGTGACACATGCGAGACAAGCAAAGTTCTGCTTGTGGGTGTGTCAGTTGTTTTTTCTCGGAGTTCTTCCATTTTCGCCCCACCTACTGATTGGCCCGTCTCATATGAGCTGAAATAATCTTGAAAGGGACGTTAAACTGAATAAAAAATACTCTGAATATCTTTTCACGTGCACCTAATTGACTGGTCCGATCTTTCAACAAAGTGAGACTTACCTCTTGTACCACACCCAGTAAAGCAGTGCGCGTTATCAACATAGCAGGAGCCTATGAGACGGTCGGCTATGATGGCTGTACTAGTTGTCATAGTAACCAACATTAGACTTACCTCGTACCACACCCAGTAAAGCAGTGCGCGTTATCAACATAGCAGGAGCCTATGAGACGGTCGGCTGTGATGGCTGTACTAGTTGTCATAGTAACCAACATTAGACTTACCTCGTACCACACCCAGTAAAGCAGTGCACGTTATCAACATAGCAGGGGCCTGTGAGAGGGTCGACTGGTAGGGCTGTAATGGTCGCCATAGTAACCAGAAGGAGTAGGCTTGATTTCCACATGGCTGCCAGAATCCTAAAACGGAGAAAGCATCTACAATAACAAAACTGGCCATAAGATTATAAATCTTTTTTCATGCTCAGCTGAGATTGAAATTTTAGTTCCTAATATGCATAAGAAATAGCAAACACCAGTGGACAATGAAGGCATAGACCTCGTAATCCAGCAATTTATCCGCCAACAATTGTTAACATTTATGAGCAGAATAAATTTCAGACACAGCTGAGTGAAACATGAGATCGGTGGATGTGTCGTCGGACTCCGGAGGTTGGGGTGTCAAATCCCGCTCGAGGGGAGTGCGATGGCCTAGTGGTATATCTTCGTACTCCGAATCGAGAGGTCATGGGTTCGAATCCAGCTGTGGCTCCGTGTTGTGTCCTTGAGCAAGACACATTCACTCCCTTGAATTAAAAAGTTGTAGTTATGGTGTACTGGTTAATACTCAGGAAGAGGTTACTCCTCCCCGACATGACTAAAAATGTTGACTTGGACGTTAAGCCTCAATACAAATAAACGAACCAATAAATCTAAATCCAAGGGGTGCGTCCTTGTGCATGATACAACATGATCCCCATAGTACATGTACTGGTTCATACACCGGGAAAACATGTTCGTGAAATGTATACCCCCTCATACCCCACTTTTATATAGTAAAACTGGCGTTTGCAGGGGTGTACATATTTTTCTTATTTTTGCTCCAAAACATAGATTGTGGGTACTCGTTAGAACCGCCTCGTCGATGCGGTTATATCGTGTACCCACAACCTATGGTTTGAGCAAAAATGAGAAAAATAGACATACATTTTTTTTTCAGTGAAAATTTCAATTTTACAGCCAAAAATAAAAAATCTGTTTATTGCATGGGCGTGTTTTCGTAATGCGTGCACAAAGAAAGATATGGTTCTGTCCCGATATGACTGAAACGATCTTGACTTGGACTTAATATTTAAAAGTACTGAATAAATATAAAAAATAAAATAAATAAATATAAATAGATAAATAAAATAAGAATTTCGCATTATTGTAATCATTTTAAAAAGGGTGTGTCACGTACCTAATTTTACCTTTCTGATAAATGACATCAACAAAACAGGATATATCTACACACAAAAACAGCGTTTTATATCCAAATTACTCATTACGTCAAAACCACGATAGGAATTGAAAGGAAATACGACCATCATATAGTTCATAGACAAGAGAAAACATGGTGTTATGTAGACGCGGTGTGTTATCTTAAGTTACAAGTAAGTAGGGGTTTTTTGTCGCAGGGGGTTACTACATCATCTTGAATTTCATCAGATGAACTAGTCATCCATACATGAATATTTCCCTATTTTAAACGTTGAAATACGATACATGTTCTATAGTTTGTTTCGACAAAAATACATGCGCGGATCCAGAAAATTTTCTCAAGGGGGGGGGGGGGGTCCAAATTCCCAGAAGGGATCTGACAGAAAAATTTCAACATGGCAAAAAATAATAATCTGGCATTTTCGGGGTGGGGGTCCGGACCCCGTGTCCCCCCCCCCCCTCAGGATCCGCCCATGAAATATACCTTTTGTTTTGCACATTGTTAAAGATCGAACCCTCGACCCGCCCAGGAGGCGGACGCTCTAAGCATTACGCTACCGGTCAAAACTGAACTTTGAGGAACGCTACTAGTGGCCTTCGGGCTGTTAGGAATCCTCGTTAAATAAATAAAGCATTAAATTAAACTGGGCCCAGTTGTTCAAAACTTTGTTAGCCTAACGTTATCGCTAAGAGCTCAACTTGTTAAGTAAATGCCGACTACATAAGCAAATACATGTACACTGTTATTTTTTTGTTGATGAAATGTGACAATCCTTTGCATTGCAAAGGATTCTCACATTTTTTCAACAAAAAATAACAGTGCATTTTTGTAATATTCATGCTTGAAAATTAAACGAATCGTTAACTAACGACATCGTTAATTTTGAACAACTGGCCCCTGAACTTTTCCCTAGAAAGTGCGGGAGTTTTGTCGTAAGTGTGCGAATCGAAACTGCGTTCGGTCCGTATATCGAATACAATTGTGAAAAAATAAACACCAGTCCGCTGATTCAACGAGCTATAATCCTTGCTTTGTTGTTAACGGAACACGGAACCAAAGTGACCTTTGCCACGACATGTTTACATAATGGGATTATAGTTGTCAGCTATTGATGGCATAAGGTTTGTTTGTTTGTTTGTTTGTTTGTTTGAATTGATGCTTTACGTCCCAGTCAACAGCAATGGTCATGTCGGAACGTTGCCTCCATTTTATGGGACTTTTACCCAAGATTAGGATGTCATGACACTCAAAATGTGTTTCATAAATACAACCACAAAGGCTTAAATGTATGGATGGTTTGACTAAACCACTTTTCCTGATGAGTGGTTAACCAGTAATCATATGGTCGGTCAGTAGATTAGAAGCTTTGCCTGGAGGCGCAAGCAGCCCATCTATTTCTCCTAGGCCGAAATGGGCAGAGAGCCTGTATTCCCACCCGACGACATAATGTACACTAAATAAGGGTAAATTGACTACGGAAGCTTTTGCATGACACGTTATGGTCAAATAGATCATTATATTAGCTGTTTACCGTGGCCGTTATATTATTTGTCCTCACCACTGTATATATGTTATGTAGGCTACAAGCATTGTATATTTGCTTTATGCTGAATAAATTATGTTATTTTATGTTATGTTACGTTACGTTACGTTACGTTACGTTACGTTATGTTAATATATATACCAAAACAAGTATAAGCTTTTACAAAAAGCTTGGTCTACGCTTCGCATATATAAACTTGAATGTCAAAGAATCTGGCCGTACTCCCATTTCATCGTGGTTCATGTGACTGAACAGAAATAAAACGCTGCGCGGTCAAAGCATTCATACCTGACAATCGACCGTCACAGTACTGTCGGTTCATTTCATTCCGTTGTGGCTTGGATAGAATGTAATTGGCTACACGGCAGGTGGGGTGCGGTCAAAGCTTTCAGGCCTGACCATATAGCGTCACAATACCGTCGGTTCATTTCATTCCGTTGTTGCTTAGATGCAGTCATGCACCAGTTCCACGAATTTAACAATTTGCCCCATTTTTGATACCTACTGCACCATTGACACAAATGTTACCAACCAAAGGGAGGTTTGCCTGGGTGTTTTGGGTGTTTACACGGTCCTTGGCGAAACGACCCGGAATCCTACTAACACGATGGTCAAGCCACTAGACTCAAACGTGCAGTTGCAGTTGTAGAGAGGTGTACGAGTTGTCTTGTAATTTAATTAAAAGTAGGTCAATCTCAAACTTTAGAGTAGTCTATGCGCTGGCGCGTAGACAACAAACCAAATGTCCCATTACATTAGGTATGACCTCGAATATAGGGATCAACCATGGTTTTCAGTGTTCAAACATTCGATGGATCACGAGGAAGGTGTTTGAACACAAGGCCACAGGCCGCGTGTTCAAACACCTTCCGAGTGATCCAGCGAATGTTTGAACACTGAAACAAACCATGGGTGATCGCTTTTCTTGCATTTTCACTCTAATCCACTTAAAATCTCTTGAAAATAACATTAGCAAACGTAAAAACCCACCGAAAACAGCGGAGCTTTTTCAACGTCGGCCATTTTGTTTCTACGAAACACATGACGTCACGTCGCATTGACCAATGACGTCGCCCAAAACCTATATGTTCAAACGGCACGTGAATTTCATGATTTGAACATGGGTTTTGCTGTTTGAACACGGCTTTCGACCAATCGAAAACGGCCTCAAACAGCTATGCGCATAAATATCTATGCAAGAATTTTGGAAAACATATAATTATTGCTGTGATGGTATACTATAATTAATTCTGTTCTGTTCTGTTCTGTTGAAAGTGGTTAGAACTGCGTCACGAGAAAACCGGATTTTTGCGTTTGCGAAAACAAAGGCGCAGATCAGCTTCGCAGTAACTGCGAAGCTGATCAGCGCCTTTGTTTTCGCTTCTCGGATAGTACCATTCCTCTACTTTCTAAATCTGAAATTACAGGTTTCTAGTTTTAAAGCTTCTAGCCATCTTCTGTAGCTGCACAGGCCGGTTTGTGTCGGACCACATTGTTGGTTTCCCCACGAGGTGGCTCATATTAGCTGTTTACCGTGGCACGTTATATTCCTATATACCAAAACAAAGCAAATATCATTACATAACGTATGCTTTCGACTTTGGAAAGCGCTGTGATGATAGACTGTGCATGTCTACGTCATAATACATTCTGGTCTGTTCTTTTCTGTTCTGATGGAAGTGGGATAGTGAGATAATTAGACTCGCGTCACGAGAAAACCGGATTTTTGCGTTTGCGAAAACAAAGGCGCAGATCAGCTTCGCAGTAACTGCGAAGCTGATCAGCGCCTTTGTTTTCGCTTCTCGGATAGTACCATTCCTCTAATTTCTCAATCCGAAATTACAGGTTTCTAGTTTTAAAGCTTCTAGCCATCTTCTGTAGCTGCACAGGCCGGTTTGTGTCGGACTTAGTCGGAATCCCCGCAGACTGGTTTTCTCGCACCGCAGCGCAGTAGTTTCATAATGTTGGAAACAAAACTTAAGATCAATTTTTTAAACAATTTATTTGGTCATATTAAAAGATTCATATTTCCCATTCTACTCGTATAATATATTTATATCTGAACCTTCGGGAAGATTTGTACATCCGCACATGAAAGGCAGTCTTCGTCCGAGGGTACGTTTTTCACTCTTTGTCAATGTTTTTCGACAGAAACTACTGGCGGACCTCCAACATTGACTTCTAACGTATTGTTTGTTGGTGCAACTGTAACAGACAATCAAACTCATTTTGTTGATAAAAATGGCAGTTTTAACTCATTTGTTTTTCAATTTCAGGATCGTAGTTTGTCAGTAACGTTTGTTTTCTAAAAGCAGTCATACATTAGCGTATAAGTGAAACGCGCGCCGGGCGTGTTGAAAAAAAAAGAGCAAAATTCCACATACGTCAGACGCACGTGGGAGACACGTTCAAAACGCGTTATGCGTACGTTGGGTACGCTTGGTGTACGTCCGGAGTGCGTCGCTGTACGTCGACAAAATTGGTGCGCGTTTTGTGCGCGTTTGGGATCAAACCAATTTTAAACTTGCTTAAACATTTTCTAGAAGCTCGGCGTGTCACGGTCGTGTAACTTATACGTTCCAAATAAGTTCCACGCGCGTTACAGGCGCTTTGAACACACTTCGAACGCGTTTGGCGCACGTGTTAGGCCTACCAGTCTACGCAACATGCGCGTTCCGATTTTATGAGACAATGCTTCAGTAGCGTGCCCTAAGCGTGTGTGAGACGCGCGTTGAACGTTGCTGCGCGCCTGTAGCGCCTGCTTAGCGTGTCTGGGACGTAACACAAACATACTCTAAAACTTTTGTATTTTTATACGTCCGGCACACGTCTCAGTCACGCACTAATTTGTGACTGTTAAAGCGAGTTAAAGGTAATTTTTAAACTAGTTTTTCCAAAATCTTAAGCGTGTTGAGATTTTACATACGCCCGTCGCGCGTATGGGTTTTACGTTAATGTGTGACTTCTGTTAAATGTATTAGGACGTATACATCATCCGCTAAACTTTCACATTTGATTTGTGGCTAGAGGCTTGGGGGAAAAAGAAGAAGAAAAAAATCTTATCCTTAATGAAAATGATCATCTTCTACAGCTCATAAAATTAATACAAGTATTGCATGGGTGTACTCACGCTTTTCTACAATTCTGGAAACATAGAGTTTCTGTGATGTAGCATCTATTCGTCAAAAATATTTCACTATCTCTCTCCTGTGCCCGGAATCCCTCCACTAGCAGGAAAATTACGCACAAGTAGTTATTCTTCATTGCAACGTTTCGCAAGTTCTATTCTGGAATGAATGAATGAATGAATGAATGAATGAATGAATGAATGAATGAATGAATGAATTTATTTATTTATTTATTTATTTATTTATTTATTTATTTATTTATTTATTTAGTGAAGGCATCTTTGCAAGTGCCACAACATGGCCGCGAGGTAGAATAGCTAATGTAGCTAAGAGCGTAACCCTCGTAAAATATTGTATAAATAAATAAAATAAATAACACACGACATGATGATGTATATATATGTATACATGTTTCAATGCTCACTGAAAGCAGTGGATGCAGTTAAACATTACCTGAACATGTACAAGTATGCTACTCAACCATTGACTTAGGGACAAAAAGCAACAAAACATTTTCGAAGTAACATGAACGAGTGAGAAGAATCATTTGAGCCGCCGCATCAGAAAACCAAATTTCAATATGCGAAAACAAAGGCGCAGACCAGCTTCGCGGTTACCGCGAAGCTGATCAGCGCCTTTGTTTTCGCTACTCGGATAGTACAATTCCTCTTCTACTAAAATCCGAAATTTCAAGCTTTTAACTCTTTTCTGTGCTTGTGCAGGCCAGTTTGTGTCAGACCTGGTCGGAAACCCCGAAGACCGGTTTTCTCGCGTTGCGGCTCATTTTACATTGGTCAAATAAACCGATGTCGCTTAAATCGTAGTTGGTTTCGGTGCTCCTGTAAGTCTGCGAATCCATCATGCAAACATGTACATACAATGCATACCCCCTTATGCCCCACCATACACACTTATGCACCACTTTTATGCAGAGAAATTGGGATTTACAGGGGCAAACCTATGTTTTTTTTTTTTTTTTTTTTTTTTTTTTGTTTTTTTTTTTTTTTTGTTTTTTTTTTTTACGTTTGAACAACTTAAAGAAAACGCCATTGTTTCTTATCAAAAATTTCTAAGTAGTATACTTAATATTGTCTTTGCAAAAGTCTTTGTAAATCGTATTTGAATAACTTTGGTCATTTATTAAACGGGGACACAATAGTTATTTTGCAAACTTATTGTCTATAGAACAGAAAATAAGAAAATTTATACTTTATACCAAACCTTTAATTTTGCAACATTGTTCTAACACGATAGTTTCCATGTTCATCAACATGACGGCATGGTGTCGCATAACAAAACCGAAACACTTTTTGTCTTAAATGTTCACGTTATTAATATTATACACACGAAATCTATACTCGTATGATTGTTCGCGTTACATGTAATGACTAAGTTTTTTTTTTTTTTTTTTTTTTTTTTTTTTTTTTTTTTTTTCATTCAGTTTAACGTCCCTTTCAAGATTATTTTAGCTCATATGAGACGGGCCAACCAGTAGGTGGGCGAAAATGGGAGAACCCCGAGAAGAAACACACTGGCACATCCGCAAGCAGAACTTGGCTTGTCTCACCAGAGTGGGGCTCGAACCCGCACCAGACCATCATGAAAACATGTCCGTGTAATATATACCCCCTTAAACCTCACTTTTATATAGCAAAACTGGGGTATGCAGGGGTATACCTATTTTTCTTATTTTTGCTCCAAAACATAGATTGTGGGTACTCGTTAGAACCGCCTCGCCGAGGCGGTTCTGACGTGTACCCACAATCTATGTTTTGAGCTAAAATAAGAAAATACCAAAATTTTCCTACTAAAATTTCCTATTTTTTACAACTTTAAAAATCTCTTGGGCAAGTTTTCGTAATGGCAAACGAAATCTATACTATGGTAGGTCGTGTTACATGTAATGACTAAGATTTACACATGAATAAAATTCATGAATTTGATACATCAAAATCAAAAGCCCAATGTAGACACCAGGCTGGAAAGTGAGTTTCACATAACGAAAACTTGCCCATGCAATATACAAAGAATTTTTTTTTCAGTTCAAAAAAACGAAAATTTTCATCAGAAAAGTTTTGATATTTTTTCTTATTTTCCGCTCAAAACATAGATTGTGGATACACGTTAGAACCGCCTCGGCGCGAGGCGGTTCTAACGAGTACCCACAATCTATGTTTTGGAGCAAAAACAAGAAAAATAGGTATACCCCTGCATATCCCAGTTGTGGGGTTTAATGGGGTATACATTACACGGACGTGTTTGCATAATGAAGTTTCAAAGTTTATTTCTCCCAGTTACGACATGAATCATGTAAAACAAAGGAACATAAAGAGCACAACACAATTCAACACATAAAATAATATAACGACACACATGAAAAGCAAAGAAGACTTTGGCCAAGTTGTTCAAAATTAACAATGTCACGATTCGATAAAATTTCAAATGGCAATATTACAAATGCACTCGGTTATTTTTGTTGCAAAAATGTGATAATCCTTATCATTTTGCAAAGGATTCTCACAATTTTTTTTTCAACAAAAATAACATGTAACGAAGTTTTGAACAACTGGGCGTTGGTCGCCGACTGGCTAGCATGAACGAAAACAGAGAACACAGGCGCAACATAAAAACAGCCGGAGTATTAAGATACGTAAAGAAAAGTTACGGTCGAATCGCCTTGGAACGGTCAACAGAGAAATATACTGGAGGGCTTAAATAAATCTTTGAGGCACAATTTGCTTGGTTGGTTGATTTTATGGTTGATTATTTTATCGTAAAGACATAAAGGTACATTGTACATGTATCGCATGAACGTCGACAAAAGCATAAGAATGAGCCGCTTCATGGGAAAACCAACACTGTGGTTTCCGAACAGGTCCGACGTAAACCGTCCTGTACAAGCACAGAAAAGAGCTAGAAGCTTGGAATTTCGGATTGAAGTAGAAGAGGAATTGTACTATCTGAGTAGCGAAAACAAAGGCGCTGATCAGCTTCGCGGTTACCGCGAAGCTGATCTGCGGCTTTTTTTTTTCGCCTATGCAGATTGTTGGTTTTCTCATGAGGCGGCTTATATTAAGAATTTGATTTTGTATCGCACACTGCATGCTAAATATCGATATTCGAACAACGCCAGTGATATAGCCAACTCCGAGGATAGCGCCATTGTCCATGTGCAAAAATGCAGTATCAAAAATCCTTTAATCCGGTCGTCAAAATTATAATTTGAGCCTTCGCATGAGAAAACAAACAATTTTCATATGCGAAAACAAAGGCGCAGATCAGCTTCGCGGTTTGATCAGCGCCTGTTTTTTCGCTACACGTATACACTCTAGCGAATAACCACAAAAAGGAGGGCCATTTTTGGTCCTCCTTCAGCTTAATTGAATAATTGGACCAGCACTTCATTGTCACAGCAGGCACTGGACCCCAACCAGTTGAGACCCAGTTATCTGCTATCCAAAGGTGGCTGAGAAAGATAAGAAAATCATGTATAACAGAAGTATTAATCTATTATCTAGAAAGTACATGTACTGCAATATCTCAAAGCATAAATGGTTTTATCATAAATTATGTACAAAAAATACTGTATTTCGATATTTTTCCTTCCTTTTACACAATGGATCAGTTTGATTTCTGGCTTTGAGAATTTAATATTAGCAATGGAACTTCATGCCAAACTTAAATTTTGAGCATAAAGACAGAGCCTGAATGTAGAAAAACAAAAATGCCTGAATGTAGAAAAACAAAAATAAAAACTTGTTTATATTCCAGTTTTGTTGTTTATTTATTTTTGCAGAATGGTCAGTTTGACCTTTGTTGAAATGCTAAATTCACAATGCTCAAATTGTATTCATCCTATATTTGAAGAATTGGTATGTAGTTTTACTTTTCACATAATGTGTGAAAATTTGGTACCAATTTTCACATATTTGAATATTGGCATGTAATTAATTGGTGTGCATTCATCCGATGGCCATGCGTGGTTTTTTTCTTCAATGATGTGAAAATTTTCACACACATAGTAAATTATCTATCTATCTACCGGTTCTTCTTAGGGTTGTGACTATTTCGTTCCAATTAATCAGAAATTTAATTTTTCAAAATGTGAGATTTGAGAAGATCAGAGCATTGACATTGAGAACATTCGCAATATACCAGGACCCAGTTGTTCAAAACTAACGACGTCGTTAGTTAACGTTTCGTTAAAATTTCAAACATTAATATTACAAATACACGGTTATTTTTTGTTGAAAAAATGTGAGAATCCTTTGCACTGCAAAGGATTCTCACATTTTTTTCAACAAAAAAATAACAGTGTATTTGTTACTTTACCTGATATTTGCTTAACAAATTTATGTATTAACGATATCGTTAAGCTAACGATGCTTTGAACAACTGGCCCCAGAATGCTATATTTTTTGTACATCGGAAAGCAATAAAAAAAAACATACTCAATTTAAAGAATCAGGTTGAACTTTAATATTTGCATTGAACCTACAAGCTAAGCTGTGACATTTTGAGCGCAGAACACTAGGAGCCCGAATATCAAGAAATCAAAAGTCAAAATAAAAAGCAGCTTTTTTATATTCAATTTTAAAAAAAGATTTTCCTTGGTAGAAATATTGATCATGCTTGGTTGTGGCATTGAGAATATGATATTATAACAATGAGCCCGCATGCCAAACTGCACTTTTGAGCATAAGATACCAAAACAACAATATGAATATAAAAATATGAAAATCAAAGCCGAACCTGTATTTAAATATTCAAAATTTGTAAAGTTGTGTTTGTTGGGTTTTAACATTAATAACATGCTATTTTCAATGAGCTCGCATGCAAACATGAAAAGAAAACTAATAATAATAATAATAATAATAATAATAATAATAATAATAATAATAATAATAATAATAAAAATAATAATAATAATAATAAAAACGGATGCTAATATTCAAGTCTTATAGCATTTCTTCAATAGAAATGTAAGCATGAATTTTGGCATTAAATTCGCAATAAACACACCAAACTATGTTTTTAGCACAAAAAAAAAAAAAAGAAAAAAAAAAAAAAGAAAAAGAAAAGTGAAAAATTGAGCACAAAATAGAAAATATAAAGCGAATAAACTTCTTTATGTGTTTGTTTTTTCATTATTCTGAACACAATTCTCATTGCTTCATCAATGAAAAATTGAATTGCATTTTCACATTAAATGAGCAGAAAAAATTGAAGCTCGCCTTTAGTGCAGCAAGAAAAATATGCTATGATAAAAACTTGCAGATACTACATTTTCTGAAAGAAACATTTATGCTTAAAATGTGTATCATGTTACAGTCAGAATATAGAACCACAAAGATATGTCTTACTGACCATATGCCACTTATCAGCAGGGTAATTAACAAATTATTGGAAAGCCACAGTATGCCACTCCTTAATCACTATTTTATTACCTTTAATGAACTCATGTTTTTCTGACAATCTGAGAGATTTTGTAGCTTGTGCATAAGAGAGTGTATAGTACAATCCTTCTTCTTCTTAAATCAAGTTTCTAGCCTGTTTCTGTGACTGTCAAGGTCGGTTTGTGTCGGACCTTGTCGGAAACCGAAATTGCTGGTTTTGTCATGCACAGGCTCATTTAATTTAGAATTTCCAGACTTCTCACAACTGGGTCTAGGCAATCAGTCAAATCTCTAAGGGTAGAGTCTTACATCAGGAAAACATGTCCGTGAAATGTATATTAAACCCCACTTTTATATATCAAAACTCGGGTTTGCAGGGGTATACCTATTTTTCTTTTTTTGCTCCAAAACATCGATTGTGTGTACTCGTTAGAACCGCCTCGGTTCTAACGTGTACCCACAATCTATGTTTTGAGCAAAAATAAGAAAAATATCGTTACTTATCAACTGAAAATTTTCAATTGTTGCATGGGCAAGTTTTCGTAATGGGTGCATTTCCATATGCACATATATCCCTACCCCCACCCCTCTGGGGGGAAATCCTGATATATGCAATCTAGGTCATGTATGTTAAAACTTCCGCTCATTTTTATTTGGCATTTGTTGTGGAGGCCAATCCGCCGGCATTTGGTACATTTGTTGCAACTGTTGCATTTGTTGCGGATCATAATCGGGCCATTGAAAGTCATTCGTAAAACTACTATAATCCGGAAACTGTGCCGGACCGCCGTAGTCCATAGGTCCGCCGTAGCTGGACGCCTGTTCGGCGGCCTCGGCACGCTGTTGCGCAGCCAGGCGCTCCTCTTCTTGTTTTTGTTCGAATCCTTGCTGCTCCTGGTAGGCTTCTTGATTAATCTGGAAGTTCTTCGGCCAGGATACGTCCGCGAAATCCGTGCATCTACACACAAAGCCTAGTCTGTTGACGCATTGTTGGCCCGAAAAGCCCCAGCAATCGCCCGTCATGTACGTCCTCCTCTTACAACTGAAAACAAACAGAAGATTTGGTTGATTTGTTGTTTCACGCTCCATTCATCAGCAAATGTCATATGGAGACCAGATAACGGTTCAAAGTTTTACCCCAAAGACTGGAGAACACACGACGACCCCTGTTTTGTTCTTCTTGGCGAGTGCTCAAACCAAGTTGTTACACCAAAGAAGCTCCTTATCACCAAAGATTTGGTTAACTTAATATTCGATCATTTATACAACAGATAATGTTATACAACAGATAATAAGAAGCAATCTGAACAACCATTTACATACTGCTGAGTAGATTCGCCTAACTTTTGATCGGTCTAGAGTCAAAAATCGAAATAAAATGAGCCGCATCATGAGAAAAACCGTGTTTTTTTATTGAATATGCAAAAACAAGCTGATCAGCGCCTTTGTTTTCGCAATACATATAGCACAATCCCTTTTCTTCCTAAATCCGAAATTTCAAGTTTCTAGCCACCTTCTGTGGCTGCACAGACTGGTTTGTGTCGGACCTGGTCGGAAACCCCGACTGAGGCCGATTTTCTCGCGTCGGGGCTCAAATATCCCTTGAAATACCTACACCCCTTCACAATTTCTCTGACATATTCCTTTGGTTCTGTAACACATCTTCGTCAGAAACATCTCCCTGGCTTCTGAAAATTCTATGACGACCAGGACCAGTGTAGCTATATATAGCACAGGGAACTTCATTTTCATTGGTTGATCTGAGGAAATCTGTCAAGTTTTGAATATAAGTGTTTCCTGAAAAGTAGACCGTTTTGAAGAAATCACATAAAACAATATGTAACACATTGATTATTCAGGGTGTCATTTATGTATAATAATATGAAATTAACTCATATAATTTTGGCTTCCTTTTTATGGGACATAGGCAAACAGTATAGCCCCAGATGTGACGGCGCAGAGCGCGACATCCCATCTGGGGCTAGTATGTTTGCTGAAAGAGGAATTTCCCCTAAACATGGAATAAAAATACAAATTGACTCCTTAACCCCACTAACAATGAAAGTGGACTCACTTAGTCAAAAATAACGATGGACAAGTCCATTCCTCATATTACATATACGTAATTATTACGTATATGGGTTAGCAAACAAGTTGAAAAAAAAAGCTGTGCACTTTTCATCAAACTACTGGAATTTCTGAACACCGTTCGAAAACAGGTCCATTTATGAATACGACAGAGCCGAAACGGGACTTCAAGTTTAATCTACATGTATCTTCTGGTACTGGGTCGATCACCCCAGGAACGCCCTTTCTATGTCATATAGGAAGCATAGATTGTGTGTACACGTTACAACCGCGTCGCCGAGGCGGTTCTAACGAGTATCCACAATCTATGTTTGGAGCAAAAATAGGAAAAAAAAATAGGTAAAAACCTGCGTGCCCCAGTTTTTCTATATAAAAGTGGGGTTCAAGGGGGTATAATTATACACGTACACGTTTTGCTGATGAAAATATTTGATGGCGAAACAGAAACAAATGTTGGGACAGAACTAACGACAACTTAATTAAAATTAAATGAAATGAAAGGAAAACTTACCGATGCCCTAAAGATCTGAGATGTATTAACAGGAGAATTTAATTACGAAAATCCTTGGCAAAAATAGATATTTTGTTTCAAAATGATTTCATTTCTCTATCAGTATCTTTGTAAGATAACTCTAGCCACGCCATGAGAAAATCAAAAGCATCAAATAGCTTTGAGGTTGTTCAAAGCATAATTTTTGTACCATAGGCAATAATTCGGTTTAAGTTGATAAATCGAGAGTTCAAACTTTTAGTGCATATTTTAGGGTTGTACAGGTTGATCGGAAACCCCGAAGACAAGATTCTCATGACACAGATCATGAAAATTAAGTCTGAGCTGCGACACGAGAAAACCAGTCTTCGGGGTTTCCGACCAGGCCCGACACAAACTTGCTTGTAAGGCTGGAAGCTTGAAATTTCGGATTTTGGAAGAAGAGGAATTGTACTATCCAAGTAGCGAAAACAAAGGCGCTGATCAGCTTCGCAGTTACTGCGAAGCTGATCTGCGCCTTTGTTTTCGCATAGGCGAAATTTCGGTTTTCTTGTGATGCGACTCATATCTGATCATGAAACTTAAGCCAAATATCGGGTCCCGCTGTAACGCAATATGCGCTTATTAATGTCGTAGTGTTCTATTTAATCAAAAACTTTCGGCTTAGTACATAATCTCTTCGTATCACCTGATTGTCGTTTTTGTCTTTCTTCTTTTATATTGTTACGGGAAAGCCTCCCTTGCTAGAATGCGTTGGTGCAACGTATTAGCGGCATCTTGAGTGCTTGTAATGGGGCTTGTTTAGGGTATTTTGGGATACGGGATATTCACCCATTTTTATTTTGGGATATGGGATATATTGACCCTATTTATTTTGTCTGTAATATGCAAATTAGAAACTCGAGATTGTGTGAATCGAGTACGTGTTGACTATATTGCACAGTAAACCACCCTTGGTAGATAAGCATGCTTTTCCACTGATAGGGATTGCTGTGGCTCGGCTGTTCGTTATATATTATTTCTTCTTCTTTCTCTATTTTCACCTCGTGTTTTAGGGACGGATTTTGGTTCTGAATGCATAAGTTCAAGAACATTGTCTACTTTTACACCGAAAGTGTTTATACTGCGGAGCATAGGACATTTTACATCATTTCCTTTAGTTGCGGCTTCTATCCAAATCCCTATGGAATTGTTATCATTGCAAACCAATATGATCAATAAGTCAAACGAGACGCATCATGATACAACCAGACTTTTGCACATGCGAAAACAAAGGCGCAGATCAGCTGTGCAGTAACTGCACAGCTGATCTGCGCCTTTGTATTCGCCACACGGATCGTACAATTCCTCCTTTACATTTTCTCTAAATTTCAAGCTTTCTAGCCTTCTTCTGTTACTGTACATGCCGGTATGTGTCGGACCTGTTCGGAAACATTAAAGACCGGTTTTCTCGCGTCGCTGCTCAAACGCGACAATCGCTCCAGTGCAAAACAACAGGTAAAATATCAGGCATGGCACAATAAACTCACCATACATCGCATTTTGTAAATGGTAAATTCGGCCGGTAATTCTATCCCAAATACGTGCAATCCCATTAATATGTTTTCTATAAATAACTCCAGCGCGTGCAATGTTTTATATGGTGACTGATGTGGACCATTGAACTCATTAATTCCGAAAGCATTAACGATTTTTTCACCTTGCCAGTCAGATGAAATTTATAATTGATGGCTATAGTTTATTGTCAGGAAAATACTGGCCAGAATAATATAGCCGGACAAAGGCATATTTTAGACCAGTTGTTAGCGGGATGTAATTAAGGTAAGTCAGTTTAACATTCTTTTTTTTTTAGTTCCTCTTCTTCTTCTTCTGTCGACAATCAGTTGTGTCAACGTAATGAGTATATAGTTCTTCTTCAACTCGATGCATCTCCCAGAGCGATTCTGGCGTTTTATTTCGATCCTAATTATGGCACCCTTCAAAATTTCGAGACACAGTCAATCGGGCCAATTGGGAAATAATAAAACCGAGCTGGGTGGCGCTCTGTGGTAGAATTTGACGCCGAAGCAAGAGGTCGATGGTTAAAAAGCTACTTAATATTGACACTTTATGCCTCAAAAGGTATACGGAAAACACATAGGAACTGAAAAAGCTGAAATTTATGTCCTGTGATATTAAACATATATTAAGAAAAGCAAAGAACAATCCAAACTGGATCAAATGGCAAAAGCTACAGAGCAATTTGGGCCATTTAACGAGAAAACCTACAATCTGCATATGCAAAACCAAAGGCGCCGATCAGCTTCGCAGTAACTGCGAAGCTGATCAGCACCTTTGTTTTTACTATACGGATAGTACAATTCCTCTTCTTACTATATCTAATATTCCCAGCCCATAGCCATCTTCTGTGCTTGCACAGCTCAGTTTGTGTCGGACCTGGTCGGAACCCAAATTGTTGGTTTTCTCATGAGACGGCTGATTTATCGTGTTGAGGCTTTGAAATCAATTAAGTTATTAGTCGATGTTTTCTAGAAAGTAATTTGCTCTATTCAGGCGCTGCTGTTGACAAAGACACTTTGTTCCCCTTATAATACAAAATAAGGTCGCTTGCTGCAATTCAATTGAAACATGCTCTAATATTCCTGTAATTTCCTGAGTTTTGTTAAGGTATCAATACATGAACTCAGACAGACCACGTTGTTGGAAATCTGCTTTTGCATATCATCTGTATTTGAAAAGCAAAGATTTCCTACTCAGTCAGATATGTCTCTAGATTGGCGATCTAAAAATTCTTCCGTTTGGGTGCGTGTCTATCAAACTTGTTAGCTCACCTGTGCCGAAGGCTCACAAGATGAGCTTATAGGATGGCCATGCTCCGGCGTCCGTCCGGCGTCCACAATTTCAAAGATCTTCTCCTCTAAAACCGCCATACTTCATGTTTTCATATTTTTAGTTAAGGTAACTGAGTGGCCACCTATTGGGAAAATAGCTGCTCATTCGGCTTACGATATGTTTCATGGTATAAGTACTTGATTGTTACTTTAGTTTTTTCCCACCTCGGTTTTTGGAGTGGGAATCTTTTTCTGATTGCGCCTTTTCCTGATCTTTGCCTACTTGTACCTTTTCATGTGGAGCATGCTTAGGAAGCGGGAACGAAAGTTTATATTAATGGTTGAGGTCACATGACCAAGATGGCCGCCATGGCTATAAATAGCAAACAAGTCAAACAAGTTTATTGGTATATATCTCAAGTGTCAGGTGAGCGTAAACAGGACCATTGGTCCTCTAGTTCCGAAATCTCAAATGTATGCTACATGTGAGCCGCGACGTGAGAAAACCGGATTTTTGCCTAGGCGAAAACAAAGGCGCAGATCAGCTTCGCAGTAACTGCGAAGCTGATCAGCGCCTTTGTTTTCGCTTCACGGGTACTACAATTCCTCTACTATGCATTAGCAAAATTTCAAGATTCTAGCTCTTTTCTGTGACTGTACAGGTTGGTTTGTGTCAGACCTGGTCGGAAACCCCGAAGACCGGTTTTCTCGCGTTGCGGCTCAATTGTATCAAACATTTCAGCACACAGTTTTGAAATTGATTAAATAATCTGCATGTCGCAGGGGCTTCGGTAACAATTAACCCATAAATGATGAATGGACTTGCCCATCGTTATCATTTTGGGTGAGTCCATCTTCTGTTTTAGGGGTGCTAGGAATGATTTTTGATTTTTATCGCATTTTTCGATGAAATTCCTATAAGCAAACATAATAGCCCCAGATGGAACGCCACATTCTGCGGCGTCACATATGGGGCTATTCTGTTTACCTGTGCCCCATAAAAGGACGCCAGGCTAATATGAGTTGATAAGAGGGAGAGTTTGGCCATCTCCTTATCTTTGTTTATCTTTGACACTAATGTTGTAAAAAACGAAAAAATTAACTTAATATGAAATAGGCTCAACTAATGGAAACCAACCAATTTGTGTGGACTATACAACAAATGAGTCACCTCGTGGGAAAACCAACAATGTGGTTTCCGAACAGGTCTGACATAAATTGACCTGTACAAGCACAGTAAAGAGCTAGAAGCTTGAAATTTCGGATTTAAGTAGAAGAAGGATTGCACTATCCGAGTAGCGAAAACAAAGGCGCCGATCAGCTTCGCGGTCACCGCGAAGCTGATCTGCGTCTTTGTTTTCGCCTATGCAGATTGTTGGTTTTCCCATGAGGCGGCTCAAATAATGTACACGATGTCAAATTCAGTAATTACTGTCAACATGCAGCTTACCATGGTCACGTGACGCGATGGAAGGCGTGCCACAACAACCCAAAGGTCAAGATGACGACCAGAACACTGGAGAAATTGCACCAAGAGATGCTGCTAGTATCAAAGCCGATCCAGAAATAATTCTTATGCCTAGCGATGTACAGGTTTGTTCATCACGGAAACACCATGTAATGTGCAAGGTTATACCTGTTTTTTCTTAACTTTGCTCTTAAACATAAATTGTACATCGAAAAAGTATTAGAACCCATCGATGCCAAAAGCGAGAGTCTAAATGAAAATGAAAATAAAAGTAACGTTTTGCATAGAATTTATATTTTTTCCTTGCCATTTCTTACTTATTTACTTTGAATGCCTAGATGTTTAACGTCCGTATTTGTATAGTTGCGTAATTTTAGTCCTTTCGAAGACGTATCATGGGATACAAAGTTAAATGAGTCTATGCGTGAGAAAAACAACAATTTGGGTTCCGACCTGGTCAGACATAAATCGGCCTGTGGAGCTATAGAAGATGGCTAGAAGCCTGAAATTTTGAATTAAGAAAGTAGAGGAAGTGTACTACCCGTGTAGCGAAAACAAAGGCGCTGATCAGCTTTGCAGTTACTGCGAAGCTGATCTGCGCCTTTGTTTTCGCCTATGCAGATTGTTGGTTTTCCCACGCGGCGGCACAAATGTGTTTCTTTAACACAATGATGGTAGGCCAAAGTTTACCACTGAGCCCCCCACCCCCCCCCCGCCGCCGCCCCCCCCTCCCCCCCCCGCTGCCTTCTTCTTTCAAATTATGACGATTGCTCTGTCCGATAATCCAAAGCAAGCATTATTGCCATTGAAGTCTCATTTCCAGGCGTCTCCCCAGACCTTTGTTCAACCCGACAGAATGATGCTTAAAAGTGTGTCCGATCCTCTACCCCCGCCTACAAGACGCAATGGCAGGCACTGGAGATTGCGAAAGCACTTTTCAGAGCCCGTAGGCCTAGGGGACATAACACAAAACTCAGTAAGTACATTTTGGCGAGCTTTTAACAAAATTTCTTAAAACTGACAAAATAGCAAAATTGAGAGCAAAAATTAATTTGTACTGGTTTAACACTGTCTTATTAAATATACGCTCGATGTTAATGCCACAAAATTATTTGACATACAAAGAGTTTTTCTTTAAAAATAACAAACTTCAACTGCCCACGCTTCAAACATGTAGGACTCATAACTAGGGTGGGTCCCACAACTAGGCCGATTCCCACAACTGGGTCGATCCCACAAATGGGCCGAAAACTCCGATTTTTCTGACGTCACGTTACACTAAACAAAGTTTACGTCGCTGCAAGTGCATTATAGCAACGCCAACGGAAATCTACGGGAGCTTTGTTCCGTGATCCTGCAACAGCCTTTCACCTAATTTGAGCCTGTTTGTGCGTTTATGATGCTTCGCAGTAACGCGTTCATCATTGAATTTGAGTTTGGGCTTTGCATGTAAAACACCTAATTCAAGCTGATTCTAGATTCAGAGAAAATCATGTATGATTCGTAATTGCTCCACTTGCGACGAGAATCCGCAGACTTTTCGATTGCTGGTATTTGTCTATGACGGACTTTTTAAGTACTCATGCTTCTTTGAAATTACACTCAGTCTGTAGATTCCATATTTAAGTCTAAATATTAAATCAGTTGTAATGTTTGCAAAATTGTGGAAAATATTCACCCTCGCCGCTCATGCAACTTGGAATATATGCGTCGGTATGTGGTAGCGTACCCAGGGTATGGTTGCATTTCGATTGTATCTTCGTCGCATTGATGCGGAGAACGCAACGCTTAATATTGCAATCGGCCCGTTTGTGAGAATGACGTTACGAAGTCGGCCTAGTTGTGGGGAGAATCGGTCCGTTTGTGGGAATCGGTGATGTAATCGGGTTAGTTGTAGGAATCGGCCTATTTGGGGGAACCGGCCTAGTTGTGATATTAAAGTTGAATTGACGGAAGATAGTCTTCAATAAATATCTTTATTTGAAAGTTTCGATATTTAGTTCTTTGTACTTTACTCAAGACATTCCATGACAATCCTGCCTTCGATGCGGATGATACAGTGCCTAGCAACCCGACATTTGCTGACGTAGTAAGACAGGTGATAAATGAGCCAATCGCTGAAGACATTCATCCATATGGTCGTGGCCATCTGTATGCGACTGCGCTAAAACTGGACCTTCCCACAATACACCAGGAGGAGGGGAGTTTGTTTATGTGGCTGATAGCGACCGCCGTTATACTTGGCCTTGTTTTTGCTGTGATATTTATGTCGGGTATGTACATATTTTGCCAACCATCAGAATACCATTTCCGTGAAAAAGTATACCCCCTTAAACCCCACTATTATATAGAAAAAATCTGGGGTTTGCTGGGGTATACCTAATTTTCTTATTTTTGATCCAAAACATACATTGTATGTTTTGAGTGAAAATATTAATAAGATCAATTTTTTTTCCATTGAAAATTTTCTTTTTTTTTCATGTGTAAAATCTCAGTATTTTGCATGGATGTGTTTTCGTAATGTATGTTGCTCCATAGATGTCACGAGAACAGGCGCGTTGTCCTACATAAAATGGGCTGGAGAGCGGCGAACACTGACCCCATACATACCGCCCGGTAAAGTGCCAATTGACCACCGCCGATGGTCAACGTAAAATAAGTTGATATACATCCAGTGGTCGTTTTGAGCGTTTCCTGTTATTAGTTTTCGCGAGTTTGGTGGATGTGGAAGATAAGATGTTTTTACATCAAAAACGTATTATAAAAATCAAAGAATGCCAGGCTATCAGTTTTTTGCCATTGAATGTCTAGCCGAAGTGGTAGTTGAAAAAAAATAAACCGTTTTACTGCAATCCTTTCCGGCCCGTTTGATCGGTAGTGAAAACGAAAGTAGAATCTGGTCAAACACAGGTTAAAATGCCCTGATCGTGCCTTTGCAAGCTTTCTGTAACCAATGGTCATTGCAGTTAGTTAAACTGACACTAAATTAGCTTTTCAGACATAATTTTAAAATACTTCAAGCTTTCCTTTCAACACTTAGATCGATTTTGTACTGGCGGTCAACTTGAAGTTGCGGTGGTCGTATTGATCAATGGGGATTACAATGTAAATTTTCATCGTGAGAGAAAGCCAGCAAAAATGCAACTTGGTGTCGTTTTCTGTTAGGGGGCACGGCAACATTAATGGAGATGCATTCTAGACACAACCAAATCCAAATCAATGCCGTCGGTGTCCTCATAATTCAATTTCGTTTGTCTATTAACCATTCAGTCACATAGTTTAGCAATATCGGATGTATTTATTACTAATTTTTGGTAACCCCAACAATACAAATGCTACCTCATGCAAGATGCATTGAATTATGTACATAATTCGCATTGACTCGAAGAAACCAAGCGTCGTTACCTGACGAACAAAAAACCATATCTCTGGCGTGGACAGGAAATCCAAGACGTTGTCCAGAGTCCGTTCAAATCGCCATCTAAGAAAAAGACAAAATACAGTTAATCACCCTATAGAGCTATTGGTTCATCACCCCAAAAGACAGTTTGTTCTGAAATCTATACACCGAAAGGAAAGTTCGGATTTCCTAAGAAGAAAAACATAAAAACAGGGACTAAATCAAAAGTATTAAGGTCTGTCGACAAGACAACTGTAATGAGCTCGAAAAGCAAGAGTTATCGTTATTTGGTTCTTGTAAAATTTGTATTGTTTAATATAGATTACACATATTGTGATGAAAATCATATGGTTGAAGAAATGTGCATATCCCATCAATAGAAGAAGTAAGAAGAATGGAAAATGAAAATGCATCGAAATTGCTTGTTTTGTTCTTTTTTATTTAAAAATTATTAATAATTGAACAGATGTTTTAAATTATCTAACTAGAATGCCTCATCTGACACATATCCAGCCGGTATTGAAAGGGAAATAATAACTTTTTACATTCAAGTTGAAGCATTTAAAAATGTTTCTATAGCATACTAAATGTCGGGACAATATGATCGTGGTGTACGACAAGTGGTGGTTTGGTCTTTATATCGCTTCTAATATTTATTAGAATTTAATAATTCTGGTATCATCACATTGGCAATTTTCGAATCTAAACATCCATACATAACCAGCTTTAAAAATACTTTTGATTTTTTTTATGAGGTTGCCGGGATATGCATCTTTGTGAGGGGTGGGTGTGGGAAAATGCTTATAGCAGCTTAAAAAGCGTGGAAACACCTATCAATTTATGCATTATCTTATTTGATAATCATTCCCATGTTTAAAAATCAGTTTTTTGTTATTCTATTAGTATATTCTCGGAGATGTACTGGACAAATATGTTCAAAAATTTAATAAAAATATTTTCTGCAAAAATGCAGGACATTTCGTCTAAAACCATTTCGTCTAAAGGACATTTCGTCTAAAGGACATTTCGTCTAAATGCCATTTCGTCTTAAGGACATTTGGTCTAAAGGACATTTCGTCTAAATGACATTTCGTCTAAAGGAAATTTCGTCTAATGGACAATTCGTCTAAAAATTCAAGCAGGTGCGACATTTGGTCTAAAAACAAGTTAAGAAAATTAAGAATTTTTAGACCCAATGTCGCACCCTACTTTAAATCAATATTAATCAATGTGGTACGTCTATAATTTGTTTATCTTTTTTTTTACACAGACATTAGTGCAAATCATATTTTTCTTTCGATCCTTTTAGATCAGTAAGAACATTGTGAACATGATTTTATTATTTGACCTTGCACAATATTCACAGAATTGCACAATCTGCCATTGACTGTTAAATTTTATTACACCACTTTATATATGAAATACATGGACTGTCTCCGGGATAATGTCATGAAATCTATAATTCATAAAATGTTGTTGAAAAATATTTTCCTTATCATTTATGTTTTAGACGAGTTTTAGACGAATTTTAGACGAAATGTCCATTAGACGAAATGTCCATTAGACGAAATGACGTATTAGACGAAATGTCCTTTAGGCGAAATGTCCTTTAGACGAAATGTCCTTTAGACGAAATGGTTTTTAGACGAAATGGTTTTAGACGAAATGTCATGGATCCATTCATTTATACCTTTCAATTTTGTTATTTGCCACTTAGCTTGTGAATGCATTTACAGTTTAAAACACATTCCGTTTACATATTTTAGATCTATTCCGTGAAGAATAAAATTCTTCAAAATGTTTCAAAAAGTATATTTTTCTCAATTTTGAAAATCCGTAACTTTTTAAAAAGCATGGGTACCCCCACAAATATTTTGCTTTTTGAGTAGCATTCCACCTATATTTTAAGCTGTCTAAAAATTATAGATTTATTTATCAACAAATATTGGTATCGAGCCACCTTAAGTCGGTACATGTATACTAGCACCCCAAAGAAATCAAAACGAAGTTTGATTATGATAGACCATAGCTATGCAGAAGCACAAGCCAATACAGAATCTATTGGCACCAGCAATTCACAAGCTGTTGTTCCCGAAGAACTTTTACATATTCAAAGAATTGATATTGCAAAACAGGAGATAGATTTCATACAAACAACACAATGAACGCTTTGCTTAGTGTTACTCTTATAATTGTGGAATCTGCCAGACTGAGCCTGCTCAACATTAAACATCAGGGATGTCCTTCAATACTTTTCAAATTGGACAGTTAATCATTTCAAAATTGCTCATTTTTAAGGTCAAATGACCACCTAGTTTGCAAATTGACCACACTGTTATTCTAGTGGTTTTTCTTCGAGTCAATGCGAATTATGTACATAAATTCAATGCATCTTGCATGTGGTAGTATTTGTATGGTTGGGGTTACCAAAAATTAGTAATAAATACATACGATATTGCTAAACTATGTGACTGAATGGCTAATGGACAAACGAAATTGAATTATGAGGACACCGACGGCATTGATTTGGATTTGGTTGTGTCTAGAATGCATCTCCATTAATGTTGTCGTGCCCCCTAACAGAAAACGACATCAAGTTGCATTTTTGCTGGCTTTCTCTCACGATGAAAATTTACATTGTAATCCCCATTGATCAATACGACCACCGCAACTTCAAGTTGACCGCCGGTACAAAATCAATCAAAGTGTTGAAAGGAAAGCTTGAAGTATTTTAAAATTATGTCTGAAAAGCTAATTTAGTATTCATTTAACTAACTGCAACGACCATTGGTTACAGAAAGCTTGCAAAGGCACGATCAGGGCATTTTAACCTGTGTTTGACCAGATTCTACGTTCGTTTTCACTACCGATCAAACGGGCCGGAAAGGATTGCAGTAAAACGGTTTATTTTTTTCAACTACCACTTCGGCTAGACATTCAATGGCAAAAAACTGATAGCCTGACATTCTTTGATTTTTATAATACGTTTTTGATAAAAAAAAAAACATCTTACCTTCCACATCCACCAAACTCGCGAAAACTAATAACAGGACGCGCGTAAGACGACCACCGGATGTATATCAACTTTTTTTACGTTGACCACCGGCGGTGGTCAATTTGCACTTTACCGGGCGTGCCATATCTCACTGGTACCTGACAACTTTGTAACTTGTTCAGCGAATCGAGTCGCGAAAGCTTTACTACATGCGCGTGTCGCGCGGATTCACATATGTCTCGAACACTCGTCAACCGTTCGCGAAAGTAATATTTCAACTTCAGCTAATATATTATGCGGCAGTCAGCGACGCTCACGCGAACGTCAGGTGTAACAATTACGAACAACGCGCAATCATCATGCAAGAAATTAAAACTCATTATTGACATTCGTCCGAACATCGTGAGACACACGAGTGTCTCCCTGTATCAGACGAGTGTCTCGCAACTATCGGACAACAGTCGTGCGACCTAAAAGCAAACTCCGGTTAAAAAAGTTGAAAACGGTCGCATAAACTGGCCATTTGTTAGCTCACCTGAGCCGAAGGCTCACAGGTGAGCTTATAGTATACCCATGCTCCGGCGTCCGTCCGTCGTCGTCCGTCGTCCACAATTTCAAAGATATTCTCCTCTGAAACCGCTTGGCCAATCAAAGCCAAACGTAATGTGGAGTATCCTAAGGAAGGGGGAACGAAAGTTTACATAAATGGTCCAGGTCACATGACCAAGATGGCCGCCATGGCTATAAATAGCAAAAACCTTTAAAAATCTTCTTCTCCAGAACCAGTGGGCTTATTTCCACGAAACATTGTATGTAGCATCGGGGACGCGGGCCCATAATAGTTTATATAAATCATGACCCTAGGATGACCTTGACCTATTTTACGGCAAGGTCGCCAATGCATTTGAATGGGAAAAAATGGTAAAATGCTATTTAATGGGTAAAACTTTCTGGGAATAGGCAAATGGACAGAAAATTAATGTTAGTGGAAAATGTTAGCCCCTGGGGGGGTTGTCTGCCCCTGCCCCGGGGCTATATACATGTATATGACCATAATATTCAAACATCTTCTTCTCTGAAACCGCTAGGCCAATCAAAGCCAAACTTCATGTGGAGCATCCTTGGGAAGGGGGAATGAAAGTTTATATAAATGGTCAAGGTCACATGACCAAGATGGCCGCCATGGCTATTAATAGCAAAAACGTTTAAAAATCTTTTTCTTCAGAACCAGAAGGCCTATGATTTTGAAACTTGGTGTGAAGCATCTGAGAATGGAGCTCTACAAAGTGTATATAAATCATGACCCTGGGATGACCTTGACCTATTTTACGGCAAGGTCAACTTAGGTCTCCCATGCATTGGAATGGGAAAAAATAGGAAAATGTAATTTAATGGCAGAAAACTTGCTAGAAATAAGCAAATGGACAGAAGATTTATGTTTAAGAAACTATTTTGGGCCCAGGGGGTTGTCTGCCCCTGCCCCGGGGCTATATACATGTATATGACCATAATATTGAAACATCTTCTTCTCTGAAACCGCTAGGCCAATCAAAGTCAAACTTTTTGTGGAGCATCCTTAGGTAGAGGGAATGAAAGTTTATATAAATGGTCAAGGTCACATGACCAAGATGGCCGCCATGGCTATAAATAGCAAAAACGTTTAAAAATCTTCTTCTTCAGAACCAGAAGGCCTATGATTTTGGAACTTGGTATGAATGATCTGGGAATGGAGCTCTACAAAGTTTATATAAATCATGACCCTGGGATGACCTTGACCTATATTACGGCAAGGTCAACTTAGGTCTCCCATGCATTTGAATGGGAAAAATAGGAAAATGTCATGTAATGGCAGAAAACTTGCTAGGAATGAGCAAATGGACAGAAGATTTATGCTTATGAAAATATTTTAGGCCCAGGGGTTGTCTGCCCCTGCCCCGGAGCTATATACATGTAGATGACCATAATATTCAAACAGCTTTTTCTCAGAAACTGCTTAGCCAATCAAAGCCAAAGTTTATGTGGAGCATTCTTAGAAGAGGAAATGAAAGTTTATATAAATGGTCAAGGTCACATGACCAAGATGGCCGCCATGGCTATCAATAGCAAAATTTTTTTAAAAATCTTCTTCTTCAGAACCAGAAGGCCTATGATTTTGAAACTTGGCATGAAGCATTAAGGAACGGAGGTCTACAAAATTTGTATAAATCAGGACACTGGGATGACCTTGACCTATTTTACGGCAATGTCAACTTAGATAGCCCATGCATTTGAATGGAGAAAATTGTTAAGATGTCATTTGAAGGACAAAACTTGCAGTTAATTGGCAAATGGACTTAATTTTTATGATTTGAAAAAGACTTTGACTCCAGGAGTTATTCTGACCCTGCCCTAGGGTTATATACATGCATTGTACCATTCTAGTATAAAACCTCATGGCAAAACCAACAATCTGCATATGCGAAAACAAAGGCGCAGATCAGCTTCGCGGTAACCTGATCAGCGCCTTTGTTTTCGCTACTCGGATAGTACAATTCCTCTTCTACTTAAATCCGAAATTTCAAGCTTCTAGCTCTTTTCTGTGCTTGTACAGCTTGGTTTGTGTCAGACCTGATAGGAAACAACATTGTTGGTTTTCCAACGAGGCGGCTCAAATGTTGATGGGACCTCTTCGGCTCTTCGCGCAACATTTAAGAAATGAATTTCATTTTTCTGATGTCATTGCCTATACGAGGGTTGTCCGGAAAGTTTTAGGACTGTGCCGGTATCTTAAAAAATATTTTATGCTATACAAATAAAGATATATGAGTTTAAAGATAAGGCTTTCCTGAATGATATATGGGAAAATTGGAATCAAAGACTACATACACTTGGAAATATTGGTCTCCAAGGCAACCGATGTGGCGCTTCTCGGAGCACTTTGAATTTTGTGTTGTCTAAAACCTGGAGACAAGAAAACAATTGCCGACAAATTGGCCATATGGCTTTTAAATACAGCAACAATTTGCATGGTATCACGCCATTATTTGTTCAATATGTTCGCAAAATTCCATGGTCTTTCGACGGTTATCAACTTTGCAAAAGCTAACAGAAGTGTATGTGTCGATCAAAATGTTGGCAAGAAACTCGACGTCGCCACATCGGATGAAGCAGCGCTTTTTTATCATACAGTGTTCCTGCCGTAATGAGTTCACAAATCTAATCAAAATTACTCACTGTTGGTTGAACAAAATCCAGGCTATGCAAGATCATTAATTTTTCGCTTTTTCGAAAAGTTTTTGTAAGGAAATCGGTGATGAGAGGAAGGGCTACAGGCCGTTCGATGCGTGCGAAAAAGCGAATCCCCATTTAAAATCGGCGCAAAAGAGTTTGGAGGTAGCCAAATGAAAACGAATGTGTTTTCCTGATATATTCTGTATTGTTGCCCTCAGAATAATCAAATAAACTTGAAACTATCAAGCGTTGGTGCCCGATGACCTTGCGAGCCACTTTAAAATGCATCCGATCAGCCAGGTCTTTCTTGTAAAATCAAAACGGGCGCGACGTTATTGACGTCAAAGTGCTCCGAGAGTAGCAACATACTCGTATTAAAATGATTATATCAATATGGTCCCGGTGAGCAAATATGCTGAAATTTTCAGCAATAACTCATGATATAATGTAATATTCTTGTGTAAAATAACAACTGATTCTCTTGAATAGTTATTGAGATATAGACACAGTCTCAAAACTTTACGGACAGCCTACGTATTTACATTCATTTCTCTCTATCGCTTGTTGAAAAATTATTAAGACGATTAAATTTATAAGCAAATAGAGAATCTACACACAGTGTGTGTTGTAACAGCGGAACGGCGTCGACGACGTCATGACGTTTTACAACGTCCAATCACATTGGTGAGAGCCATGGTTTTTCATGACGTCAAGTTTGATCATGTGACGTCGCGTGAAACGATGTTGTTCGTGGAACTATGAATCGCATTTCAATTCTATAGATTCATTTAAGACTTCGCATCAGAAATGTTAATATAAAGCTATGAATGTTTATCATATGACGTCGCTGTTTTCCAGTGGATAACGTCATGTCATAAAAATCGTATGAACACACGTGTAATAACAGTTTTGCGGGAATACGTAACGCCATTGACGACGTCCGTAACAACAATGTAAATTTTCATTGAAAATATGTCCACTTCGAAGGCGATAAAATCCTATTTTAAAAGTCAGATGATAAAACGAATCTTACACTCGTGGTCATTTTATATGAAATTTATTAAACTCGCCAAAGGCTCGTTTAATAATTTTCATATGAAATGACCACGAGTGTAAGATCCTCTATTTATACAATCCATCAAACTGACGCAAACTGAGCACTGATCTGAATGGTGAATTATTTTTTTCTGTACATCGATTCTACAATATAAAGTATAAAGGTTTGATCCTATGGAAGCAGTAAACCATTCAAAGGGAGATAGTATGGACTATATTGCGCAATTTCGGGTAATGAACCCTCATCAGTAGTCCAAGTCGTCCGTCGTTTCTGAGCAGGAACCACCGCGTGGGAAAACCAACAATGTGGTTTCCGAACATGTCCGACACAAACCTACCTGCACAAGCACCGAAAAGGGCTAGAAGCTTGAAATTTCGGATTTAAGTAGAAGAGGAATTGTACTATCTGATTAGCGAAAACAAAGGCGCTGATCAGCTTCGCGGTTACCGCGAAGCTGATCTGCGTCTTTGTTTTCGCCTATGCAAATTGTTTGTTTTCCCATGTGGCGGCTCATTGGCTAGAAGACAGATTAAATGTAGGCATCGTCCAGACACGGCTGCCTGGGGCGTTAAGCAACAAATCAAACAAACAAACAAAAATTCAGAGCCGGTTAATATTCTCTAAAATTTTCAGAACGAAGTAAGCGGTATGAAAATACTATGCTTTTTACTACATAGAGGATCTTACACGAGTGGTCATTTCATATGAAATTTATTAAACGAGCCTTTAGCGAGTTTAATAAATTTCATATGAAATGACAACGAGTGTATGATTCGTTTTATCATATGACTTTTAAAATAGGATTTTATCGCCTTCGAAGTGGACATATTTTCAATGAAAATTTACATTGTTGTTACGGATGTCGTCAATGACGTTACGTATTCCCGCAAAAGTGTTAATACATGTGTGGTCATGCGACTTTTATGACATGACGTTATCCACTGGAAAACAGCGACGTCATATGATAAATTTTCATATTTCTTTTCCAGTGATGTACGAGCCTCCGTTTATGGCGAAATATAACGTCACAACGAGCACAGAGCTTGGAACAACACAGGCCCACCACTTTAACACAACGTAAAATATTGGAAAGAACTATGCATCTGATACTGGACTTTACACAAAGCAGATACAAACATCAGGAAAACATGTCCATGCAATGAATACCCTCTTAAACCCCCCCTTTATACAGTAAAACTGGTGTATGCAGGGATATAACTATTTTCTTACTTTTGCTCCAAAACATAGATTGTGGGTACTCGTTAGAACTGCATCGCCGAGGCGGTTCTAAAGTGTACCCACAATCTATGTTTTAAGCAAAAGTAAGAAAAATATCAAAATGCGTATTTCCAGTGAAAATACGTATTTCCAGTGAAAATTTTCATTTTTTATAATTACAACTTTAAAAAGCTATGTTGCATGGACATGTTTTCGTAATGCAAAGTTATGGCATCGGAGACGAATATACTGTACCATTAATTAGTACAGGGCAGACCCAACACTTCAGTAAAACGTTAACTAAGAAGATAGCAATATGCATCTCATCGATAACAAAATGTGCTTCATTTACGAATATGAAATAGAAACTAGTCATATCGGAAAAGACGTACTCGTATGTTGGTATGAACATCATTGTCATCACAATAACATATCCGTGTAATATTTAGCCCCTTATACCCCATTATGAAGTAAAACTTGGGTATGCAGGGGTATACCTATTTTTTTCTTCTTATTTTTGCTCCAAAACATAGTTTATTGGTACTCGTTAAAATTCTTACGTGTACCAACAATCTACGTTTTGAGCAAAGGCATTGAAAATATCAAACCTTTTCCAATGAAATTTTTACAGATGAAAAAGTATCTCTGTAAATTGCATGGGCATGTTTTCGTAATTTGTATTCCTTTTGTCTGCGTATGTTATCTGTAGGAAAAGTGGCCTAAACAGTGGAATCAGAATCTAACATTTGAGCCGCGTCATCGGAAGAGACGTAGTGGAGGAGAGATGCCCAATTGAGTATCACTGACTAGATTGCTTTGACAGGTAAATGTTACTATTAATAGCAATTTGATACTCAATTGGGCATCTTTTCTCAGAAAATCGAAAAAATGTATCACAGTTTTTAACCGATTTCCACCAACTTTGGGGAGCTTAAAGATGAATGAATTTCCAAACTTTTGACCGTTCAAATTATTTTTTAACTGTCTAGAAACAAAGTTATTAAGGTTTAAAATCAGGATTTTTTCTGATATCTGTGATTCCTATTTGGGAGTTAGAAAAAAAGTACTGATGCCCGATTAGGAAACGGTGATTCCAGTTTGGGAACATACTAAAAACTTTGTTTCCTGAATGGGATACTTACAGTTTGTTATGGTTGTCGGTTTGTTAGGGATGCCTAATTTGGAAACATTGATTCCTGTTTGAGAACATTAATTTTCGTTTGGTTCCTGAATGAAATACATAGTTTGTTCGAGAAAGCCATTTGTCTTATTGTAGAGCATATATTCAAACTGCAAAATGACATCAAGGTCTGCTGGTGGGAGCTTCGAAAAGCAATGTGTAACTAGTTTTTATCATAAGGACTGGAATATAGAAAACAACAACATTCTTTCACGAAGATTCATTGTGAAAACCAGCTTAGACCAACTGAACAAAATAGTGAAAAATAAAACATACAACACAACTGTGTCATATTGTCAAGGGTGTAAGGATTATGTGAGCCTTTACTGTACTGAGTGTGGTAGGTCAACATTTACAGAAGACAAAAAGATACAAGTAGGCAAAGATCAGGAAAAGGCGCAATCAGAAAAAGATTCCCACTCCAAAAACCGAGGTGGGAAAAAACCAAACTAACAATCAGGTACTTATACCATGAAACATATCGTAAGCCGAATGAGCAGCTATTTTCCCAATAGGTGGCCACTCAGTTACCTTAACTTAACTAAAAATATGAAAACATACATAAGGCGCCAACAGCACAAAAAATTTTAAACACCAAGACATAAAACAAAAAGAACCACTACAGAAGTATCGACTTGGAACGATCAGTAACACAAAGTTACTGGCGGGCTTAAACCGGTTTTACAGGTACCTAACCTCACCCTCAGCTTCTGCAGTAGTTCACAACATTTAGTTAGTTCTTCGGTCCTCGTGGTGAATCTCTAACTAGTCAATGAATTCCAAACCGAAGGATTCCAAACCGAAAACTTCCCACTTACACGAAGTGTAGAATCTCAGACTGAAGTGGACACTTATCTTCAAGGTATATAAAATTATCATATACACATACCATACTGCAGGTTCGGAATAGAATGATTTTGATCAATCTAAAAATAAGAAAAATAAGTATAAGAGCAATTTATAATGACAAACACTATGAAACATTAAGTTGAGAAATATGATTTAAGGGTTATTAAGGGTTTGTCACTTATAAATCTCTACTACTTGTCTAAAATTTAACTATACAAAGGGAAATGGCAATTTACCTTTTTATTATGAAGACTGATAGTTCTTGATATATTCTTATACGAGTCATTCAAACATCTAAAACAAATTATTTTATGCACGAACCCTCAGCTTTAGAGTGCTCAGCAAAACGCTTATCAGCCATTAGCATGTTACTTCCTGTTTTGATTCCAACTGATGCCATGTAACGTTCTATGTAAAGTTTTGACAAAAGTATTATCACGAACATGATCTACGGCTTTCGGACAACATTATATGTAAGTATTTCCACTCAGCTATTCATGTTTCTGGTGGACAACATGTCATTTTCCTTAACTGCTGAAAACTGGTGACAGCAAATATAGTAAAATGTGTTTTCTTTCAGAATATGGAATTTTGGGTGGAAATACTTTCATAAAATGTAGTCAGAGAGCTTCAGCTCATACGTCTATGGTTATAAAGTTGAGTTGCTCTTCAGGTGTCTTAAACCAACTCAAGACATAACTGATCAATATATAATATATATACTTATATTTCAGCTTGTACAGACGATGGAAAGCAAAGACTTGCGTTTGAACTCGGTCGAGCAGAGAGGGAAAACGTTTCAACAGACTCTTCAGAAATTGGTTCTATCTTCAGGAACATAGAATTGTTGAAGGCTCTTGATGTTAATGTGTTTCTTAAAAAGAAAAACAAAGTTGTCTTGCCCTGATGGCCTGCTAGAAGACTATGCTTTAAATCTAACTAAATGTGTTGATTTGGAGCAAATATATAGCATAAATTCTCCCTATTTAGTTGCACCATTTTCATTTACAAGAAATGTATTGCAATATCAAGCAAGTCAAAGTTGCATTTACACAGACTTGAATGGAAAACTAGGTCCTGGTGGCAGTCATAAAAACATAAACTGACTAACATCACAAAGTACTTCACTAGTTGCTTTCCCTGTGTTTGACAGTCAAGTTGCTTTTGATAATGACCAAGTTGTAGGAAGGTCTTGGCAAGTACGAACAGATAACAAAGTGAATGTTATTATTGTAACATCAGCATGTGTGACTCCTCTTCAGCAGCAGTCATTTCACCAGTTTAACACAGCACTACATCCTCGAAATTGGTTTAATTATGATGGTTTTTTAGAAAAGTTAGCTCTGGTAAGGAATAATTAAGGTGATTACTATGATTCTGTTCATAACACTCACTATCAAAATTTGTTTGGTAGTCTTGATGAACATACTTCACAAATTTATGATGAACAGAAGTGTGCTTATGATGAACAGAAGTGTGATGAACAGAAATTTATGATGAACAGAAGTGTGTTATGCGACAGTCTGCATGCTTAGTTTTTAACCCAATCATGGTTGATAACTACGCTGCCTTCTTTAATTGCACGCCGGTGGGTCGGGCGTCAGACTCTATGATGGCCCCGACTTAAAGCTATTCATTTTAGTTGGTTGGGGCCGGAGCTTCTTGTCTGTTGCTTGGCCCACCGGGGTCCAACTGATGTTTTTCTTTTGCTCCGGAGTTAGTAAGTTATTCGGCGCCCAGGGATCTCCATCGTCGGGAAGCTTACTGAATCTGTGAGTCCTGTTTTTTTATTCATCAGGATGTTTATCATGATTTATTTGTTTGTTCTTGATGATTCATTGACTAGTTAGAGATTCACCACGAGGACCGAAGAACTAACTAAATGTTATGAATCGCTGCAGAAGCTGAGGGTGAGGTTACGGCCGTGTAAAATCGATTTAAGCCCGCCAGTAACTTTTTATTACTGATCGTTCCAAGTCGATACTTCTGTGGTGGTTCTTTTTGTTTCATGTCTTGGTGTTTAATATTTTTGTGCTGTTGGCGCCTTATGTATGTTTTCATATTTTTAAATAAGTAAGGGTAACTGAGTGGCCACCTATTGGGAAAATAGCTGCTCATTCGGCTTACGAAATGTTTTCATGGTATAGGTACCTGATTGTTAGTTTGGTTTTTTCCCATCTCGGGATTTTGGAGTGGGAATCTTTTGCTGATTGCGCCATTTCCTGATCTTTGCCTACTTGTACCTTTTCAAAGATGGTAAATTCTATGATGAAATTGAAAAAGGAATCAGCTTATGTATGGCAGAAGAATTAACAATTACTTGTGTGTTATGTGGATCGGTTTATCAGAGGTTTATCATGTGATGTCTGTAAAGTTAACCTTAAAGATGTTAAGAAAAGGAAACAATAAGATGATGCAAGTTCGATGGAAAGTGTAAAACAGGTTACTGCCAGTACTACAATAAAAAAAAGAAAAATCTGAATTCCAATTAAACAGGGGCCCATTCCAGAAATGTGAGCTAATGACCGATGAAAAACCAAAACCTATGATCAAGATTTTATATCCAATAGCCTTAAATCCAAACTCGTATGTTAAACTGGTCTTACGTAAGATAGGATTGGACGCAGGAATTTCCAGGTACACAGAAGGAGAAACAGGCACACGAGAGTGGATTTTTGTCATGTGTGATAGACTGCCTTACGGTATAGCACACAAACTAATACATGAGACTTACTTTTGCTCCACATTTCTGGAATGGTCATTATCAAAAGCAACTTGACTGTCAAACACAGGGAAAGCAACTGGTGAAGTACTTTGTGATGTTAGCCAGTTTGTTATGGTTTTATGACTGCCACCAGGACCTAGTTTTCCATTCAAGTCTGTGCAAACGCGACTTTGACTTGCTTGATATTGCAATACATTTCTTGTAAATGAAAATGGTGCAACTGAATAGGGAGAATTTATGCTATATATTTGCTCCAAATCAACACATTTAGTTAGATTTAAAGCATAGTCTTCTGACAGGCCATCAAGGAAGGACAAGACAAATTTGTTTTTCTTTTTTAAGTTATGTCTTGAGCTGGTCTAAGACACCTGAAGAGCAATTAAACTTTATAACCATATTCGTATGAGCTGAAGCTGAGCCGCGACGCAAGAAAACCAGTCTTCGGGGTTTCCGACCAGGTCTGACACTAACCGACCTGTACAGTCACAGAAGCAGGCTATAAGCTTGAAATTTCGGATTTAAGAATAAGAGAGATTGTACTATCCGTGTGGCGAAAACAAAGGCGCTGATCAGCTTAAATCATATTTCTCAGCTTAACGTTTCATAGTGTTTGTCATTATAAATTGCTCTTATACTTATTTTTCTTATTTTTTGATTGATCAAGTCTCTAGCAATATAATCAGACTATTCCGAACCTGCAGTATGGTACGTGTATATGATAATTTTGTATACCTTGAAGATAAGTGTCCACTTCAGTCTGAGATTCTAAACTTCGTGTAAGTGGGAAGTTTTCGGTTTGGAATCCTTTGTCTTCTGTAAATTTTGACCTACCACACTCAGTACAATGAAGGCTCATATAATCAATACACCCTTGACAATATGACACAGTTGTGTTGTATTTTTTATTTTCCACTATTTTATCCAGTTGGTCTAAGCTGGTTTTCACAATGAATCTTCGTGAAAGAATGTTCTTGTTTTCTATATTCCAGTTCTTATGATAATAAGAGCTGTCGCAGGACAGAGTAGCTCGCCTGACTTGTGCTTTGTCACTAAATCTATTAAAATCTATCACCCATGACCTTGACCTCAAGGGTTCTCAGGTGGGCCGTGATGATACAGCATAAAACTTCAGAGCAGTACATGCAAAATATCAAGTTGATCCATCTACATATTCAAGATATATAGACATAAAATTTTTAACCAACAATTTCCGTTAATTTAAGTCTGTGACCTTGACCTAAAGGTCACTCGGGTGTGTCATGATGGAACCAATATCTATCAACATGCAAAGTATCAACTTGATCCATCTACATATTCAAAAGATACATGGTCCTTGACTTACAAAAACTTTAACCATAAACTTTAACACAAAATTTCTAAGTCCGTGACCTTGATTTAAAGGTCACTCAGGTGGGTCGTGATGGTACAGCATAAAATTTCAGACCAATATCTATCGATATACAAAGTATCAACTTGATCCTCTATACATTCAAGAGATATAGACTTACAAAAACTTTAACCAAAAACTTGAACACAAAATTTCTAAGTCAGTGACCTTGACCTCAAGGTCATTCGCGTGGGTCATGACAGTACAGAACAAAACTTCAGACGAATATCTACAAACATGCAAAGTATCAACATAATCCATCTACATGTTCAAAAGATATACTTATAAAAACTTTAACCAAAAGCTTTTAACATAAGAGCAACGCCGATACCGACGCTAACGCTAACGCCGACGTGACTGCAATAGCTCTTCCTGTACTTTCGTACAGGCGAGCTAAAAACTAGCTCCACATTGCTTTTCGAAGCTCCCACCAGCAGACATTGATGTCATTTTGCAGTTTGAATATATGCTCTACAGTATGACAAATGGGTTTCTCAAACAAACTATGTATTCCATTCAGGAAACAAACAAAAATTAATGTTCTCAAACAGGAATCAATGTTTCCAAATTAGGCATCCCTAACAAACCGACAACCATAATAAACTGTAAGGATCCCATTCAGGAAACAAAGTTTTTTAGTATGTTCCCAAACTGGAATCACCGTTTCCTAATCGGGCATCAGTACTTTTTTCTAACACCCAAATAGGAATCACAGAAAATCAGAAAAAATCCTGATTTTAAACCTTAATTACTTTTTTTCTAGACAATTAAAAAAAGTCTGAACAATCAAAAGTTTGGAAATTCATTCATCTTTAAACTCCCCAAAGTTTGTGGAAATCGGTTAAAAACTGTGATACATTGTTTCGATTTTCTGAGAGTACTATAAAAATGGCAAAAAGATGCCCAACTGAGTATCAAATTGCTATTAATAGTAACATTTACCTGTCAAAGCAATCTAGGTCAGTGATACTCAATTGGGCATCTCTCCTCCACTGGTTGGTATGGACATTAATTTAGCCTCTGATATTATCTTCATATGTGAAAACCAAGGCGCCGTTCAGCTGTGCAGTAACTGCGCAGCTGATCAGCGCCTTTGTTTTCGCTAAAATCTAACATTTGAGCCGCGTCATGAGAAAACCCACAGTTTGGTTTCCGAAAAGGTTCGACACAAACCGAGCTGTATAATCACAGAAGAAATTTTGGGAAATTGTACTATCCGCGTGTAACAAAGGCGCTGATAAGCGGTGCAGTAACTGCACAGCTGAGCTGCGTCTTTGTTTTCTCGTATATACAATAGTACAATGGTCTTGAAATGATTGAAAACTGGTTTTCATATATGTTTATTTTTATCCATGCAATCATAGGACTAGCCTACTGCCTCATCCTTTGGATCATACATTTTAAGTATATACTTTGTATGTATAATGTTTTTGTCATCAACTTTTCATTGACTGGAACGTTAATCATAATTTTAAAAAGGTACAAGTAGGCAAAGATCAGGAAAAGGCGCAATCTGAAAAAGATTCCCACTCCAAAAACCGAGGTGGGAAAAAACCAAACTAACAATCAGGTACTTTATACCATGAAACATATCGTAAGCCGAATGAGCAGCTATTTTCCTAACAGGTGGCCACTCAGTTACCTCAACCTAACTAAAAATATGAAAACATACATAAGGCGCCAACAGCACAAAAAATTTAAACACCAAGACATAAAACAAAAAGAACCACTACAGAAGTATCGACTTGTAACGATCAGCAACACAAAGTTACTGGCGGGCTTAAATCGGTTTTACAGGTACCTAACCTCACCCTCAGCTTCTGCAGTGGTTCATAACATTTAGTTAGTTATTTGGTCCTTGTGGTGAATCTCTAACTAGTCAATGAATCATCAAGAACAAACAAATAAATCATGATAAACATCCTGATAAATCAAAACCCAGGACTCACAGATTGAGTAAGATGCCCGACGATGGAGATCCCTGGGCGCCGAATAACCTACTAACTCCGGAGCAAAAGAAAAACACCAGTTGGACCCCGGTGGGCCAAGCAACAGACAAGAAGCTCCGGCCCCAACCAACTAAAATGAATAGCTTTAAGTCGGGGCCATCATAGAGTCTGACGCCCGACCCACCGGCGTGCAATTAAAGAAGGCACCATGATTGGGTTAAAAACTTAGCATGCAAACTGTCGCATAACATTCAAGTTATAACCTATACGTCTGTAACGTGTTATGATATTTCTGAACTGAAAAGAAAAATCGTTGATTCCTTTAAGTTTCTTACATTTGTAAACCAAGTCACCAAAATTCAGGTTCCGAAAGGCCCTCACTTAAAAGCGTCTTGAACCCAACATTATATTTGGAAATCATCAATTCATAGTGTCTACGATAAAATTTAGAAAAGGTTTTTCGAAGTTTATGATACCGATAGCCCTGTTGGAGAAGTTTTGCCGTTAAACATTTATTTCGAGCGTTGAAGTCTGTAACATGATTGCAGACTCTAGCAAACCTAATAAGTTGCGAAATGTATACACCATCAGAAGCACGACGAGGAACGTCACCATCCAAAAAAGGAAAATTTACTATATCAAAATCAAAGTCATCGCGCTTATCATAAATTTTAGAAGAAACAAATCCATTTGAAACAGAAAGATGTAGATCTAAAAAAGGGGCTTCGGTATCTGAGATATTAGCTTTGTTTAACTGAAGTTCAGGTGGATAAATTTGATTGACCATACCTTCAAAATAAGGGTTGTCAATGTTCAAAAGGTCATCGATGTACCTAGATGTGGAATTAAAAGCCTCGATAACATCAGCTTGATTATCATGGTTAAGAGAATCCATGAAATCTCTTTCGTAGCAGTATAAAAATAAATCAGCTACGAGAGGTGCGCAATTTGTACCCATCGGAATTCCAACAATTTGTCTGTATAACTTGGTCCCAAATCTAATATAAATATTATCAAAGAGATAGGACAAGGCGTCGCACACATTCTGACATGACCAAAGTGTATTCCGACTTTGGTCAGAGGAAGTGAAAAAAGCCTTTCTGTCATTACATGCCAAATAAAGTGAACCATAGTTTTTAATGCCCTTTTGAAGGTCCACTCTATGAAACCCAGAAGTTTTTCTTTAATTAGATTATGTGGTAATGTTGTATAGATTATGTGGTAATGTATATTATTTGCGCAAACTTCATTATATGATCATCATAATGAAGTTTGCGTGTATAGTGAAGTTTGCGCATATAATGAAGTTATCGAACTATATAATCAACTTGATGCATATAAAGACAATAGCCCATAATATAATGAGAAACATGCATAATCTAATGAGGTTGTATCAGCATATAATGTAAGTCTACCATAATAAAAAGATGGTTACTCATCATATAATGTAAGTCTACCATAATTTAAAGATGTTTACTCATCATATAATGAAAATTTTCATAATATAAAGAACCTGGATTTCTCATTATATAATGCAAACTATACAACATATAATCAAATGTGAGCAGGATATAATGACGATGATGAATCAAATGTTTTTTATTCCTTACCATCAGACAGCTTTGGCGTTCCATAATAACAGGTTTCATCAAGGTTTCTGCAGGTAATAAAAATCGTTACTTGCAAATCGTAATCTGGTATTTGCCGGTACTGAGCGAAAGTTGTTCTCTTTTCTGGAGTCTTCGCACGCGGAGAGAAATCAACAACGGTTGAACCGAATAAACGTTCAGACAAACATTTAGGAGGTAGAATCTTATTTTAAGCACCAAAAGGTTTTGAAAGTTCTGCGCCTCCTGGTACCATTTCTCAAACTGGACCAATTCTCGAACAATAAATTGATTTACACTAAATAAAACGTAAATGCTTATCCAAACTAATCAACAATATTTTGTCAAATAAATGGGTGACAAAACTGGCACAGTGCCAAGTGCCAGCCTCGTTTTAATGGCCCATCTCGAATGTTTTCTCCCATTTTGCTAATTTCAAAATTTAGCCACCCACCCCACACCTGAGGTTTGACCAGAAATTGATCGACTCAGTATGTCTAGGTGTAACAATTACAAATTACTTGAAGTGGAATACTTATATCACCAATATCTGTACTAAAGCCAACAGAACACTTGAGAATTCTTGAGGAGAAACTTATTTTCTTGCCCCAAGATGTTAAAAAGCAGGCCAGCTTATAAACGACTGGTGCGCCCAGTCCTGGAATATAGAGGTTCTGTTTGGGATCCTCATACTAAAGGCCTTCAGGAGGAATCGGAGAAGGCACAGAATCGTGCCGCTAGATTTGTAACTAGGAATTATACTTTCGAGGAAGGACGTAAAACTGGCATTCTTAATTAACTCAAGTGGGAATCTATCAAGAAAAGGAGGATGGATAATCAACTTATATTGCTATACAAAGGGTTAAGCCAGAATACCTAAAGATGACTTTATACCCAAGACAAGGCATGATAGAAATAATCATTCCATGGCATTTCAGCTACCATCTGCTAATAATTCCAACTTTACTAATTTCCTTCATTCTGATTGGGTGTTTGGAAGACTTTATACTTCAATAAAAGCAATGCGTAAGAATACTCGGTTTTCACCTTAAAACGGTGCGACGTTACGTGATTACGTGACGTTTTTTGAAGAAACGTTGACGTCACCAAATCTAAACGTCAAAAAAGCAATGGATAAACGCGTTATGAATGCGTCGAAATGAATATTTGCAATATTTATTAACATGGACGAGTTTTCTTTTAACAGAACATCGTATGGTAAGTGTTTTAACCTTCTTGTTGTGTGTTGAAATTTGACGTTTGAATTTCTAATGTTCCGAGCACCAGTTCAAAATCGACATGTCTTTCTATCGGTCCAGACGGCGATATTTTCTCCAAAAAAAGAACAATTTTGAATGAAGGGAAGATGTTTTAAAGCTCCCTCTTTTACAGCCTGCCTATTGGAAGCCAGTTATAGCTTCTATTAATTGCGAGAAGTGAGTTCTGTGCTTTGAAAATTTTCAAGATGGCTGCCTCATGAAGATCCTTTTAGCTCTATCCTTCCGCTGGCTATAAAATTTAAATCAACGTAGACAAATGCAGTTTAATGAGACAAAGTTGGAATTATAAGGAATTAATTATTATTTTTGTTGATTTTATCGATGTGTAAACTCAGGCGAATCACTCAAACTTTTTCATAAAGCCCTTCGGGCTTTATCAAGTTTGTGAGTGATTCGCCTGAGTTTACACATCGATAAAATCGACAAAAATAAAATTCATTCCTTAAGTATAGAGGCCTATATTTGTAGTTTCTTTACCCAGACTATCAGGGACTGGAACGACCTTCCTGACTCTCTGTTTTCCACCGCTGGAATGTCAGATGATTGTGTGTCCAAGTTCGTTTCGCTCGTGCGTTCTAGGGACTTATTTCTCCCCATATGAACCCCCTGATGAAATAATGTCTTTTTGCATGTCACCAGTAAACTATTCAGATGTATTTTGAGCGTGCTGAGTATAAAATCCCTCATTATAATAGTTTTGGCTGCTACAACTTCACACCGAATTGTAGACTATATCCTCCGACTACGTGCCTATTTTGGACAGCATTAGTAATATATGTCATGACATATGAAAGCATCCAAACACCTCTAATGTGACTCGAGTTAAAACTCAAAGTTGACAAAATATTAATCAACGTTTTATTGACTTTAAGAAAGCAAAAAGAGATATTGTATCAATATTTTCAAATTAAACAAGGAATTCAGAAACACCGTGTCCAATCGGAACGCCGGAAGAACGGTCGAAATGCCGAATTGGCCTTGTTTGAACGCCCGATTGCGGTAGTTTCTGTTGGAATCACCGCCATTTTGGAAGAAATTAATTGGACCAGGTAAGAAAAACGTTCATTATTAATATCAAAAGATTTCATGACAACACAATCACTAGCTTATTGGGATCTACATACATGCCTCTAACCGCCGATTGTTCTGCTGATGCATAAGCTCTTCTAGGATCTGCAAACATTCGAGGAGATTTTTGTTATGCATGTTCGGTCATACGCTTAAATAGTTTTCGCCCCAAATTGTTTCGTACTATTGTCATTTTCTTCAAAGTATTTACAAAATGCTGGTTGATTTTGCATTTGTACATGACACTATACCATAATAAGCCGATTGCTTGTGTTTGTTTGCCCTAAGAAACATAGGTTTCAATGAAATACCACAAAATCAAAATAACGCCGGATAATACGGTGATCTGAGCTTTCAAACTTTGTATTTAAATAGAGATAATATAGTGTATTTTAAGGTCTTGTACGCAACAGTACGTAATATGCATTGTTTTGTGCAGCCTTAGTTTCTTGGAAGTGAGGAACGACATGATTTTGCCTAACTTTGCTTTGCGACACCTCTGGAAATTAAAATAGTTCAGTGTTCAGTTGCCATCAATTAGGAGGGTGACCGTTGACTTCATTGATAATTTCAATTTTTTCAAAATTTATTTTTTTTTTTCAAATGAACCGTCGTGTGCTGTACAACAGTGTAATGAAATGGCACACAAAACGGAGATAAACCGATTTAATATATTATTGTCTTCATAATTTGAAATCATGTTTATCTAAAAAAGAACTCAAAAGTCAAAAAGTGTATTATTGATTGACTCAAAACAAGTTCATCCCAGGTTTTCGATGTATAAATAAGACGTAACTGCATTAGGATGAACAAATATACCTGGGGGATGTTTATAGCGACGCGATAGCGTCACTCTTATGGTAGAAGGGTGGTAAAATGTTCTGTCATATTCTGTTCTAGATACATTGATAGGACAAAAAAATCTTTCGTCAACCGGAACCGGAATTCGGCGGTAGCGACAAGCAACCACTATTCACGTTGAAACATTCGAAATATTGTGTTGACAAAATTTGTTCGACTGCGACTTCCCTAAATTGACGAATTAAACAACGATACTTACTCAAGAACATCTGTCGTTTTTGTTCCCGATAGATAACGACAACATGACGTCACAGTTTTCTTAAATATGACGTCACATGGTTGCGCTCGGTTAACTGCACAGTACACGACCGTCGTCGCACCGACGAAGGTTCGAATGAAACAGAACGATCTCCCTTATTTCGGACTGGTCTATCCTAAAAATACAGATCTAGAACTATATGTTGTACGGAAATTATTGTAAATTGTGCAAAAAGAAAAAAAAAAAATGAAGAATTTTATGCCTCATTCCCTTTTGTGTCCCAGATCATTTGGATGCGGTCCTACCCGGGGGTTCTTAACTGCCTGCTCCCTGAAAGACAAATGACTTTTCCTAGCTCCCTGAATTGTTTGCCTAATATCCCTGTCCATAATAAATTATGCGCCTTCTCCCAAAATTCTCAAAACTTCTGGTAGGGCCCCAGGGTGAGGGACTTATCAGCTTTTAAAATTATTGGCGCAATAGGAGCAGCGCGTCGCGCCAAAGGTGGTGCCTTATTCCATATTACTGGTTCTAACCTGGAGGTTTTATTGTTTGTTTGTTTGTTTGTTTGTTTGTTGTTTAACGACGCATCAACCCTGATGGGTCATTAGCGTCTAACAAGGTTAAACGTTAAAATATATTGAACTCGTATTAAAAAGTAACACTAAGTAAGATATAAATGTCGTTGTAAAGAAACGATATATGAAATAGTAAGATTGGTGATTTAAAAATTATATTTTATAAAACAGATTTACTTGTCTAAGAAATGATAAAATCTTTCCAACGGGTACATCTTTGAACAATTCTTTCAAGTTATTAGCCTGAAAACAAGAAACTCGCTCTGCTGCAAAGTCAGTGCATTCTAAAAGAAAGTGTTTAACTGTGAATGGTGTATCACAGCCAATGCATTTAGGTTCATCTTCTCGCTTTAATAAGTGGGAATGTGTTATTCTTGTATGACCAATTCGGAGACGAGCAAGAACGATTTCTTCTCGTCTCGAAAGTTTATGAATTGCTTTTGGTCGTTTAACGATCGGTTCGACTTCCCTCAATTTATCAAACTTCGCTCCGTTCCAGATTGTTTGCCATTTGTCAGAGATGTACTCGTTAATAAAAGGTTTAAAATTGACATAAGGAATTTTAAAAACGGTTTCTTCTAGATTTAACGATTCTTTAGCGTTCTTATCAACTTTCTCATTTCCATATATACCTATATGACTGGGAACCCAGAAATAGATAATTGTTTTCAATTCCGAGATGGTATGATGTTTTATTAATAGTTTTTGTATTTGAGGGTTTTTGGATGATGTATGGTTTAAGGCCTGTAGAACCGACATAGAGTCAGAAAAAATAATAAATTTGTCCTTTAAGTTACTTTCATTTATGAAGTCTAAAGCTAAGTCTATAGCTTTAGCTTCCGCTGTGAAAATTGAAGAGCCATCAGGTAAACGTAATGTTTTGCAATTGCCGTTTGTAAAAGAAGCACAACCAACTTTGTTTTCTTCTTTTGAACCATCAGTATAAATACATTGATAGTCAATAAATTGAGATTGTAGTTGATGAAAACTTTCTTTTAGAAGGTGTGGATTTGATTCGGATTTTTTTCCCTGAATGTAGAGTCAAATTAATTTCTGGTTTTCTAATGCACCATGGTGGTATTTCGGAAACAAAATGGTCTTCTATTTTATCTTTTTGGATGTTTGCTGATTCTAAAAGTGGTGCAACTCGTAAACCAAAGGACCGGATGACATTTGGTTTTCTTTCATAAAGCTGTACGACCTCTTCAGAAATATATGGCGGAAAAGACACCTTATGAACTGGATTTGATGGATTAGCCGCAATTCTAATGGCGTACTGTAGGGCACGTTTCTCTCGTCGTAAATATAGAGATGGCTCTTCAGCCTCAACATAGAGGCTTTGTACAGGTGATGTTCGAAAAGCACCTAGAGCTAATCTTAGGCCTTGGTGGTGAACTGCATCAAGAGAACTGATATATGATGGTCTTGCCGATCCATACACGATGGATCCATAATCTAATTTTGAACGAATGAGGGAACGGTATAGCTGTAGAAGGACAGTGCGATCAGCACCCCAGTCTGTGTGTGATAATACTTTCAGTAAGTTTAATGCTTTTAGGCATTTGGCTTTTAAGTACTTGATATGTGGTATGAAAGAAAGTTTACGATCAAAAAGAACTCCAAGAAATTTAAAATCTTCAACTACTGGAATAAGAGATCCATATAAATAGAGTTCGGGATCGTTGTGTACTTTCCGTAGTTGACAGAAATGTACACATTGTGTTTTCGACTTGGAAAATTTGAAACCATTATGTGAGGCCCAGTTTTCTATTCTGTTAATGCACTGCTGTAAGTGCCTTTCGATAGTTCTCATACTTTTTGACCTGTAACACATACAGAAATCATCTACATATAATGATCCATCTGTTTTAGTATCCAAGCAGTCCATTATGCTATTTATCTTAATATTGAACAATGTTGTAGACAAGATGCTCCCTTGTGGGACACCTTGTGCTTGATCAAACTTTTCGGATAAAGTCGATCCAACACGAACCTGGATCCAGCGATCCGCAAGGAAATTTTCAATAAATGTAGCTAATCTTCCTCGTATTCCGAGATCATGTAGATCTCGCATAATACCATGTCTCCAGGTGGTATCATAAGCTTTTTCCAAGTCGAAAAACACAGCAACAACATGCTCCTTTGCAACAAAGGCATCACGAATAAAGGTTTCCAGTCTTACTAAATTGTCGTTGGTACTTCGTTCAGAACGGAAGCCCGACTGAACAGGAGATATAAGGTTATTACTTTCTAAGTACCATACAAGTCTTACATTTATCATTCTCTCTAAAGTTTTGCAAAGACAACTTGTAAGTGCTATCGGTCTATAGCTGTTAGGTTCTGCATGGTCTTTTCCCGGTTTAGGAATTGGTATTATAGTGGCTAGTTCCCAACTTTCGGGAAACTTTCCAGTTCCCCACATATCATTAAATATATCTAAGAGAGCTTGAAGTGATTTTGGTGGAAGATGTTTTAACATTTGATAGTGAACTTCGTCGGGACCTGTTGCTGTATCATGGGCTTTACTGATGGCGTCTTTTAGTTCATCTAAATTAAATGGAGTATTATCTTCTTCATTATTTGAGGATTTAAAGTTTAACTTAGTCTTTTCCTGTTCTTTCTTGTATTTTTGAAATTCCTCTGAATAATGACTAGTTGAGGAATTTGAACAAAATTGTGATGCCAAAGTATCTGCTATGTCTTGTTTTGTGGAAGCTGTTTCGTTCGCATTGTTGAAATTGTAATTAAGATGGTGATAAGAAGCAGATTTAGATTTACCGGATATTTTCCTGACCATGTCCCAAACTTTTTTAGTGGGTGTTTTGTAATTCAAATTCGATACGTATGTTCTCCATGATTTGCGTTTTGCAGACTTTATAGTCCGACGGGCTTTTGCTCTAGAATTCCTATAATTGTTTAAATTTTCATGCGTTGGGAACTTGCAGAACTTCGACAAAGTGTCTTTCCGTTGTTTGATTGCTTCTTTACAGTCGTCGTTATACCATGGGTTACTTTTCTTTGGGTTTGTCGAGGTTTTGGGGATACATTTCTCAGATATATTTATTAAAGAAGAGGTGAAGTCAGTTATAGGATCAGAAGAATCAGAGAGAAAAGTATCAGTAAGGGACTCATTACATAAAGTATGAAATAAATCCCAATCTGCTTTATTCAATTTCCATTTGGGATTATGGGCTTCATCATGAGTCTGAACGCTTTCAATCAAAATTGGAAAGTGGTCAGATCCACGTTGATCTTCACAAACAGACCAGTCATAGTCAAGATAGAGAGAAGGGTGACAGAGTGAAAGATCAAGGGATGAGAAAGTGCCTTTACCAGAATCTAGATAAGTGTTAGATTTATCATTCATCGAACAAATGTCGTTTTTCTTGATGAAATCCTCGATTAATTCTCCTCTGGGATCATTGTCATTACAACCCCAAAGCACATTGTGACCATTGAAGTCACCTACCAACATATAGGGTGAAGGAAGTTGTTGAAGTAAAGAAGTGAGTTGTTCAGATCTTAAAAGATAAGAGGGAGGGATATAGACTGAGCAGAAAGTTATCTCTTTCTCGAGTGTAACAGAAACAGCTACCGCTTGTAGACCCATTTTAAGTTTAATTTGACGTTGTGGTAATGTTGAATGGACAAGTAAAGAGCTTCCACCAGATGCTCTTAGACAATCCAAGTGAATGTGATTGTAAACATTAAAGCCTTTCAAAGTAAACGTGTCATTAGGTTTGAGGAAAGTTTCTTGAAGACAGAAAACAGAAGGTCTAAGTAGTGACAAAAGAAGTAGTAGTTCTTCAAAACGTGGTTTTACACCTCGACAATTCCATTGTATTATTTTATATTTGCTGCCCATTAAATAATTTAGAGAGGAGATTTAGATGCGGGACCTTTTGTTTAAATGTAGACTGGAAACTTCTACTTTGGAGCTGTGATTGGTGACCGAGGACGATGGCCACAGGAACCAGGGCGCGAGGCAACCTCGTCCATCTCCATGGCATCGTCATTAGCCAGAGCTCCAAATTTGTTAAACTGTTGGACGGGATCATCTGATCCCTTCTGCACCCTACTAGATGCAGAATGTGGTTTTGCGTTTGTACTCGGTTGATTAGGTTTATTTGTTTTTTGCGTTTACGGTTGCTTGATCTGATGTTGATTTCTGATTTTGATGACTAATTGTTTTGTTTGGCTTTCTAGCAATCAGAACTTTTGAACTCTCAGTGATTTTGCAGTCTTCGTCACTGTATTGTGTGGCAATTGTTTTCGTTTCTGGCTTTGCAGCAAAAGATTTAACTACTTGTGAAAAACTGAATTCAGGCTTCTGTTCACTTTGTTTTCTGTCTTCAATATAGGTTAAGTTCTGTGTTACCTTTAGGCGCATTATTTCTTTTTCTTTCTTCCATGTTTCGCATTCATTGGACCTAGATAGATGTCCTCCGCCACCTGGAGGTTTTAGTCATGTAATAATAAATCAGTACATGATACGAGATAAAACACCACCCTCACTTTACTTGGATATCTAGAACAATGTCACAAAGGAGGACAGGAGTTGAATCGATTAAAAGTTCCTAATGACTTGAACATACGGGTCCTTCTTAGATAAACTGCAACAGCACTCGGAAATTTTGATGCAATAAAAATAGCTTTTCAAAAGTGGGTGGGGTCAAATAGACAGTTGCAAATGAAAGAAGATATGTTGAAATGTTGAAATGACAAAATAAACAATTTTAGAGTATTATATGGTCGAGTATTATCTGGTCGTTTTCTATATTTTTTTTTCTTTTTAAAAAAAAAAAAATGCGAAATTTTCGGACGTTTTTTGTGACAAAAATTTGCACGAATTTTAAGCATCAAAAATAGACTACCAGTACGTTTTTTTCTGTATTCTTTTATTATTAAACTGTTAACAATGAACTGTTCTGTTATTTTAGCCATGATAATTTGGCTATTATATCTTCCTTGAAACTTCCCAGGATTTTGAAATATGCTGATCGGACGTTTCCCTGTCAGCTAAAAAACGTGTATATTTACCGTTTTTCATCTCCTTAATCATGCTGCTTTTTCTTACATTTGATATTGTATGGTGCGTTTAAACACTCTTTATTGCAATTTAATATGTCATTTGCAACTGGAAAGCAACACTAACTTTGCAAAAACGAACTCTAACTTTGCAAAAACGAACTACATAACGTACAAAGAGTGTTGGTCAAAGTTTTACGTACCTAACTTCTCCCATTAAATCGTCCGTTGGGCCGAACATAGCAAAGAGCGAATGCTGAACGTAATAAAATTGTGTACTACGTCATCATTTTTTGTGGCTTCCGTTCCTTGCGTTGTTTTTGCAAAAATGGAGGTAAGAAACAATCGGTCAGAATGTTTATTGGAAACCACGTCCGTAACGAATCATAACAACGATTCCAGGGTACACTGCACATAAATTGTTTATTTATCCGGACATGATGATTAAATGAAATTCGAATGAATTGTTCATGTAAACTCGCTGTCGATGTCAGTTTGATTCAAAAAGAAATGGACGTAAGCTATTGACAGTTACGATTTAATTGTACGTTAGATGTGACTTGAATACCACGTGTCTACTTCACGTACGAAACAAAATGAGTAATGTGGTAACATTTTATACATATTAGGAATTAGGGCATGTTTGCATAAAATGTTAAACGTTTCTGTAGGCTATTTTTTGAAAATATAAGCCAGATTATTTCGAATGCCCTGCGTTTGTTAACTGTTGTCAAATGTACGTTTATTTTGACAGTGCCAAAATTGAGGACGTCATTCTTGAGAAGAGCCAGATTCCTTTTAGTTACGTCCGTAGGAGATCAATTATATTCTGTACTTATATCACAGACATCAATTTTTAACAGGCGTGTACAATAACAGCTGGAATTACTAAATTATAGATGATTATATTACACGTATGAGTAAGAGATCAAAGCTCATACAATCGGTCTATAAAGGTACGTTACTAACTGACGTAAATGTACGTGACTGTCCCAGGAAAATCTTTAACTAGTGTACATAAAATAATGCTTTTAATTTCTTTCAGGTCACTGACTGGCCCACGGTACGCTACTTTCTAATAGATGGAGAATACGCTATAATGCCCGAAGACATTGTCGGGAGGCTACAGTTCCAGATTTGGAAATGGTAGGATCGCGCGTATATTACAACTTTAAGGTACGTATGGCATCAATACTAAGCAGTTAGGATTAATAATGTGCTCTTCAATGTTATTTTATCTACAGAGTGTTTTGTTAGCTATAGATTTAAGGAATTAAGTTATTTTCTGAATGTACATTTTATTATTTAATGATGAATAAAAATTGTTTTCTTGTCTTTTCAGATGGAAGTCCTTTGATGTTTGGGCTGTAGATGGATCTACATTTTGTTAATTTGTCCTGGTTTGTTGTGCCATTGATCATTAAAGCTGTTTTAAAAACATACTTTTTTCCTTTGCACCCTTAATTCGCAAATGTTTCTGCAGTATAATATTTGACTGATTGATTGATGTTTAACGACGCGTCAACCCTAATGGGTCATTAGCGTCGTCAGAGTTAGCGTCTAAAATTGTAAAATGCATAATTTAGTTCAGAGAAATGGCAGAAGATATGGTAAGAATTTATCAAAGTTATAAATAATTATTCCGCTAGCAAAAAGATAATGTGATTAAGTGGAAATGATATAACTGAAGAAAGGTATAAATATGATTTGTGTTAAAAATTTGTATTTTGTTAAAAAGGTAAGTTCGTTTTAAAAATGATAAAATGCGTTCAACAGATACATTTTTGAACAAATCTTTCCAATTGTTACTTTGAAAGTAGTAACGACGTATATCTATAAAATCAATGCAGTCAAGCAGAAAGTGCTTGACAGTTTATTGTGTGTCACATCCAATACATTGAGGTTTATTTTCTCGTTTAAGTAAATATGAATGTGTCAATCGTGTATGACCAGAATACAGAATACATACAGAATACAACTTTTATTTATAGTCGGACATTTAAACTAAACATTAGCTATGTATAGCTATTAACCGAATTCGAAGACGAGAAAGAACAATCTCTTCCCGTCTCGAAAGTTTGTGAATTAATCTTGGTCGTTTTATATGAGGTACAATTTCCTTCAATTTATTGTCATTTGCTCTGCTCCAAATGGATTGCCATTCGTTAAAGACATACTCGTTGATATAAGATTTAAAATTTACAAAGGGAATTTTAAAATCTGTTTGTTCTAGGCTCAGTGATTCATTTGCTTTATTGTCGACTTGCTCATTACCATATATTCCTACATGACTGGGAACCCAGCAATACACAATAGTTTTAAATTCAGAAATGCTATGATGTTTCAGCAATATATTTTGTATTTGTTGGTTTTTGGAAATTGTATGGTTTAGGGCCAGTATAATATTTAATACCATTTGTCATATATATGAGCCTCTGCACGACAAATCCAACCATTTGGGGATGATAAGGACTGACACTATACAGTCTGTACAAGCATAGAAGACAGTTAAAGGCTTGCAATTGAGGATTTAGAAAGAAGCGTTATGCAAACAAAGGCTGATCTGCACCTTTAATTTTGCTGATGCATATTGTTGGTTTTTCTCATGCAGCGGGTCATATATTAACGCTTATGAACAAGCTCAGCATTAATGTCATTCTTGCATGTGTGTACTGTAGCATTTATGCAACAATAATATGGCAGTCACAATCAACATAATTGTAAATGTGAGATTATTAAAGTAAAAACAGGAAGCCCAAAAATGGATACAATTAAAAATTTTAAATCCCAAGACATCAAGCGGGAAATGACAAAACAAGACATGTTACCTAAAAAATTATAAGGATACAACTATATGAGCAGTGAGAGTACTAGGTCTTTCCTACAAAAGTAGCCATCAAACTTCAACTGAAAGCACCAGAGCTAGGTAGAGAGACTGAACAGTCGATGTAAATCACACTAGAACACACTATGATGGCCCCGACTTAAAGCTATTCATTTTAGTTGGTTGGGGCCGGAGCTTCTTGTCTGTTGCTTGGTCCACCGGGGTTCAACTGGTGTTTTTCTTTTGCTCCGGAGTTAGTAAGTTATTCGGCGCCCAGGGATCTCCATCGTCGGGCAGCTTACTCAATCTGTGATTCCTTGTTTTTGGTTCATCAGGATGTTTATCATGATTTATTTGTTTGTTCTAGATGATTCATTGACTAGTTAGAGATTCACCACGAGGACCGAAGAACTTACTAAATGTTATGAACCACTGCAGAAGCTGAGGGTGAGGTTAGGATCCTGTAAAACCGGTTTAAGCCCGCCAGTAACTTTGTGTTACTGATCGTTCCAAGGCGATACTTCTGTGGTGGTTCTTTTTGTTTTATGTCTTGGTGTTTAATATTTTTGTGCTGTTTGCGCCTTACGTATGTTTTCATATTTTTAATTAAGTTAAGGTAACCGAGTGGCCACCTATTGGGAAAATAGCTGCTCATTCGGCTTACGATATGTTTCATGGTATAAGTGCCTGATTGTTAGTTTGGTTTTTTCCCACCTCGGCTTTTGGAGTGGGAATCTCTTTCTGATTGCGCCTTTTCCTGATCTTTGCCTACTTGTACCTTTTTAATCGATTTGTCAGGGTACAAACTTCCCCTTTGGTCTACATTGTTATTTAAAGTGTTTACCAATACAATGTCTTCATCTTAGTACTGATGTTGCCTTGTTAATAGCTGAAATGGGATACAGTACGATACCACTCACCATGCAAGCTATTTTTAAACAGGAAAACATGCAGCAGAGGGTGACTAACAGCTAATAGGTGCCTAATGAAGTATATAGTCTGGGAACACCGAAATGATAAACAATACCTGAACGCCAATGTTATTATGATACAGTACAATACCACACACCATGTAAGATATGTTATAAGGAGGAAAGCATACTACAGCTAATAGATGTATAAAGCAGGATAAAAAAGGGAAGAAATGGTGCGGACGCTACTGCCTGACATGGTTGAATGAACATTTGTGTCAAAATTTCAATGGTAACGTCCCTAACATTATAGGTAAATAAAGCAATATTTGTTGATGGAAAACCACAAGTTATTCACAAACTGTGCTTTATTAATCAAAGAACAGTTTTTACAGTGTTAAATGGAAACACTTTATTTCGTTTTTGAGGAACATCCGTAACAAAAGAAAGAATACGTTTCCCACATGGATTTCTTAATGGCAAAGAAAACTATGCCCCAAATTTATTCATATGTTCGAGAAATACTGATTTCAACACGGTTTGAGGAGTTTGAAGTGTGTTTACTGATAATTTTCATCGTTTCATTGATGTCAAGGTAACATTAAGGACTGCTAAAAGAATATTAAAAAAATGCTTGATTATGCAAGATCTTTTTATATCAAATTTAGGCAAAATGAATAATTGGTCCATATTAAGCAGAAATGGTTACCAAAAATTGGTTTTTATTTTTTGTATCAATGTCCGGAATTGTTGCAGTTTATCTCAGAAGGACCCATACATGAATTATTTCATTGCGTATTACCCGTTTAAAAGTGTTGAAATATGCATAACCCTGCAAAGTTTAGAAAGAAAGTAGCCGTTTTATCCGGCCTTATTTTAAATTCAACAAATTGTGTTTCAACATTTGATTCAACAGGCAAATAATCAATGAAAATGGCTTTAAAGCATAAAATGTATAATAATACGTATGCATGTACCAGTTGGTGACGACTTTAACGAATATGGAAAAATATTCAGGTATGAAATCGATTTAGCGTTTGGCCGTACCTGCCGATCAATAATCTTCTCGAATGTTTGCAAAACTCAGCAAAGCTTATGCATCAACAGAAGACTCGGTGCCTACATACATACATGTAAATCCAAGTAGGCTATGTCTGATTTTGATATCAAAATTCTCTTTGTTTGTGCGGATAATAAATGCTTTGTGAACTCACCCACCGAAAAGTACCGCAATCCGGCGCCAAAAAGTACGCAAATCCGGAGTTATGACCTCTTTTCCGGCGTTCCGATCGGACACGTTGAGTAAGCTTTTTTTTTTTTTTTTGCATTTCGCTTTATTTTGTATATCTGAAAATGATCTCAAATAGTCTGTTCCAGAATTGGTTCCATAACTGAAGATATCATGATTTTCAAGGAGGAAGACCAATGACCACTTACTGTTACCGACAACTACCAAAATGGAATTCGTTTGAATGCGAGCAGTAGAACAGGTTAAAAGTTAAATTGCTCACAAAAATATCCCCATTACGAAAACATGCCTATGCAATGTATAGAATTTTCTGTAGCTGTAACAATTGAAAATTTTCAATCGAAAAATTTTATTTTCATACCCACGGCATTAATGCCGACAGGTATATAGTATTCGTCTTTCCGTTTGTATGTTAGTTAGTTTGTTCGTTAGTGCGTTCGTAATTCCGGAACATACGTGGAATTTAGGTTAAAAATTTGGTTAAAGTTTCTCTAGAAGTGTATACATATCTCATGAACCAACCGTCAGAAACAATTCATATTTGGACCATAGGTACTATTTAGAGTTTGCTTTGTTTCCATGGGTTTGAACCCCAGGGTGGGGCTAGAAGTCAAAATGTAGGTCACCTTTAAAATGTGCTGTTTACAATATTACTGTTTCTTTTCTAAGTCCATATCTTAACAAACAATAATAGGAATGTATTCTTATTTAGATCATAGATACACTGTAGGGTTTGCTTTTATTTCATGGGGTGTCATCCCCACAGGTGAGGCTAGAATTCAAAATCTAGGACATACTTTTATAATATGATAGATACCATATTGAGCGTTTGAAAGTCTATATTTTGACCTCCACAAAGTTATGTCAGAATGCATTCATACTTACACCATAGGCACCACGTCAGATTCAGACTCTAGTGTCCATGTGAGTGTGAGGTGGCGATGGGGTGGGGGAGGGGCTAGAGGTCCAAATCTAGAACATATTTTAAAATTGTATTTTCTGTACTTTTCAGTACAACCATTTTTAGAGATCATTCATACTTTGACCATAGGTACTCTATAATGTTTGCTTTCTTCTCATATCAGACTTTAGGGTCCAGTCCTGGGGTGGGGGGTCAAAAGAGGTCAAAATCTAGGGCATTTTTTGTTGTTGTTTTATTATTATTATTCGTAGTGGTAGTATTGAAGAATGACATTCTATTTTCATTTTGCGTCCAGGACTGAGGACCTGAACCCCCCAATGTCTGCAATTAAGTCCTAGATTTAGTATACAGCTCTGTATACTGCTGTAATAGATCTGTCATTTTTATACACTCTAGCTAAGTATGGTATACAGCTGGTGTCACATTCCCTAATAAGGTCAGGCTTCGACAATGCATGTGACAAGACATAACAGCAAAATAGGTCAATTTTATAAATTTTGGTCATTTTCAAAGATACTGTCAGCCTCTACTCCCCCAAGTCATTTGGTGGTAAATAATTTGCTAGGTATATACCCTAGCTAGGTATGGTTTATAGCTGGTTTCACATTCCCTTATATGGTCAGGTTTGAACATTGCATATGACCAGACTTTACAGATAATTTATAAAGTTTGGTCAGTTTCAATACTGTTAGCCTCTACTCTATCAAGGTTTCCTCTACTCTATCAAGGTTTTTTTCTCTCTTTTCCCCCGAATCATTTGGTGATTAATGGTTTGCTAGGTATATACCCTAGCTAGGTATGGTATACAGTTGGTGTCACATTCCATAATAAGGTCAGATGTGGACATTAAAAATGACCAGACTTTACAACAAAATAGGTCAATTTTATAAATTGTGATGATTTTCAAACATCAGGTTGATACTGCCAGTCTCTACTCCACTCCACCAAATCATTTGTTGGTTAATAGTTTGCTAGGTATATACCCTAGCTAGGTATTGTATATATCTGGTGTCACTTAACCTAATAAGGTCAGATATGGACATTGCATATGACCAGATTTTACAGTAAATAGGTCAACTTTATAAATTTTGGTCAGTTTATACTGTCAGCCTCTACCCCCCCCCCAAATCGTTTGCTGCTTAATGGTTTGCTAGGTATATACCCTAGCTAGGTATGGTATATAGCTGGTGTCACATTCTCTAATAAGGTCAGGTTTGGACATTGCATGTGACCATACATTACAACAAAATAGGTCAATTTTATAAATTTTGGTCATTTTCAAAGATAAGTTCGATACTATCAGCCTCTACTCCCCGAAATCATTTGGTGGTTAATAGTTTGCTAGGTATATACCCTAGCTAGGTATTGTATATATCTGGTGTCACTTTACCTAATAAGGTCAGATATGGACATTGCATATGATCAGATTTTACAGTAAATAGGTCAATTTTATAAATTTTGGTCAGTTTTATACTGTCAGTCTCTACCCCCCCCCCCAAATCGTTTGCTGCTTAATAGTTTGCTAGGTATATACCCTAGCTAGGTATGGTATATAGCTGGTGTCACATTCCCTAATAAGGGCAGGTTTGGACATTGCATGTGACCAGACATAACAGCAAAATATGTCAATTTTATTAAATTTGGGTCATTTTCAAAGATCGGTTCGATACTGTCAGCCTCTACTCCCCCGAATCATTTGGTGATTAATGGTTTGCTAGGTATATACCCTACCTAGGTATGGTATACAGTTGGTGTCACATTCCATAATAAGGTCAGATGTGGACATTAAAAATGACCAGACTTTACAACAAAAAAGGTCAATTTTATAAATTGTGATGATTTTCAAACATCAGTTTGATACTGCCAGTCTCTACTCCACTCCACCAAATCATTTGGTGGTTAATGACTTGCTAGGTATATATAGCCTAACTAGGTATGGTATACAACTGGTGTCACATTCCCTAATAAGGCCATATTTGGGTATGCAAAGATGAGTCGAAGCAATAGAAGAAACGTAAAGGGTAGTGAATCAACCACCAAACCCACTTCTAGGACAGACCATAGTTACACATCTACACCAGTTCCTCGAGATCTATACAATGATGAATCAGAACATGAATTAGTACCATTTGAATGTAATGACTGTAAAAAAGTTATTCACAGCATGGACTCGCCCGCGGAATGTGATTTTTGTGAAAACAATTACTGTTTTAAATGCTCTAAAGTTGAAAGTAAAGAAGCTAACTAACGATTGGGGTCAGAAAAAGATGAGGACGGGATCATGTGGTTCTGTTACCAGGTTACCACTGTCGGACTAGCTTTTCAGGAGTAAGGAAAATGGTCTGTCGAGTTACTAATATAGAGCAAAAACTATTTGACTTAAAGGAAAAAACAAGAAGCATTCGATAAACGGTTGGAAGAATAAGAGTCTGTAGGGATAGAAAATAAAGTAAAGGAGGCTATCACTGAACAGAAAAGGAAAATATCCGCAAACTTAACATAATGGTTTTTGGTCTCCCTGGGAGCGACAGGGATACACCTGATGAGAGAAACAGCGATGATCAGGACAGAATTTTGAACATAGCAAGCACAGGTATATATAGCCTAAGTAGGTATGGTATACAGCTGGTGTCACATTCCCTAATAAGGCCATATTTAGGCATTGCATACAGCAAAATATGTCGCCGTATTTAACGGTAATTCCGTGTTTTATAACAGCAGTCGTATATATGCCGGTTGCAGTTGTCTCTCTTGAATGTTTCGTCAGGAAGCTTGTTGTCAGAAGTTATTGTCAGAAAGTTTGATTTTAGCGGTGAATGTTTAAAGACTGGCAGACCTGGCAATCCCCATCATGATTCTCGGAAAAAAAAAAAAAAAAAAAAAAAAAAAAAAAAAAAAAATCAAAACACACATTTGTAATGGAAGATCCTCATGCCGTTAAAGGAGAACGCAATATTCAACTACAATACATTTTAAACTAAAGAACTTGTCAAAGCATACATTTTGGTGCAAATTTTGTTCAAATCGGTCAAGGAATAAGTGAGACGTTGACATTTGAAATATTGGAACGAAGTGACTTTTGTCGGCCATTTTGAATATTTAATTAGAAAACTGTAAAATCTTAAACTTTGAATAAAATTCATATTTCAAAACTGACATGGTGAAATATGGCTAGAAGTGATAGTAAGTCAATAGTAGAAAACATTCAAGCAAACATTAACAGAAAAATATTAATATTAAATCATTTATCTTGATTATGCATATTTAATTAGGGCTTTATAACGTCATAAAGCCTCATGAATATCCAAGATGGCCGCCTCCATAAACAAACATTGATGAATATTCAAACCAACATAACTTTCTTATTTTTGCATCCGATTTTAATAAAACCATAGTGTTAAGCAAGGCGAGTTCTTTCATTTAAGATGCATTGTATTTCAACCTTGTCTTTCCCTTTAAACCTGGGGAGAAGCAAAACTAAGAGTAAATGGTTGCTGAAAAGCTTGATGCCGGTGGCTTCATTGGAGTTGGTGAAGTTGGCCTGAATTTTCATTTTGACTTCTGCAAGTGCAGACCGCCTTGTCGAAGTAATGAGGATTGCATTCGTCCACGTTTGTTTTCTTCACGGAAAGATACCGTTAGCTAATCAGCATAATCTAACACTTGTTTTACACTGCTGGGTTAATGGTGATGGAGCTGTTTTAGAGAAAGTAAGGATGATTTTGACAAGAGAAACCTAAACTCATCTGATAATTCTTTTGCACTGTTTTATTGATTCTTTGAAAAGATGGAAAATTGGTAAGTTATTTTCCCAAATGTCATGTTTGGCATTTCATCGAGAAGTGTGACTATCTTACAAAAGAAACTCTGACTAAATTCCCATTTGAGAAGATTGTGCTTGAGACTGATGCTCCATATCTGCATGACTTGAAACTGATAAAATGTAACTGCAATAAAACTTGTAGGATGCCTGTTCTTACATCTTGGTCTTAAGGCGTTGACTTTTACATTTGCGTGCAAATTTACATAACCTCCAAGACGGCGTCAAAGTTAAGTGTTCTGGCTGTAGCGACTCTAATTTCTACTCTAGTAGTTGGGTTTGAACTAAATGTTTAGACATGTACTTTTAATAATGATGTTCTGCGATGCAAGTATCAGGGAACAGGACAGTATAGCACGGACCTGATCCTGTACGGTGTGCGAATCATTCAAATGGATCGTTGCAATGACTGCCAATTCAGCATTCAGAAAGAACATGCTCCTGACCTAGAGAATTTTCATTTAATTGAGATGTTCAATGCAGACAAGTCAGATTTCACCTGACAGTGTCACTGACTATGAAAGGAGTCAGATGTGCTGATCAGGTAAATCCCAAAATACCCCATTTTTTCAGTATTCACAAACATGGTATGTTTTTTTCAAAAATGTAGTGTTAACCCTATAGAGAAACCCTACGATTTATAATATAATAGCCTTGAGGTGTTGACTTTTACCTTCGCGAAATTGACATAAATTCCAAGATGGCGTCAACGACAGTTGTTTTCATTTTTGCATCTTTAGTTTGCTGGAATAGAGGGTTAAGCATGTTCAGTATCAATTTCCAATCATGTAGTTCGGATGGGGACATACTTCTTTTCAAGTATCAGGGTGCAGGGCTCTACACAGCTGATGTAATCCTCAGCGGAGTCAAGAGTATCAGAAAGTGGCCCTCTAGTGTTTTGGAAAGATCATGAACTCGAATACCCACAACTCGCAAAACTGGCAAAAACGTATCTTGCCATTCAGGCTTCATCCACTGCAGTAGAGAGACTCTTTAGTATTGCGGGCAAGGTTTTTAGACCTGACAGATGCAGGCTTAAGGATGAAAATTTTGAGAGACTTATGTTGATGCGGTGCAATACTGAAGTTCCAAAATCAGCAACTAAATGTAAAATGTTGAACCTGTAAAATGTATAAGACTTAAGTGACTAGAAAATGATCTGAAAATCATTTGCACTGGAAAAGCTTTAATGTCTTTTAATGCGTTTATGTCATTATCATTTGAGCCTGTGCGTGAGAAAACCAACAATTTGGGTTCCGACCAGGTCCGACACAAACCGGCCTGTACAGTCACAGAAGATGGTTAGAGGCTAGAAATTTTGGATTCAGAAAGTAGAGAAATTGTACTATCCGTGTAGCGAAAACAAAGGCACAGATCAGCTTCGCAGTTACTGCGAAGCTGATCTGTGCCTTTGTTTTCGCCTATGCAGATCGTTGGTTTTCCCATGCGGTGGCTCATTTGAGTTTTTAAATTTGAACTTTGGCTTTTGTTTTAATATGTTTAGTTACTTTAGTACTCAGAAGTACTCATAGTACCAATGAGTACTTTTATAAAATACTCCATCATGGAAACATCTCCGTTTGAAACTTACCCCAGATTTGCAACTTACACATAGTAAAAATGGGGGAAATCAGGGTAGGTATAGAAATTATCGGTTTCTCATATTAATCCAAAAAATCATTTATTGTATGTATCTGTTTTCATCGAATCGATGGGGTGACCATAACAGATACTCAAAATACATAATTTCATGGACAGCAAATGTAATTAATGCAAAAATACAATCAAAATCAGCTGAATAATAGAATACTTTAAGGAAACATCTTCCGTAATGCAGGACTTTTCAAAATGCCAGTAATCAGTACTTACTCGAGTACTGTACCTCAGTACTCACTCCATCCCTGCTAAATTGGAGGATAGAAGGCAAACAGGTGCCATCATGGCAACAAGAAGTCCGGCATAAAGGCATAATTAGATTCTATGGGAAGCCCTCGAAGTGACGAAGTGTTGTACAAGCGTCACACCATGCAGGATGGTACAGCGGAATACATGCAATTGATAGCACCTTCATCTCTGAGACGAGAAGTTTATTATCAAATGCATAATTCCATAATGGGTGGAGGCCATAAAGGCAGTAAGAAGACCCAGCGTAGCTTCTACTGGTACAAGATGAAGGAAGACATTAACATGTAAGTAGCTGTGATATATGCGCCCAGAGCAAGAAACCGAACAAAATGCTTAGAGCCCACTTAGGTTTGCTTTAAGTAGGAGTACCTATGGACAGGTTGAACGCCGAGGGGAAATCGCTAGATGCTAGTGATATCCGACCAATTCAGTAAATGGGTTGAATTTCTTCCCGTACCCATCATGTGGGGTGGTAAAAACAAGATTACTTCATCATGTTTTATCGTTACAAATAAAGGTAACAGAATACCTAAGATGCTTGACGACTACACTGTTGATAAGGAATATTATATCGTGTTTCCGTAATCGAGTATAGGTGGCTACTATGCGACCTAAGGCTATAGAGTGGAGTTACTGGTTACAACATCTAAGCGGTATATACTACCATATTCACACCTAAGAGCAGGACAAGACATTACAGATATCATACATTGCAGAAACGTTGATTTGTGTGTGACAAGTTATTTTAGAGTATAGGTGGCTACTATGCGACCTAAGGCTATAGAGTGGAGTTACTGGTTACAACATCTAAGCGGTATATACTACCATATTCACACCTAAGAGCAGGACAAGACATTACAGATATCATACATTGCAGAAACGTTGATTTGTGTGTGACAAGTTATTTTAGAGTATCGCTATTTGTTTTTAGATTCAGCAGAAGAAAAGGTGGCCGTTGATTGGTGGCTAAAGAAATTTTAGGCAGCGACAGGCTAGTGATAGCATGTCAATTTGATTAGCCTTAAAGTCACCATCTGATTTTATATTTCTAAATGTCCGAGATCCTGAGGACTTCGATAGACTCGATGATCCAAATTCATGACGCATACATGCGTGACATCAGCAGACATCCGAGGAACAACCAGAACCATTCGGGGGAATGTGAGTGGACACGCAACCTCATGGTGAAGCTGATGGCGGTCCAAAGGAAAATGATAAACGCCATAGACCAGAAGCTCGCCAGTGAGCAGTGCAAGCTGGAAAGGACCCGGGCAAGGGTTCAACAGATGCAGGAGTGGGTGGACAAAATTGAGAAGGACATGTACTCCTCATACAATGAGTGACATGAAGATATATATATGTATTGTAACTAGGACAAAACATTTCCTGTCGATACGTATGACGGATGGCTTAGCTATACAGATTATCTGACAGCGGTGCTGTTAATACATGACATTGAAATATTATAGTCTGTCAAGTGCGCGAGGCCCTGAGGACTTCAATAGACTCGATGATCCAAATTCTCGACGCCTGTGGGCGTGACATCAGAAGACACCTGGTGAATAACCAGAATTCAAGCTGAAGAGTACCCATGGAAAGGTACAAGTAGGCAAAGATCAGGAAAAGGCGCAATCAGAAAAAGACTCCCACTCCAAAAACCGAGGTGGGAAAAAACCAAACTAACAATCAGGTACTTATACCATGAAACATATCGTAAGCCGAATGAGCAGCTATTTTCCCAATAGCTCAGTTACCTTAACTAAAAATATGAAAACATACATAAGGCGCCAACAGCACAAAAAAATTAAACACAAAGACATAAAACAAAAAGAACCACCACAGAAGTATCGCCTTGGAACGATCAGTAACACAAAGCTACTGGCGGGCTTAAACCGGTTTTACTTATCCGGTTTTGGAGTCGACTTGTCCTTGTCAAACTGAACACTAAACAGGGTATATTGTCTTCTTGAACCCCTGTCCATTATTAGTAATAATGCTGAGGCTGTTGACATGTCCTTTATACCTCAGAATGTCCAGCCTACAGCAGCCTTATGTTAACACCCGTGGCAGGGCGTACGAGTGCAGTCGATGTGGTGACAAGGTGTTAGATATCAAAGTTAAGGTGATGGCACATATCTACGAAACCCATCTGAAGATAGACCAGGCCCCATTTTATAGCACAGTATGTCAAGCAGTGGCGGTGACAGCCCAGAGATTGGTGATCCACTACCAGTCACAGACCCACATAAAACGGTGTTTGGCAGAAGGCGCAAGATCCGAGGAAGTGTCTGTGATTAATCAACAGCCATACAATTTACAACAGCCGAGGGACCTTGTAAACTGTGAAATGGAGATTTAAAGGACAGTCTTTCACAGGCGTGTCAGGGAAACCTCTGCTAGTCCCCAACCAGCCACTACGGCTCCGTATCTGTCGCCCATGTCGCCAGACATCATTCAGGCGGCTATGAAGTCGACCAGGTAGGCAACACTAGAGTAGGATGACGTAATCGATGCTATCAGGCACCATGTATTGGATTTCGACGACGGAATTCTATGATGGAGGACATCTGGTTGGGTCAGGTCCAGGAAAAAGTTACTGAACCCGTACCAGAAGTACCGGCAGCCCATGATCCAGGCCAATCCTATCCAGCAAGTCAACCCACAGGTCCCTGTGGTAGTGGTAGAAGCCCCAAGAGCACCATAGGCCGAGTTGGCCACAGTGGCCCAGCAGATTAATCAAATACTAGAGTGGATAAGGCAGCACATGATTCTACAGACAAATGCTTAGTCTGTGTTTTGTGGTGTTTTCATGGTACCTCTATATTCTGATTGCACATACTATATAATATGCCTAATGCAAAATTAATGGTATCTAAATTGAACTTTTTTCAGATGAATGTAAATATATTTAACTTAAGATTATTAAAAGTATACTCTTGCTCAATGTTTTACACGAGTAAACAGCCCATGATCCAGGCCAATCCTATCCAGCAAGTCAACCCACAGGTCCCTGTGGCAGTGGTAGAAGCCCTAAGTGCACCATGGACCGAGTTGGCCACAGTGGCCCAGCAGATTAATCAAATATAGCAGGGCGGATATGTGAAATGATTGTGCACTTTTTGATAAAAGCATGAAACTTGGTACATGACTATATCTATAATTATAAGAATTTTTTAGGGTCAGTGCCACGTGAAATTCGCCCTGTGACGGCCGCCATCTTGAATTTCAAAATGGCGGCTTTTTCCCATATACAGCCTTTACATTTAGTTATCAGTTTACAGTGTTGCTTTCTTTAAAAGTTTTAAAACCCCCAAATTCAATAAATGAAAATTTCAAGATATCAGATTATGAAAATAAACTCGTAATTTTCAAAGATGGCGGCTATTTTCAAAATGGCCGCCATTAAATTACCTGGAATTTAGTACACACAGTACTAAAAGTGTGATAAAACATGATGTTTTGATCAGAATGAAGGATTTGCATTGATGAAAAGTTCTCGAGCACATAACACCACAAATGCAAGTTACATTTAAGTTTGTATTAGGCAAATTACTAATTAATGATGGCATCTAAAATGGCTACCAAAGTAGGAAAGTATTAGCATATTCTTTTTTTTCTTTCATTTTACATGTAGTTCTTATTTTTGATAAAATTATTTAACATGTATTTGTTTAGTGTATCTAAGTTTTAGTCAATCATCATCATCATCATGATGTCCATTTTTGTCGTCTTTTGTCCTCTACCGAGAATTGTACTTGTCTGACAAGTTATCTTCCTAGACGACTTCTACACAATGATTCTGAGCATCAGCATTGCATGAAGAAAACATGGCCCTGAAAAGTATACACCCTCATACCCCACTTTTGTAAAGCAAAACTGGGGTTTACAGGGGTATACCTATTTTTCTTTTCTTTTTTTTTTTGTTCCAAAACAAAGATTGTGGGTACTCATTAGAACCACCTCGGCGAGGCGGTTTTAATGTGTACCCACAATAAATGTTTTGAGCCAACATTTTAAAATTATCAGAACTCTTCCAATGATTTCTTTAATATTTAATGCTGACAAAATTCTCTGTATATTGTACGGACAAGTTTTCGTAATGGCCCTTTCCAAGCTCCATTCTCATATCACACAACATTTTATCCCATGGTTTCGTTACCAGTCTCTTTTGTGCAACTACGTTTAGCTTGTTTAGCAATCTGGCAATTGTTGTGCTCTACATGCTGTATTTAGCATTATACGGGTAATGAAATTCATTTTACCGTTTGTCAGAAGCAGCAGAAAATGTTGGTGAAGAGGGTAAGCAATTGGCGAAATTTGCCAAAAGCTTATTGTAACAGCCAGTAATGACAAATGGGTCATATTCACAACAAGCAGAAAAGATGTCTACTAGATAACAGACTTTTGGAACAACTTCAATAATTTCATTGTCAACTTCAAGCTTCTTTACCATTCGTCCATCAATAGGACGTTTCTTTCCTAGACATCAGGCCCCTAGATATAACCTCTAGCAAAATGATGCAGCGTGCTATTGGCAGAGCCCTTGTGAACATCCACTAAGACACCAAAGTCCTCAGTCTACCCAATACCAACTCTAACCTTGCTTCTCACATCCCAATACATGTACATGGATTGGACAAGAGGCACTTTCCTAGTTTTCACAGTGTCTATCAGATGAAATCCAATTTGACGCAATTCAATGTTTTCTGCAGGTCAAATGAGGCCATGTAGAGAAGCTTAATATCAGCCGAGTGATTCTCTAAAAATAAAAACTGCATCTATAGAGCCTCAACCTGACATCAAATCACAATGCATCTCATCAAGCTCAGAGTTTTTCCCTTTATGCTCCAACACCTTCACCACTTGTTCAATCAGCATCAAGCCATTGTTGCCTCTGTTCAGAATGTGCCCTTTTCCCTTAAACTGGTGGACAATGAAGCTCTAGTGCCAGTCACTTGGAATGCAACTGTCTACATGGTGATGTCAACCAGATCAGGCACTTTGGGTGTTCCAGTTTTCCCGAGTGACTTCAGAATTTTGGTGATGGTACTTGAAGGCCCGGCTGATTTGCCAGATGCTATATTGCAGATGTCCTTTGTGTTCGACTCATTTCGGTTTTCGACATGGGTTTTCTCAGACTGGTCCTCCAGATTCCAAGGAAATTCAACAGGAGATTTTCATAATGCTTGTTTCTGCTTTCTGGTTTAGCAACAGTTGGTCTTCATCATTCCTGACAGGTTTATCTACCAAGATATCCTGATTGCCACATCATATTAACTTGGTAAAACAAAATACATTTTCTGAATTAGGATATAAAGTCCCCCCCCCCTTCTATTCTACTGGATGAACTCTTACCAGTTGTATGCAGTTTGCCTGACACCAGTCTTACAGCAAATTCAAATCCTTGATGCAAACTATTCCACGTTTAAGATTTTACTAAATCCTGTAAAGATATGTGCATACATCCAGCAAATAAGCTATCATTGAAACAAATTTAGCAAATATATATATATATTCCTCTAAAGGTCAGTGATTCTACATATCCGAATCAATATCTGAATCCGCCTACATTTATTACTAGAGTAACAGGTCATCCCATGCCTGCTTTCTGGCAAGTGCCATACTAATTGCAACCTTTCAATGAGTTATTGGCATCAATGACATCTACGTTAGGACTTCCCATTGCATAGGGTGATGGCTGGAGACTTCAAAATGTCTATCCCTACTAGCTCAAGTGCGAGTTTGTGCCACACATCAAACTGCAGGAGCTGAAGGGTCAAGAGAAACAAGCAGAGTTCCACTTTCTGAAGTAATTTATTTCCTATGTCATAAGACATTGACTTACAACAGAAAAGCACAGTAAATGAGCATATGTCTTCTCTAAGTACAACCTTCTGCATGCTGCAAAAGAAGTATGCAAATTAACCATGGAGAAAGCAGAAATGGTAGTTTAACACGCTGGTAGAGGAAGCAGTAAGGGAGGAGGTCAGGTCCTTTAAACTGTGAAAGGCAGGCAGTAATGTCTATTACAAAAATCACACCTGATGACCATATATGATTTTGACAGCCATTTTGAATGTCAAATATAATGTCATTACTTCTTTTCAAGGATAGTTAACATCAACATACAAAAAATTAATAAGATCTTCAGCAGTTCAAGTTATTCAATCAACATTTTCCTAAAATATGATTTTTTTTCTTTTTGTCCTTTGGCAGCCATCTTGATTACCATTCTGATTTAAATATGCAACTGAAACAATACAGATAGGTAAGATTTTTGTGAAAGTAGAATGTTTCTATTCATTAGAACAGATTAAGAGATTCCCATCCAAAATCATAATATATAGTATCCATATGTAACATACCAATATACACTGTTCAAGAAGCTAAATATGGCAACCATCTTGAGAATTAGCATCATTCTTGATATTTCTAATCAGCCGTATGAGTTTAAGGTTTATGAGAATGTTTATGACAGCAATTTATGTAACATTATTCGAAGAAAGTATGATTTCGGCAATTATATATTAAATGTCATATTGATATAGAAGCTGCAAATAGGTGGCCGCTTTGCAAAAAATAATTAATTTCGGCCATTAGGCCTACAGGACATTTGTGGCACTAAATCTATTTTTGTTTTGATATTATGTACTTGTAACTTGTATTTGTGGCATGTAGTGTGCTTGAAACATTTTATAATGAATAATTCTTCTTTTTATTTACTGCGTCATATTTTCGTCTCGCTAACTTGATTTTTAGTAAATTAATGGCGGCCATTTTTGAAAATAGTCGCCATCTTGAAAACTTTTAAGGTTAAAATACATTAAAATATATCTTGAAATGGATAAGCATTAGAACTTTGGCTTTTGCACTCTTACCCACAATACCAGATTATTGCTTCAGAACCAAAAACCCTCCAGTTCATAAAAGATAATTAAGTGGCTATCAAATCACAGCATGCTCATCGTTTCTGGCAATATGATAATTACAGTGATCCTACCTTGAACAGCATGAGGTCACTACCATATGGTACACATAAAAAGATAGTGTTACTCTCACCCCTTATTTATGCCAATAAATAATTATATCTGTTTAATGTCAAATATTTTGAAATTTTATTTAATAAACCTCTTCTTTTGAAATCTAAAGTACATGTTGCTCATTTCCTACGGTTTGTCTGAAAACATGCTGTTGTAGATCTAACATGGTCTAATAAAACGATTTTCTTCAGTTTTATGGGGCTGGTGGCGATATGACACAAGTCAATTCAAATTTCAAATCAATGTTTTTTTTCGCCTGTACGAAAGTACAGGAAGAGCTATAGCAAACACACCGGCGTCGGCGTTGCTCATATGTTAAAGTTTTTGGTTAAAGTTTTTATAAGTCTATATCTCTTGAACATGCTGATGGATCAAGTTGATACTTTGCATATTACATGAAGTAGATGTTGGTCTTAAGTTTTATGCAGTATAATCATGACCCACCCTGGGTGACGGATCAAGTTGATACTTTGCAGGTTGATAGATATTGGTCTCAAGTGTTATGCTGTACCATTATGACACACCTGGATGACCTTGAGGTCAAGGTCACAGACTTGGCAATTTTGTGTTAGAGTTTTGGTTAAACTTTTTATAAGTATATATGTCTTGAACATGTAGATGTATCTAGTTGATACTTTGCATGTTTGTAGATATTGGTCTGAAGTTTTATGCTGTACCATCACGACCCACCTGAGTGACCTTGAAGTCAAGGTCATGGGTCATAGATTTTGATAGATTTAGTGGCAAAGCACAAGTCAGGCGAGCTACGCTGTCCTGCGACAGCTCTTATTTAGTTTGTTATTTGAGCCGCGATGCGAGAAAACTAGTCTGTGGGATTTCAAAGCAGGTCCGACACAAACCAGTCTGCGCAGTCTTAGCCACTAGTTAGAAGCTTGAAATTTCAGATTAAGAAAGAAGAGGCATTGTACTATCTATCCGGCGAAAACAAAGCGACTGAACTTCATGCAGTATTAAACTGTACAGCTGATTTGTGCCTTTGTTAAAATGCTACATGCAAAATGCCGGTTTTCTCATGATGCGGCACATTTTGTTATAAGTTTGAAAGTAGTAGAGTATGAGCATCAGACCTTGTCTAGAGAAATCTTAATACATGTATTTTACAGTATTTGCGGCAATGAAAAAAGAGTGTATATACATGTATATTGCTGTTTCTAGTTTCTGTTGTTGTTGTCAATATTGTGCTATGCACTATGATTTGAATAATAATTTTACCTTTAAGAACAATCAACTGATGGTATCACTATCCAACTTATTGTATAAGTTGCTACATTTATTTATATTTTGCATGTTCGTTGTTTTCAAACTTGTACTTAAATTTAAATTGAGTCATGACATGAAAAAAAAAACAGTCTTCAGGGTTTCCAAACAGGTCTGACACAAACCGGCCTATACAATCACAGAAGAAAGCTAGAATCTTGAAATGTTGGGTTTAAGTAGAAGAGAATTTTTACTATCTGTGTAGCAAAAAAAACGCTGTTCAGCTTTGCAGTTACTGCACATCTGATCAACGCCTTTGTTTGCGCATAGGCAAAAATCCGGTTTTCTCATGATGCGGATCAGTTGTTTCCATATACAACACTTTACGATATTTGCCACAAAGCAATCTGATTTACCTTTGATTTCTACTTTTTATTAATTTATTTTTATTTTATTTTTGTTTTCATTTATTTATTTATTTATTTATTTATTATCATTATTATTATTATTATTATTTATTTATTTATTTATTTATTTATTTATTTTGAGTGTGTATAATTTCTTGTGCTGATTCCCCCAGAAATCCAGAAATATTTTTTTCTTGCAACTCTGTACATGTATTTATTTCATTCAAATTTTCAAGAAAAATAAAATTGAAAAGTCATGTAAATTGAGCCATGCAATATTCAAACTGAAATGTAAAGCAAAATGTGGATCTACATGTCTATGCAGTAATGCCTTTGCTTTTTGATATATATATGCATATTTCAAAAGATAAGAATAAATGCTAATTGAACACATCTATATTGTTATCTTCAGTTTGCTTTCCTCAGCAGTCCATGCATTATTAATTAGCACCCACACTTGGTAGCCACTATCTCTCTCTCTCCCTGCTGTGATTATTAACTTCCACCAATTATATGCATTAAAAAATATGAAAAATTCAAAAAGTCCAGGAATTGATGGATTTACAGCTGAGTTTTTTAAATTCTTTTGGGTAGACCTAGGTAAATACATTTTAAATTCTGTTAATTATGCCTATAAACATGGTTCTTTGTCGGTCACACAAAATCAAGGTATTATTACTTGTATTCCAAAACCTAATAAACCACGTCATTTCTTGAAAAACTGGAGACCAATTTCACTCTTGAATGTAATTTATAAACTAATGTCATCTGTAATTGCTTATCGTATCAAGTCAGTTTTAGATAAGATTATAAGTAATGACCAGAAAGGATTTATTTCAGGCAGGTATATAGGGGAAAACATTCGAACCATTTATGATATCCTTTTTGAAACTAAACAACAAGAACTCCCTGGATTATTGGTATCTGTGGATTTTCAGCAAGCTTTTGATACTGTCTCCTGGAAATTTATAGACAAAACCTTGGATTATTTTAATTTTGGCCCATCTATTAAAAAATGGATAAAAATATTTCAAACAGGCGCACAATCATGTATTTTACAAAATGGATATCTTTCAGAATCATTTATGTTACAACGGGGTTGTAGGCAAGGAGATCCTATTTCACCTTATATTTTTATTCTATGTGTAGAAATTTTGGGTAAGATGATAAGAGATGACAAAAATTTGCAGGGGATTAAAATTAATAATAAAGAATTTAAATTATGTCAATATGCAGATGATACTCAAGTATTTTTAGATGGATCTGAAAAGTCACTACATCACTTAATGTCAATATTGCAAAGGTTTTATTATATGTCAGGTCTTAAAATAAATGAAGACAAGACAAAGGCTTTATGGATAGGGACAATGTGCAAATCTAATAAAGTAATGTGTAAGAATTATAATCTTGACTGGGAACAAAAACCTTTAAAGATATTAGGAGTAACATTCACCGCTGAAGTTTTTGATATTTGGGCTCACAATGTGGATGAAACAATGCATAAAATCAATTCACTGATAAATATATGGTCAAAAAGAAGGTTGACTTTACCTGGTAAAATAACAATAATCAAATCTTTAATCTTATCAAAATTTACTCATTTATTTCTGGCTCTTCCAAATCCACCAGGGGAATTCCAAAAACTCTTGGAGCGAAAACTTTTTAAATTTCTTTGGAGTAATGGCCCTGATAGATAAAGTAGGAAAAATATTGTTAAAAATATACAAGCTGGGGGTCTGAGAATGGTAAATATTAGTGTTTTTATTACATCACTTAAGGTTACTTGGATAAGAAGATTATTAATATTCGCGGATAGTGATAACTGGAGTACTTTGAGTAGAATAAATTTTAATAAAATTACTTCTATGGGAGATGCATATAGTGGTGAAGTTATTAAAGATTTACGTAACCCATTTTGGAAAAACATTTTGGAGAGCTGGATACAATATATAAAATCTTTTAAAATAGATAGTTTAGTAAAAGTTATATACTCACCTTTGTGGGGTAATTCTCAAATAAATGGAAACAGAAATTACATTATAAACGAATGGTATAATAAAGGTATCAGGAATGTCATTGACGTAATTGATGAGAATGGTTTGATTTACGATTTTCAAACATTAAAAGACAGATACAATATACATGGTACTTATTTGGATTATGCGCAATTGATAAATAGAATACCCAGATTATGGAGAGAAATTATAAATGAAAATAGTAGGAATATTATTATGTACAGGTATAACGTTCAAATTAATCCATATATTTTTTGTCTTTTACGTAAACGACGAGGTTGTAGAGATGTATATGATAACATAATTCCTGTAAATGAAATACTAGTACCGAATAAATGGTTAAACGAAGTTGGTGATATATCGGGTGAAGAATGGAAAAATATAAATAGAAATCTAACTTATATTAAAGACGTAAAATTAAGAGATTTTCAGTTTAAAATAAATAACCGAATATTGGTGACAAACACTTTCTTATTCAAAATTAAAAAAAAAGAAACTAATTTATGTTCGTACTGTAACCAGGAAGCCGAAAGTATCATACATCTCCTATTTCTTTGTGACACAGCTACACATTTTTGGACAAATTTAAAACGGTGGTTAGGAGAAAAAGCTAACATTAATTTGCAAATTGATTTAAAAAATATTATTTTCTCGTCACCCTCTCAAGTATTGTTAAGTTACATAATAACAGTTGCGAAATACTATATTTATAAGTGTAAATTTTACAAGAAAACACTAAGTTTGAAAGGTTTTGAGGCGTTTCTGAAACTTAAGTTTTTAAATGAAATGTATATTGCGAAAGTAAATAATAGGCTAGATAAATTCTTAGGAAAATGGTCTAGTCTTTACAATTATATGATAACTATAAAGTAACATATGTACTGCAGTTAAAAGGTATATGTATATCCCATTCTATTTTTAGCAATCGTGTTATTTTTTGGCAAAATCTGTTCTTTTTTTTATCAAAATAAAATGATGTTAAAAAATATAAGTCTAAATAAAAGTTTTTCGATTAAGCCCAGTGCCCATTAGTTTAAATGTATGATAAAATTATATCGATTCTTTTGCTTAGGAACACATGCGTAAGTGTACACGTTTTTAATCTAGATGTGAACATAACTGGAAGGTACTAGCTCAATGGTATATGCATAATGTTCGGATTTGATATAGTCAGAAATGTTGTGTTGTATGCTTATTGTGATCAAAGGTTAAACGTATAAATTTTAAATCTTAACAACCATATATCAAATGAATCCTAAAAGGTATAGTCATGCATGTGAACCTTCACTTTATCTCATATTTACTCAATATTGTATATGTGTTCTTCCACCAATTATAGCAGCAGCCTCAATATGAGGCTGGTTTTTGGTATTGTGGGTAGGACTGTTTGATACTTTTAACGAAAGCAGCAGTGGAAACTGATATCAATCTGTATAATGCTTTTAGTGAAAATGCCGCCATCTTGAATTTCAAAATAGCGGCCGTCACATGCCAAATTTCACGTGGCACTGACCCTCAAAAATTCTTATAATTATAAGTCTACACCTGTGCCAAGTTTCATGCTTTTATCAGAAAGTGCACAATCCACCAAAAAATTGTTACATATCCGCCCTGCTATTTGTCAACACAATATTTCGAATGTTTCTACGTGATTAATTGTTGCTAATCGCTACCGCCGAATTCCGGTTCCGTTAGACGAAAGATTCTTTTTCTATCAATGTATCTAGAACAGAATAGAACAGAACATTTTACCACCCTTCTACCATAAGAGCGACGCAGGAGCATCGCTATAATCAGCAGTCAAAGTCATCTGTCAATCAATGTAATAGTTATACTTGCTCAAGTCAAACTCAAAGCTGAAAGCATATCTGTTGTCCAAAATTGAAGTTATGGATGCTTTAATCCATCTTTGTTGTATTTTATAATGTTCGTGGGACACTTCACATTTAAGCAGAGCGTAGATGTAAGGAACAGCCTAGTGAGTTTTTATAATTTACTACTGTGTAATCATTCATAACAGAATGGGCCCACTTTTAGATGATTAACAGCGCCCCAAGCCAGCTCACATTTCAGAATGTACACATAAATTGATTCAAGAACTGGACGGTTTACTTCAAAACGGTATTACCATGTCAAAAGATGGAATTGAGCATCACATTCCATTTAACCTGTCTTGCGTTATTTGTGATACACCAGCAAGGGCTTTTGTTAAATGCTGTAAAGGACATTGTGGATATTTTGGTCGTGATAAGTGCTCACAGCGTGGCTTGTGGAAAGGAAAGTCACTTGGCACATTCACCATTTAGGGTTCTACCTATCGGCACGGTTTCTCAATTCCCTCTAGATTACAAGCGCCTTGTGTGTTTTTGGGTGATGAAAAGATTGATATGGCTATGGATGCATGGCCCTCTCACAAATAATTGCCGAATAGGTATACGTGCAGTTCAGGTCATATCAGACAGTCTTACAGACCTAAAGAATCATTTACCAAGAGAATTTAACAGAAAAGAGAGATGGAAAGCCACCCAATTTTGGCCATTCTTCTTGTATACTGGTCTAGTTGTATTAAAAAGTCACTTGGCTCGCAAAATGCTGGAATATTACTTCAAATGTCCCCTAAATTTCCTTTTGAGTCAGACATAAATGAGGAGAATTCCCACAGAATCCCAAAAATTTGACCTTTTCTATTTAAAGTCATATTATTGTTCCTAAAAAATAACCCAAAGATCCTATAACACGAGTGTCATGGAGGTCCTATGTTCGAAATAAAATTGTTATGGGAATTAACGCAGTCTGATCAGTCTTGATTGCTTTCCAGTGAATGTGCTTCAAAGAGCTAACTAAAATTCCTGCTGGTTGAATTCACTGACAAGGAGTTAGGAGTGATCCCAGATACTTGGCTGGAGGGCACAAGCTGTGCTGTATGGCCACCGTACATATACTACTTTTCTGGTTGAAGTTTTCGCTATTAATACTAAGCCATGTTCCTGCTGGTTGAATTCACTGACAAGAAGGAGTTAGGAGTGATCCCAGATATTTGGCTGGAGGGCACAAGCTGTGCTGCATGGCCACCGTACATATACTACTTTTCGCTATTAATACTAAGCCATGTTCCTGCTGGTTGAATTCACTGACAAGAAGGAGTTAGGAGTGATCCCAGATATTTGGCTGGAGGGCACAAGCTGTGCTGTATGGCCACCGTACATATACTACTTTTCTGGTTGAAGTGTTCGCTATTAATACTAAGCCATGTTCCTGCTGGTTGAATTCACTGACAAGAAGGAGTTAGGAGTGATCCCAGATACTTGGCTCGAGGGCACAAGCTGTGCTGTATGGCCACCGTACATATACTACTTTTCTGGTTGAAGTTTTCGCTATTAATACTAAGCCATGTTCCTGCTGGTTGAATTCACTGACAAGAAGGAGTTAGGAGTGATCCCAGATACTTGGCTGGAGGGCACAAGCTGTGCTGTATGGCCACCGTACATATACTACTTTTCTGGTTGAAGTTTTCGCTATTAATACTAAGCCATGTTCCTGCTGGTTGAATTCACTGACAAGAAGGAGTTAGGAGTGATCCCAGATACTTGGCTCGAGGGCACAAGCTGTGCTGTATGGCCACCGTACATATCCTACTTTTCTGGTTGAAGTTTTCGCTATTAATACTAAGCCATGTTCCTGCTGGTTGAATTCACTGACAAGAAGGAGTTAGGAGTGATCCCAGATACTTGGCTCGAGGGCACAAGCTGTGCTGTATGGCCACCGTACCTATCCTACTTTTCAGGTTGAAGTTTTCGCTATTAATACTAAGCCATGTTCCTGCTGGTTGAATTCACTGACAAGAAGGAGTTAGGAGTGATCCCAGATACTTGGCTCGAGGGCACAAGCTGTGCTGTATGGCCACGATACATATCCGACACACGTATAGTGAAAAGGTACAAGTAGGCAAAGATCAGGAAAAGCTGTAATTAACAGAGAGCCTCCTTTAGACTCGTGGAAGGCCTATATTATTAGGGTGATGTATAAACATGGAAAGCAAATGTACACGAGTTATATGTAAGGCTGAGCTTAAAATAATTTGGCTTGCTGCGTGTCTACATGATGTATACCTTACCATCATTTTGCCACTAAATCCTACCTGCCGACCCAGCCTGAAAACTACAAAAAGGTACAAGTAGGCAAAGATCAGGAAAAGGCGCAATCAGAAAGAGATTCCCACTCCAAAAACCGAGGTGGGAAAAAACCAAACTAACAACCAGGCACTTATACCATGAAACATATCGTAAGCCGAATGAGAAGCTATTTTCCCAATAGGTGGCCACTCAGTTACCTTAATTAAAAATATGAAAACATACATAAGGCGCCAACAGCACAAAACAATTTTAAACACCAAGACATAAATCAAAAAAGAACCACCACAGAAGTATCGCCTTGGAACGATCAGTAACGCAAAGTTACTGGCGGGCTTAAACCGGTTAAAATACAAACTGATTGCAAGTCAGGGTCACGATAAAACAGCAAACCAACAATATTTTAGGTTGGCATAGGAAAGCTGTGCTACGGGTCTGTGCTGAATTTTATTGCATGCTTAGAAAATGGGGAAACTATACAAGACCACAGAACTTCATTATTGACATGGGTTTAAAATGTGTAAACTATTCTTAAAAGAGTATCAGACCAACTTTTAAGAGACTAAAAACTCTCAAGATTTGCTTGCACATAAGATTATTAAGGTGAGTCCATGAACATAGGCAAAATTCCCATGCAATATGCAGAATTTATTTTATAATAATGGCTGTAAAAATGAATATTTCTAAATCAAAGATTGAGGTGGTTCATAATCATGAAAACCCAAAATCTATGATTTAGAGCAAAAATAAGAAAATTGCTTTGTAAACCCCAATACGTCATGATATTAGCATGCTGCACCAAGAGCTTATTTGGTAAATAATCAGACTTGATGACAAGGTGGAAGACTTGGTTTTCACCTGGGACAGGACAATTTACCCCAGTTGCTTATTACGGGCTATGCACCAGTCATTTGTAACCACTGCTCCCCCGCCTACGGGGAAGGACACAGATTATGACTCAACAGCTTTCAGTGCCCTGATATAAGCCCAACCCCCAGGAGGCAAACTGCTGGTCAAAACGTTGCTCTTTGCCTCGCCCTTCGCAACAGAAAATCTCCCTGAGGTAAGAATCCTAATGTCAAAACCCGATCATCTCCCCTGCACTGAGAGGACACTCGAAAAGTAATTGCCCTGCACTTAAGCCCAGCTATCCTTCACCCTTCCCCGTAGTTGGGATGGGGGGCAGTAGTTACAAATGACTGGTGCATCATAAACACTGGAAGTTATTCTAAAAAAACTAAAAATTGTTAATGGGGATGTAAAGCCTTAATCAATTTTGCACAGATGCTGTAAGTAATTAATTCACACTTACTCCACAGAATCATATTAGAAAGTGAGGTCTAAATTGACTGCAGCACAGGACAATTCAGATCTGCAGACAGAACCAGAGACCAATAACATTGAGCACGGTCGACCTGTTTGTCAAAGAATGCAAGTATTATTCTGGAAAAAATACTTTCTGGCCAAACCAGTATTTTCATTGTTATAACTGAAATTTCAAAATAGGGACTGTAGGTAGTATGTTTGGTATATTTTTTACTTGAGGGAATCCACAGGAATACCTAAAACTGCTAATAAAATTAGGGTCGTGTAAAAATTTAGGCATGTTCAGGTAAGCTGAAACACACTTTTAGGTAGGCCTAAATACATTACAAGTATATATATTTATAATTCTATTCTGTTTGTTTCATTGTTTCTTCAGAACTTAGAAATTAATCTATATGGAGGGTAGGGAGCGCGGTGGCTCAGTGTTAGAGCGTCAGACTTCGGAGGTAAGGGTCCTGGGATTGAACCCCACGAGCTTCAAATAGTACCCTTGAGCAAGGCACTTTAAGCTCCCTAAAGTATTGGTTAACTACCCAGGAAGCATTGGCTCCATCCCAACATGACTGAAACATTATTGACCAGGACTTTATGAAATAACCTAACCAAAATATATGGCTAGTTGCATATATATGTATACCAAAGGACCAGTCTCCATAAGGGGGTTTGGTGGTACCTGAATATTTTAATGATATTTTGGTATCATATAGCCACATACATAGGACATGCACTGGTGGAAAGTTTGGGTTGAACGGACCTTTGATTTGGTAGTTATGGGAAATAAAAGTGGGTGGGGTAATTCCATACCTGTTTTACCTGAAGGAGAAAATCACCAATTTTCATTATTTTTATAAATCACCGGCAAAAAGATTTATCATACAATGAAAGGGCATAAATATATATTTATAATTCTATTCTGCTAGTTTCATTGTTTCTTCAGAACATAGAAATTAATCTATATGGAGGGTAGGGAGCGCGGTGGCTCAGTGTTAGAGCGTCAGACTTCGGAGGTAAGGGTCCTGGGATTGAACCCCACGAGCTTCAAATATTACCCTTGAGCAAGGCACTAAGCTCCCTAAAGTATTGGTTAACTACCCAGGAAGCATTGGCTCCATCCCAACATGACTGAAACATTATTGACCAGGACTTTATGAAATAACCAAACCAAAATATATGGCTAGTTGCATATACATGTATACCAAAGGACCAGTCTCCATAAGGGGGTTTTGGTGGTACCTGAATATTTTAATGATATTTTAATAGCATATAGCCACATAAATAGGACATGCACTGGTGGAAAGTTTGGGTTAAACGGACCTTTGATTTGGTAGTTATGGGAAATTAAAGTGGGTGGGGTTATTCCATACCTGTTTTACCCGAAGGAGAAAATCACCAATTTTCATTATTTTTATAAATCACCGGCAAAAAGATTTATCAAACAATGAAAGGGCATTGGTCAACTAGTAGATTGGCATGAGGATTAATTATGTGCCTCTAAAAGTTTCGAAAAATATAACATTGATACAAGGTCTTGAATTTTGAGTATTTTTAATCGACCAACTTTGCCAAAACATGAACACGTCTCTACAAAGCTACATAATCAAACCATATTTTGAGGAAATATTTGCCAATGCTTGGTTATTGCAGAATTATGGGGTGTTTTGTGTAGCTCAGTTAATTAATGAGTTATGTGCCCTTGAATTCCAGAAACTGACATGAAGATGTAAAATGTGTAATTTTTTGGTTAAAGTTTCACTAGTTGTATATACATCACAAACCATTCATATTGGGACCATAGGTACCCTATAGGGTTTGCTTTTCTTCTTTGAGTTCGAACCCCAGGGTCCATGCCCGAGGATTAGGGTAAAGGTCGATGTCTAGGTCACCTTTTAAATGTGTTGTTTACAATGTTCATGTTTCTTCTCTATGTCCATATCTTAACTAGAAAAAGTGCCTTGAGAGGCACGTATACCCCCGGCTGGTAGCCACCAAGCCCCAGCCTCCCTACCCCAACCACCCTGCATATGCTCACCCCTGACACTGAATCTCAAATCCCAAATGAAAGACAGTATACTTATCAAGTACATTTTAGAATTAAGCGTTGTAAACTATTTTGTTTACAAACATGGGGGAGTGTACTTTTAGAATGACAGATCTATTTTAGAGCAGTATACAGAGCTGACGTGTATACTTAATCTAGGAAATAATCACGGACATTGTGGGTCAGGTCCTCAGTCCTAGATTGAAATAAAATAAGAATGTCATTCTTACAAAAACAATGTTCTAGATCTTGACCTCTAGTCCCCACCACCCTCCAGCATGGACCCTAGTGTCCAACCCTTACGTGGTACTATGGTCTAAGCAAGAATGTTTTCTAACACATTATCAAGATATAGACCTACAGAACATTAATGTTGGTAACTATCATTTTACATAAATGTGTCCTAGATTTTGACCTCTAGCTCCTCCGCTGAAGTTTGGTGCCACGGTATAAAATTCAACTCTAAAGGGTATCTATGATCCACATAGGAATACATTCCTGTAGGTATTTGTAAAGATATGGACTTACAGAAGTTAAAACACTATGTAAATAGCACATTTTCAATGTGACCTATTTTCTTAACTCTAGCCCCACCCCCGGCCATGGACTCTGGGGTCCAAACTCATGGAAAGATAATCTTATAGGGTACCTTTACTCCAAATACTAATGGTTTCTGACAATTAACTAATGAGATATACACTACCAGAGAAACTTCAACCAAAATTTCGATCCAAACTAAAGGTGACCTAGATTGACCTCCAGCCCCACCCTCAGGCATGGACCCTGGGGTCCGAACTCATGGAAACAAAGCAAACCCTATAGGGTACCTATGGTCAAAATATGAATGGTTTCTGATCATTAGTTCGGAGATATACAGCACTAGAGAAACTTTAACCAAAACTTTGACGTAAATTCTACGAACGTTCCGGAATTACGAACGAACGAACTAACTAACGAACATACGAAAGGAAAAGCGAAAACTATATACCCGTCGGCATAAATGCCGGGCGTATAAAAACAATCATAGGAATGTGTTCTTATTAAGCTCATATATGCCTTGCTTATATTGCATGGCACCATGTCCAATGTAGCATCTCCAGGGGTGGGGCATGAACACTTTTCTGTAAGTCTATATCATGACATCCACAGTCTCATCAAAAAGAATTCATAGTTAGACCGTATATACACTTTAAAGTTCTGACTCGAGGGTCCATGAGTGGTGATGGGGATAGAGGTCAAAATCTAGAACTTCTAAAAATTGTATTTTCTTTACTTTTCTTTATATCAATATTCAGAAAGCATTTATACTTGGACTATAGGTACTCTATTAGATTTGCTTTGTTACTATGACATCAGACTAGAATCCATGCCCAGGGTAGGACAAGAGGTCAAGATATTGGGCATCTAGTAGTAGTAATAGTAGTATCGAAAAATGACATTCTGTTTTCATTTTCCATCTTGGACCAAGGACCCCTCAATGTCCGTTATCAGGTCCTAGAATAACTAAACAAGTCAGCTCTGTATACTGCTCTAAAATGGATTTGTCATTCTACCACACTCCACCATGGTTGTAGGCAGTGCAAATTTCTAATATGTACTTGCTGAGGGAGCTCTCTTTGATTTGGGAATTGATTTTCAGTGTGTCAGGGGTGAACATGTCTAGAGGAGATCGGGAATGGCTGAGGTGGGTAGGGCCACCAGCAGGGGGTATACGTGTCTCTAAAGGCAATTTTTGTCTCTAATGACTCTTTTTCTAGTTCACTGATATGAGTGTTAAATGTTTACTTTGCTTGATATTTTGGGTCAGGAAAAGCATTATTTATCGCCAAAAAGTTAAAAGCACGCTCTTAACATTGCTCAGAGTATTGTTATTCCATGTCACATTTGTCAAACATAGTCACCAAATTGGCTGCAATAAAAGCCATAGGCAGTAAATCGACAAACGACATACCACTTGAAAGACAATGGATCCATTTGAAAGGCCAGACTTCCCTCAGCTGGATGAAAATGAGCATACAGATCTGACTATGTGTACATTATCAAATTCTACAGGACAAGTCCTTTATAAAGGCGCAACAAACCAAAGATTTCATATTTGCCTTCCTGAGAACGTGTTTTATCTGTTTGGAAACGTATAAAATACCATTTTTATGACGTTTAAGATTTTGACTTCTAGCCCCATTCACACACATGGACCCTGAAGTCCGAACTTTACATGGTATCTATAGTCTAAGTATGAATTGTCTTTGACTAGACTGTGGATGGCATGATATAGACTTACAGAAAATTGTTCATGATACTTCAATATTATAAAGGTGTTCTAAATTTTGACCTGTAGCCCTACCCCTGGAGATGGTACCTAAAACATGGTTCTAGAACTTTCAGGGCAGCTATGTAAGGGAGTTGATCATATGATCAGACAGCTGATGCACCGGTTGCTCTGCACTTTTGTATGTGGGCACATTGAATTGATTCCTGTAGTAAATTTATAATATTTGATTTTAATTTTCAGCCAAGGATCTTCAGTATTTCACCCTCCTAGAAAAGATTAGGCAGGAGCAGAAAGAACAAACAAAAATGCTGGCCGCTATTTTAGAAACAACTGGGTGGCCTGGATATTGATGGAGAACAAACTTTCCTCTGAACGACAACACCCAGCTCAATTGTTTTGAGGAGAAGTTGAGAGTGGACAAAAATTTGGAAAAAAAACTTGTAAGTTTTCTGATATATTTGCATGTTTCATTGTTTTGTTCTGGTGTTGTAAGCTGATGCTGATTTTTTTAAACAAAACCCAAAGTCTAAACTGACCGATCCTTAAATCTGATGCAGCCTTTCTCGCATCCCAATGACGGTACTTATGAGCTTTGATCAAAATTGGTCAACAAGTCTCAAGAGAGATTAATGTTTGAAAGTATGAACAGATGCAGAGATGCATGCACATATGACGCCTGCTCAATCCCATACGTTGAGCTCAGTTGAGGTAATAAATGTTCACCATATATCTACTTTCAAGTCTCAGTTCAGTAGCTGTGACATTCTCTCCTTGAACAAAGTCTTTATATATGTGGTTTATTCAAATATGTATAATTTTAATTGCAGGTTGACCATCTAACATCCATTGGAGGCTCCTCTATTGACAATATGGGATCAAGGATCCTAAAGTATGTATTTGCCCATCATTTGGCGGAGGCTTACAATTGGTCGGGGCCCAAGGGGGAAAAGCTTTTGAAAAGCTCTTAATTCCGTTTCTCTTGAAAAGCAAGTAAATGTAGTAACTTTGTTGCTGATCAGGACCACTTCTCTTAATAGTGCATCGTACTTTGTGAAATGAAATCCTCCGAGGGCTTCCAATGTATCTATCCATTAGATACTTTGCAAGTATGTTAAAGACATACATTGAAAATGTGCATTTAAAAAATTTAATGATACAAAACTATTTTCGAAAAAAATTACTGGGTAATGGACTTAGTTTTCTTTTTTTCATTTTTTGACAAATTCAGAAGTTAGATGGTGCTTGATTGTGCATACATACTTGGTAAAATGTCCGTAGCATTTTGCACAATGTGTTGGGGGCATATACTGTAAGCCTTACTAACAGCAATTTCCTTGTTAAGTTTGCAGTCCTAGCATATGTAGTATACATTTTCTTGAAATGACTTTTTGCATTAAACGTTTGGCTATTAAAAGATCCTATCGTGAGGTGACAGACGTGCAGGTGATGAATATTTGCAGATTTTTTTAAAGTCTGCAAGGGACAGGGATGGGGGCAGAAAATGAGGATGAAACCCTCAGCGGCAGCTACAGTACTAATTCCTCCTGCTGTTGCAACAACAGAGACCAAGACCAAGGATCACAGTGCAGATGAACTTACTTCTGAGTGCATTCGGGTGGTTCTGAGTGAATTCGGGTGACTTATTTCTGAGTGAATACAGCATTACAGAGATTTATTTCTGAGTGAATACAGTATTACAGAGATTTTAAACAAATTTTAGCCAGGTCATGAGAAAACCAGTGATATGGTTCCAGGCCTGGTCAGACACAAACCAGGCTGTACAGCCACAAAAGATGGCAAGAGGTGGGAAATCTTTGTGTTTTAAAGTTGTGGAAAGTTTTCCCTGAAGGGAAAACAAGGGCGCTGATTAGCTTTGTGTTAACCACGAAGCTGATCTGCGGGGATGTTTTAGCAGATATGCAGCATTGTTTTTCGTATGACGGGGCTCAAATTTTATAGTGACATTGTAGTCGTATACTAATTACTAAGTCAAGTCGTTTTACTAAAGAAACCAGCTGCCGAAGGCATCTTTGACCGGCTGGACGGTCGAGGTGTCTATAGTTTGTTTTCACATTATCCTTCCGAAGTGTCATCGGCTGTTTCCGCCACATGCCAAACAAATACGAACGCCGTAGGCGTTCGTAAAAAAACACCGGTGGTGTTTTAGAAAAATGATAAAATAAAATAAATTGCAGAAAAATATATATTTTTAAATATCTGTGCATACATTTTCAATAAATGATTTTCAAAATAAAATACGGAATCGACCGAACTGGTGGCCATATTGATTTAGAATGGATCCATCACACGTTATGCGAAACGCGGTTACCACAGCGTTTCCGGGTCTCCGTAGCAACGACAAAGGTTCTAAAATTATTCAAAGTCTAACGCACTGCAGCAAATGATGAATGTTTCTTGCGATTTCAAGAGCTATTTGGAGTCGCTCGATGGATGTGATGGACAGTTGCAATTAAATGCCTGAGTCTTTAAAGTGATAACTGACGTAGAAACAAGTTGTTAAATCAGGAATTTACCTTCCAACGTGGAATAAATTCAGGAGGAAGTCGTTTTTCGAAAGCGACAGTAAACAGGTGTAAGTTTAACACAAACAAGTTTTACTCTTTATTTCACGTTTCGTACATCATATTCGCCAGATGCCACAGTCAGCTCGACAAGACGCAGGCAGTTTTGGGTTCCTGAGATGGACGGCGTCACCGCCTATCAAAGTGTCTTAGGGCAGTTTTCAGTTTCTGAGATGGATGGCCTCACTCAGTCACTGTCTCTTAAAGATCTACACTGCCTTACAGTTGGTCACTTTCTTTGGTTGCCGAGACGGTTGGCGTCACTGTCTATTAAAGTGTCTTAACTGCCATAAAGCAGTTTTGGGCTGCTGAGATGGTTGGCGTCACTGCCGATCAAAGTGTCTTAACTGCCGGTAGGCAGTTTTCGGTTCCTGAGACAGTTGGCGTCACTGTCTAGCAAATAAAAATTAAAACTGAGATCCTTTAAGAGCAGCGAACACATTAATGAGAATGGGGATGGGCCATACCGCGGTTTCGACTATTAAACTCTCGTCAGTGACCCTTGCGATTTTGGCAACATGGAGCCAAAACGAATTTCTGAAATTTTGCAAGTTTCAACATGGTAGTCGACACAAAGACTAGAAATATCTAAATGGGACCAAATACATTAAACATTGGTAAGAAAATGAATCTTAACCGATAATAAATTTCTGGTTTCTCAGAAAATCCTCGCTGATCTCAAAGGACCGAAAGAAAAATATAACCTGCGCTATGGATGATGTACGGGGAGACTTTTTAGGGCCGCCACACGGCACAACACCAGCTGCAGTAATAGCAAATAAAAATTAAAACTGAGATCCCTTAAGAGCAGCGAACACATTAATGAGAATGGGGATGGGCCATACCGCGGTTTCGACTATTAAAGTCTCGTCAGTGACCCTTGCGATTTGGCAACATGGAGCCAAAACGAATTTCTGAAATTTTGCAAGTTTCAACAAAGTGTCTTAAATGCCGTAGGCAGTTTTCGGTTTCTGAGATGGTTGGCCTCACTGTCTATCAAAGTTTCTTAACTGCCTATAGGCAGTTTTCGGTTTCTGAGACAGATGGCCTCACTGCCGTAAGGCAGTTTTCGGTCGCTGAGACAGATAGCCTCAATGTCTGTCAAAGTGTCTTAACTGCCGTAAGGCAGTTTTCGGTTGCTGAGACGGTTGGTGTCATTGTCTATCAAAGTGTCTTAACTGCCGGTAGGCAGTTTTCGGTTCCTGGGGAGGTTGGCGTCACTGTCTATCAAAGTGTCTTAACTGCCGTAGGCAGTTTTCGGTTCCTGAGATGGTTGGCCTCACTGTGTATCAAAGTGTCTTAACTGCCGTAAGGAAGTTTTCGACTGCTGAGACAGATAGCCTCACTGTCTGTCAAAGTGTCTTAACTGCCGGTAGGCACTTTTCATCAGTACCTGAGATAGATGGCCTCACTGTCTATCGTATCAAAGTGTCTTAACTGCCTTAAGGCACTTTTTGATTGCTGAGCCAGTTGGCGTTCACGAGTCAACTGGGAATGTGTCAGATGAGTTAATGATTTTGTCGGAAGTGGGTGATGGATCTTCAGAAAGTACTCCGAAAATTGGCAGCAAAGATATGTTAAGTACTTGGACGACTCCCCTATCTCAGTCAGAGGTGCTACGACAACAAGCAAGCCATCACAAAACTAGAAAATGTGTTTATGAAACACTATGCCCCCAACTGGTAAGCCACTTTCAAGATGTAAAAATGTCCAAAAAATGACTGAGTTCAAATTGTAAAAAAGTGACAAAAATTAATCTAAGGTTTATATCCCAACCACATGCATATCTTCAAAGCATGGTCACAATGTCTGCAAAGTTTAAAAGTATCGGTATTCAAATTGTAGGAGGAGTTGCGCACACAAGGTACCCTCTATCCATCCACTAAAATGCCCGAAAAAATGACTAAGTTCAAATTGTGAATTTTTTTTTTTTTTTTTTTTTTTTTTTTTTTTGATTCAGTTTTACGTCCCTTTCAAGCTTTTTCACTCATATCGAGACGGATCAATCGGTAGGTGGGGCGAAAACCGGAGTACCCGGGGAAAAACCACCTGACACACCCGCAAGCAGAACTTGGCTTGTCCCACATGTGACTCGTGCCCCGAGCAAGGCGCGAACCCACATCGGTGAGATGATCGAATGACCAAGAGCACTGAAGTCAGCGACCTTAACCACTCGGCCACGGGGGCCGCCGTGAAAAAAATGACAAAAAATAATCCAAAGATTATATCTAAACCACATGCATATCTTCAGACCATGCCCATAACACATGAAAAGTTTTAAATGAATTGGCATGAAACTGTAGGAGGCGTTACGCACACAAGGTACCCACTGCCCATTCACGTTCATTGTCAAAATGCCCGAAAAATGGCTAAGTTCAAATTGCGAAAAAAGTGAAAAAAATTAATCTGAGGATTATATCCAAACCACATGCATATCTTTAAAGCATGGTCACAACATCTGTAAAGTTTCAAGAGAATAGGAATGAAACTGTAGGAGGAGTTGCGCACACAAGGTATCCCATCTATTCACCTTATCAAGAATAAAAAAAGGGAAATAACTCTCACAGAATCGGCCCCTAGCCCCTTGAATTTACCTGAAAGAAAACATATGGGTCCTCTTAATTTTCATATACAAATTACATACCAAATTTCAAGATCCTAGCTCTAACGGTTCCTGACCGAGTGCTCACGCATCACAGACTGACTGCACTCACTCACTGCACTGCACGGACAGACCAAAACCAATATGCCCCCTCAACTTCTTCCGAATTTGGGGGCATAAAAACCAGGACAGAGTAGACAGGCAGCTGGAGGCCATGAAACAAAAAGCGGAATACTTCTTTAAGCGCACTACGACCACCAACTTGCCTACAGAGAGGGAGGAAGCAGCGATTAGAGACCAAAAGGCCAGACGGGATGAGGTAGTTCACTGGGAAAGGTGTATGAATGCTGAAGGGTCCCTTGTGGAAGCCAAAGTGTTGTTTGAAAAGTTTGGGGCAACAAGCCCGATTGTAGACGCATCCACCTTTGAGGAGCTGGTGATGTGCCAGTATAAGATAGCGAAAGCAAAAGGGCAGGAATCCTGGTTGTTTGATGCCCGCAGGAGTTCAATCAGGTTTTTTTTCCAGCAACCTGGGTCGATAGACATCTGCAGCGATGGACCAGCGGCACGCCTTTGACGGTTTGGGAGAATAAGCCCTCTGCTTCAGAATCTACTAGCCAGAGAAGATCTAGTGTGAGGTCTGCCACTACAGCATCTGGCGCGAGGCAAGGACAAGTCCCGAAGCGACAGGGGTAAACCCCGGTCTTCACGTTCTAAATCACGAGAAAGGGCCCGTCACCGGAGTAGGGACAGACATTCCAGGTCGTATTACTGGAGAAGTCCCTGACGTCCATCCTCAAAGTTGCCCGAGGGGTCAAGAAAGCGGGGAGCAACTGATGCGACAGCTTCTCCAACTTCCAAGAAGTACAGACTGTCAGACCACCGTCAAGTTTGCCCTGTAAGTGGGTGTGGCGAGGTTACTAGATATATGAAAGACCATGTCCAGACAGTTCATCTGCCCAGCCTGTTCCACCAGCTAGATACCGAGGATAGGGGTCTGACAACGGTTACACGGGTTGGAACAACTGGCTACCACTCTCCTGGCACCCGACGCCTCCATAAGTGATTTGATAGACTATGTAAATTCCAGATTGCGTGACATCGTCCATGTTCCTACAAATATCTATGGCCCACTCCAGGGAGACAGGAGGGTCTCTGCCGGTTTGCTCGGTGGTCGATGCCTGATCAATTTGAAATATTCCCCCGACTCATCTCAACAGCGTCCTTGCTTTACTGGAGGATTATGGTCTATTTGATGGGTCAGCTATCAGAGGCGGACAGGAGTAGTTTCTATGTGACTTACCACTCTGGGGAATTACCCCGTCCTAGACCAGTCGGAGAACAACGGGAGGCACAGCATAGCCAACCAAGTGACGGAGCCCAGATACTCCGAAGAACTAGGGTTCAAGAACCCGATCGTACACCGCGTAACATATACGCCTCGGCTACGATCAGAGGCAAAATTTTGTTTCACCTGTTTTCAGAGGTGTTTTGTCAAGGTTGTACCCTTAACTCTGTTCCACTATTTCCAAAATCTGTACATGTAGGTCATACAGTTTCGGAAAATATATACCTTTTTATCATTCTATGCCACAGAATTCCATTATATCCAAAATACTATTTCATCTTCAAAATCATGAAAGGGGAGGTAACTTTTTATTTATACGCTAATGTGTGACTGCTGTTTTAGGAATCGGATTTGGCCGAAACGTAACATAATTAAAGCTGATGTGTATACCCTGGTTACAAATAAGTATGGACAGAATCAGATTAATAACTAGCTAGAAAAAAGAAAACATTGTTTTCGCCATTATAACCCTATGGGACCTATCCGTTGCCATGGTAACCAGAGTTTTGATCCATTCCACCCTATATTCTATTAAAAGCTTTGTCCTGATAAAAGTATGTCTCATGTGAAATTTGATTGCTCTGGATTTATTGGTTTAAGAAATTCTGCACTTTTTGTTGTCAATTTTTTTTCTCTACGGACAGGACATTTTTGACCGAAATATAAATTCCATTATTCTACATTGTCATTGGCGTTGGTATAATATTTTTCTCATGACAATTATCAGTTCTAAAGACTCCATTCCCAAATGTGGTTTTCAACTTCCAAAAGTATATGACGTCATAGAGATAATGTATGTCTTACGGACACGACACTTTTTCGTTACAGTGTTCTCAGTATTTTGGGATATAAATTTATATCCAGCGATAAAAGTAAGCCACACTACTGGTTATTTTTACTGATTAGGTATGTCAAAATATTGTTTATAACCCATTGAAAGAAGTATTGGATGAAACAGTCAGGACTTATCAGGCAGGTCACTCCTTTCTCACTTTAAAATATCTCAGTTTGGCACATGTCATCAGCTTTAGTAATCATGGCATAACTCAAAAACAAATAGCCGTAGCCCATTCAAATAAACGGCAGAATAAACGGGATATGATCGCTTACTAGACACAAAATATTTTAAATGCATATAAAGTGTCAGTTTCAATCCCCATACCCATAAAAAGAAGCAATTTTCAAGTGAGGCCGTATAACACCTGTTTTGGGGGTATATTTGGCTATATAAAATTATACTGTGCAAAAATGGCTCGTCCAATCAACATGATTGTTTTACGCCAGTGAGAATAAATTGATCTTGCCTATCTGCAAGTCAACTTAAGTATATTAGTGTTGAAGTTTTCATTACACAACCGCATAACACTTAGTAAATTTAAAGTTGTCATCTGATTATAGCTGACCCGATTATGTGACGAAGTATCAATCCAGAAAACAATGGTTTTAAAACCGCACCATACAGGGACAAACAGAGCAAAAGATGCAGAAGAAACCACCAGTCGAGCTGATGAGGGCAGGCGTGTCATCCAGGCTAAGGCTAATTCTTCTGCACCCTTAAGAGTCACTATTGGCATTCCAAGGGACAGGTACCAAACAAGGAATAGAGGGCGCAACTACCCAGCAGCTTTTGAGTCACTTTCATCTAGATCGGACCGCTCGGAAGCTGTACGACCGTGAGGACATCTCCATAGTGACCATTGAAGATATTCTCAGCTTCTCATTTTAACATCCACCAAGAACCCCAGTGAGGCTGGTTGGAGGTGTAATGGTTTTTTTTGTGATCCGGAGACCAGGTTAACGCTACCCCTTATGGACGGCAGATGGAAATTAGCAGTAGGGATACATCCCAAGAAGGTCCCAAACTGTACAGACTCCTACCTAAATCAAGTGAAGACTATGCTTCATTCCAACCCTCTAGTGGTAGCCCTTATGGAAGTAGGTCTAGACAGAACAGTGCCTGATTACCTTTGGGAAGATCAAGACCGGATCCTTAAGCGTGTTTTAGCCTTCAGCAACAAAGTGCTTGTCCTACATTTGCGAGGGGTTTCGAGTTTGAACTGCAATGATGTTCAGATGACAGCTCTGCACTATGTCAAGAAAGCCTGCCTGTCCGAACAAAAGATACACCTCCATTGCTTGCCTGTTGAGAGCTTGATGGAAGATATCCCCAACTGTTACTTTTTTTTTTTTTTTTTTTTTTTTTTAATTCAGTTTTATTCAAGCTTTTTCACTCATATCGAGACGAATCAATCGGTAGGTGGGGCGAAAACCGGAGTACCCGGGGAAAAACCACCTGACACACCCGCAAGCAGAACTTGGCTTGTCCCACATGTGACTCGTGCCCCGAGCGAGGCGCGAACCCACAGCGGCGAGATGATCGAGTGATTAAGAGCACTGAAGTCAGCGACCTTAACCACTCGGCCACGGGGGCCGCCAACTGTTACTTTAGGTTCACCACCCGTGTGTCCTCATTTAGCGAGCGTCAGTGTGAGCAGTACCTCTAGACAGGATCCTTATAGAGACCGACTCACCATACAGTCAGCAAGTGGAAACGAGGTGAATACACCGGCGTATCCTGGTGATGTTGCAAGGGAGGTTGCTCAGTGCAGAGGGATGTCGGTCCTTGAGCTGTTGGTAGCCACAGTGGCTAATGGCCAACAGTTGTATTGCTGAACATGCGGACACCAGTGGTTTAGCCCCGTCATCAGGGATACAACCCCGTCATCAGGGGTCTAGCCCCATTAGTGGAAATAACTGCTGTGTTCATTTCCCGGAGTTACAAGTAGGTCCAGCCCAGTCTCCAGGAATCCAGTTCTTATCCGAGTTTTGTTCTGTACCAACTAAACAGGGGTCTAGCCCCGTTGGTGGAAATGATCCTAACCCGAGTCTTCTCTGGCTGCTAAATTATTTTTGTTTTTGCTTTAGCAGCCAGAGTGAAACAGGTGCTGTAAATCCTGAATTCGCCAAGCCACCGTGGGCTGGGCAGTTTAAATGAAGTTTCTGACCTATTACACATACAGATATGAGTGTCCTATACCAACTGATATGATATAAACATTTTTCAACCATTCGGCATCAGCAACACAGTAGCAACACTAACATATAACTAGATTTATCTAAATGAATTCCAATCGTGTAAAACGTCAAACAAGCTTGTCCGCCATCTTAGGATTATTTTTAAAACCGGTGCAATAGTAAAATATCTCCTCTAGAAACTCATGTCCTTACGTTGCAAATCCGTATTTTGTTGACATCCTGCAATTATTGGTTTGTATTGAGGTATAACTATGCAGGAACGCCAATATATTCATTAAAATCATAATTTCAACGGGAAAACTTCAGACTTGAAGCACTTAGTGCAGTTTTCACAGATATAATCACGACGATGTCATTTCGCTCCCCAGTCCATGACAATTCAGTCACCTCAACGCTTCACCAGTTTTGCATTTTATTATAAAAATCAATAAGGACAGGGATTCTGGTTATCTGTACTTTCAATATTGGTTATTTTTGAGCTGGAAATCAGCATTTATAAATCATCAATCAATTTTACCGGAATTGGACGAATGACGACATTGGACTACCAAAACTTACCTTATTCTACGGTGCCTAGCACTTTTACTGTACACAAAAAGTGGTCCATCGTTGTCACATAAAATATTTAGACCGAATTATACACGTTTTGGGTGCAGTACAAATGGCTTTCCTGAGGCTGAATCCGAGTCCAAATATATAATTGGCAACATACCATAATGACAATACTTCACTAGAGGGGCGCATATATCGGGACAATTTGTCCCCGGCTCCAGTTATGTACCCTTCCAATTATGTACCCTCAAGGGAGTAAGAAGCCTTTATTTTACTTGTCCGCTTGTTTATCAAATGTATCATATTGCATTTCACGGTTTGGAATCTCATGCCCCATTTCATAGCCCAACTTCCCAATCTATCAACATCTCTCTGAAGTTTGCCCTGGTGTGGTATTGTCAATTTGACGTTTCACCAGTAAATTATTCTGATTCTGATTCAATGTATCCTCTTAAATCTCGATTTTTGAGCAGACACAGTCATCAGCAAAGATTCGTGATTTACATTCAACGTCAACTTAGGTGTCATTTATGTACAAAGAAAACAACGGCAGACCGACAACGGTGCCCTGAGGGACACCCGGCACAACCGCAGCTATGTAACATAGTAACGTTAGTTTTTTTTTTTTAAATCGCGTCACTCCTTGAAAAAGATGGCATTATTATTTACATTTCAGGTGTTAGTAGTTTGATCCACATAATGGATTGTGCGTGTTGTTCTAGTACATTTGAAAAAGCTCCAAGGGGTTCAACAGAGTGTCTCTGTCAGGGGGGTTTAAAGGTGGAGCCAGTGTGTCAAGTACCTTGACAAGAAATTATTCAATAAATTTTACCCCTGACAAACAAATTTTTGTGTGTGAAGCCTGTGCAAGGACCATTATATCCATTGACATAAAAATAGGAGCACTTGACGAGGCAGAGGAAAAATTCAGAAAGGTGCGAAGGCCCCGCTCCTATATTTCGGTAGAAAGGGAGTAATTAAAAGGCCCCGGGTGGTTTTCTCCCTGGACCTACCAGGAAAAAGGTAAACCTCTCTTCCTCTCTCTCTCTAACCACAAACAGTATACAAATGCTATGCTCCACAGTTGATAATGCCATATTTTACTGTTCTATATATTTGCATATATGGGGTTATGTCTGTTATACATATTAGGTTTGTGTCATTTCACCCGATGACTTATTATTTACTCTGTACTATATGTACATAATAGGTTTGTGCCATTTCACCCTTATAGTGATTCGGGTATGATTCTTTTCACAAAACATTTTTTCAGGGCCCCAGAAACGATGTATTTTGTAAATACCTCCCTGACCTTACTCATATAAAGTTGGTCTTTATCTAAAATGCAAACCGATTAGAAAATTTTGAGCTCAGAAGATCATCACTGATCTAAAATGACCAAAAGAAAAAAAATATAATTTTAGTTTAGCCGCTAATGCCAAATGTTTGCTTTCCAGGTTCCCATTACAGTAAACAACACAGACTTTGGACGTGCTGTACGTCTGTTGTCAGATTCAAAATGTTTGACAGAATTCCGGCTGCTGTTTTCCAAAAGCTCTGTGGCAAAGTCATCTGCCGTCGCTGTAATTAGTGATATAGTCAGACAAGAAATGGTGAACTTCTGTAAAATGCAAACGAGAAATACAAATAACCTCAATAGTTTACTTAATTTTAAGTGGACTTCGTTCTTGAATGTTGCAAACAGGATTTCACCTAGTATAGTACAGTAATTGACAACCTCAATAGTTTACTTAATTTTAAGTGGACTTCGTTCTTGAATGTTGCCAACAGGATTTCACCCAGTATAGTACAGTTATTGACAGCTGCATTAACAAAAAAGCGATACCACAAATCAGCAACCAAAAGGTCTAAAAGTGGCAAGACGATTTCCTTTGTACCAATATTAGGAATGATATTGAGTATACTGTCCATGATGAGATCTAGGCACAATTTCCATCATAATGTGGATAGGAGGGTGCAAAAGAAAGGTTTGTATAGATAGATAGATAGATAGATAGATAGATAGATAGATAGATAGATAGATACTGTCCATGATGAGATCTAGGCACAATGGCATTCTGCAGCTAATGATTTCCATCATAATGTGGATAGGAGGGTGCAAAAGAAAGGTTTGTATAGACAGATCGACAGATAGATAGATAGATAGATAGATAGATAGATAGATAGATAGATAGATAGATATATCAGTAATTCAGTAATTCCAAAAGGAATATTAGTAATCTGCAATAATCGGCACCGATGAAGTTTTAATATTTATTTTCAACAAAGGGACACCTAATATAAATACAAATGATTTGATACAGTTGTTAGTTCAAATGTTATTTCGTTTGTAAAACATCATATTTTATATTTTCGATAGGTTTTCAGAAGTTATAACAAATTAGGTTGGTGTCATTGAGGCGACAAGAAAGGCAATAGATAGCATTAGAATGGACTTTGACACTTAAAGTTAAACAGTGGAAAGAGAATGCGATTAAGAAGCAGGAAGAAGCGGGTGAGAATGGGTTAAAGCAACACATGTAACATTCGAAAGGACTAATTGTTTAAGCCCCCAGTAGTTTTATATTACTGATCGTTCCAAGGCGGTACTTCTGTTGCTGTTCTACTTGTTTTATGTTTTAGAGTCGATCTTTCTATACGTTTTCATAGTTTTAGTTAAGTTCGGGTAACTGAGTGGCCGCCTATTGGGAAATAGCTGTTCACTCGGCTTACGATACGTTTTGTAAGTATACGTATAAGGCACTTAAGGTGATTTTCATGATAAGACGTAGGTTCCAAACAGAGTTTATAAATGCAAAGCTGTTGCTTAAATTATTTGATGCTTGTGTGAAGCCTATACTATTGTATGATTCAGAATTATGGTCTGTCTTTAACATCAATATGTGCAGAAATGGCATTCATCCTTCTGATTTTTCTTTAGAAAAACATTATGATGATTTCTTGCCAGAAAAAATTCACTCAAGGTTTTGTAAATTTATTCTTGGAGTAGGTAAATATACATCTAATATTGCATCTAAAGCAGAATTAGGAAGATATCCTTTAATAATATTTGCTTTATTGCAGTCAGTCAAATATTGGCTTCATTTGAACAAAAATCCTTTTGACAATTATAGAAAATATTCATATGCAACGCAAATTCACATAGATGGAAGCGCAGAGTCAACATTCAGTCATCACATTAGTTGCCTGTTGAAATACTTTGGCTTTACACGTTTGGGACAATAAAACAACACTATCTGTCCCAAGACTAATGCATGCTGCGAAAAAGACAATGTTTAGTAGATATGAACAATTCTTTTATGCCTTTATTCAGGGATCCTTTCTTAAAGAGAATTGTACTAATAAATTAAGAACTTATTGCACATTTAAGAAAACATACAACTTTGAAAATTATTTAGGTCTGTCTGTTGAAAAGAAAATTGTTTCACAATATTCAAAATTTAGATTGTCAAATCACCGATTAAATATTGAAGTTGCTAGATATTCTAGAACACCAGTTACTCAACGAACATGCAATATATGTTCTTCTTCTGAAATCGAGGATGAATTTCATTTTCTATGTATTTGTTCTAAGTATGCTAATCTGAGAAATATTTTTTTTCGAAGATATTGGTAAATTTATTGTTGACTTTGATACATTAAGTTTACATGAACGATTTGTGATGTTACTTAGTTCTCAGCAATCTGACGTTAATTTGCTAGTTGTAAATTATGTGAATAAATGTTTTGAACTTAGAGCCATGCATCAGGAGTAGTCATGTCAAGACTATTATCTATATATAGAAGTACCATTCAATTATTCTTTTTCAAACAAACTTGAATTGGTAGTTTTTTAATATTTAGTCTATGTGACGTCAATATTGATTCCAGCCTCATATGACGATACAAAATAATAAAACAGGGATTCGTTCTTGTTTTTTGCTCTTGGGATTGGTTGTGGATACTCTTTAGATCCGTTTCAGTGAGACGGGTGTAGTGGGTGCTCATACCCTTTGTCTTGGTCATTGAAAGAAAATACAACTCAATCTTTTAATAGAAAAAATAGCTATTTATTCAAGTCGTTACATAGACATATTTTGCATGTAGACATGATATCATACATATAATTATATTTGGGCCCTGTTCGATTCCAGCTGGTAGTTACAATGTGTGATGTTTGTGAAGGTGGATCCAACTACTTTGTTTCATGTCATCCGTTGTTTGTGGCCTTTTATATACTTCTGGGATGCATAAATGTAACACAGAGGTCTGTGTGGGGCCACATGCAGTATGGACGAATTTTTGAGATTGAGTGGTTTGATACACTAGTTAGTACATGTACTTTAGTGACGTCATTACATATATGTTTTTCATGTCATGTCTGTTATGATCCTATATGTTTTGGATTATTTGCAGAATAAATTTTGAATCTTTGAATCTTTTACGTACCTAATTGTCAATTTAGTTTTTTCCCACCTCGGGTAAGGATCCCCAGAGCTATGGGGAGGGCCAACCCACAGGTGTTTGATTCATAGCTTAGACCCCCCCCCCCCAAAAAAAAAAAAAAAAAAAAAAAAAAAAAAAAATCTAAAAAAATTTTTTTTTGTTCTTGAATGAAAATATATTCAAAAATAACACCCAAAAAAATTTTTATGATTTTTTATATGTAGAACATAGACAAGGTGACTCACTCCCATTACCAAATTTTGACCCTTCCTAGTGTGACCCCTCATATTTTTAACAGAATTATGTAAAATTATTCTCACTGCCAGCAGTACTTAGCACTTTGATTGGCCTTTCCAAAAAGGTATACTTCAAACCTATAGCCCAGCCCGTTTTCTCACAGTGAGCTTCGATTCCGAAAATTTATGTTAGTCGGAAACAATCCGACACATTTTTGGAAACGCATCATCTATCTATCTATCTTCCTGTACATCTTAACCTCCGGAGAGGACTTCAGATGGTGTTCCGGTATACCAAATGCTGAAGGGGGTTAGTTGAAATAAAAGCAAAGGAAAGTGGGTGATAAGAATTTATACAGTGCGAACAAAGGTGTTAGTATAGTTAAAAGGTAAAAACAGATATGCTGGTATTTAAGGAGTTTTGTGAGCTATCTGGCAGACAGCTAAACTAAACTGCGCCAGAGTAGGTAGGACAGGAATATGTGGAGGTAGGGCATTCCAGTGTATTATTGTCCGTGGGAAGAATGTGTACTTGTAGTAGTCTCTCAGAGTTGTGAACTGTCGGTATGCATAGGAATGGTTTCTAGATGATGGACGGGTATTTCGGATCAGGTAGTCAGAGGCAGGGATGGCTACAAGGTCATATGTGACCTTATATAGGAGGACCAACCGACTGTCAATACGTCGTTGGTCAAGGGTGCGCCAGTTGAGATCCTGAAGCATTGTGGACACACTTGATGTTTGTCGGTAATCTCGTGTTACCCACCTAGCGGCCCTTCGTTGTACAGATTCAAGTTTACCAATATCTTGATCTGTATGAGGAGACCACACAGTAGAGGCGTATTCTAGCTGTGGGCGCACTAATGTCTTATAAGCTGTGGACTTCAGGTCTCTGTTATGGACCCGGATATTGCGTTTGATGAAGCCGAGGGTCTGATTTGCCTTCTTGGTAATGTTATTGATATGGTCTGACCAACTGAGGTCTTCCGAAACAGTGACCCCAAGGTACTTTGCAGAAGATACACTTTCTAGAGCACAGCCATGGAGGTAATAAATAGTCTGGGAAGGTGATTTACTTCGGGTCACATGAATGACCTGGCATTTCGAGGGGTTAAAACTCATATCCCAGAGCTTTTCCCATTTTTCTAAACTTTCAAGGTCTTTTTGGAGGATCTCTGAGTCTCCTTGCTTGTCAAGGGCAAGGTACATGGCTGTGTCATCAGCAAATAGCCTGACTCTTGACTTTACCTGATCCGGGAGGTCATTTATATATGCTAGAAACAGTATGGGCCCGAGAACCGAGCCCTGCGGGACACCGGAGGATACTGGAATACTGTCAGAATTAGAACCATCTAACACTAAAACAGGACAATCACGACAGCAGTGGTCAAAAACGCGTAATGCTCAAAGAAACAATATCATAACTCATCAAATTGTTCAACTCACATCGTTCAAATATCGACAGAAGCGCTCGTGTGCTTAAAATAATTTTGACAGCTGTGGAAAATGACTTTCGTCGGCCATCGATGTTGTTGTCGATAATAAAACAAGCACGCTGATTGGTGGATACTATTCTATTTGCCGGTACCGCTGGTTTCCAGCCTTCACGGTTAAAGTATCGATAAAAACACCTATTCTGAAAACCATTAAAAGACAGCCAAAATTTTTTGGCGCAATATTGAAATAGCAATTATTAAATCAATTATTGTTAAATCAGTAACAATGAGTGTTGTTACATGGTAAGTATAGTCTCCGGATTTCGATGATGCCAAAACGCCTTTTAAGACGTTTCAGACCGTTTCTGAACGTGTTATTATCATACATGATACAAGACAAGACAATATACCGCACCTATGACCAGTGGTGTTCTAGTGAGGATGGGATGTGTGGATGTGGGGGGTCGGCAGATATGGACTAAGGTGTTTGACAGTAATTACTGAGTGATTGAGGTGTTTATTGATTTGTTTTGGGTGATCCGCTGGTTTTATGGATATGACATGGCGTAATACCCCCGGAGTGTGGGTACTCCGAAACTTTCTCTATACGCAGGGTGTGCCTATTTTGGTGGGATGGGGATGTCATTTTTTCACATGGGATTGGAGTAAACAATGAATAATTTCAAAGTATCATCGGTGTGTAATACTTAACGATATACCATACATGAATAGCAGCATGGCAAGACAGTACTTTGTTTGAGTTTACGTCCCGGTCAACAGTTATTTTTCCGTCATGTTGAGACTGTACCTGGGACGGAATCAACACTTCTGTGTAGTTAAAAAGTACTATGAGGAGTACATGTGTCTGGCTGAAGGACACAACACGGCGGCGGTACGTCTCTAACCTCTAAACAGGAAAACATGTCCGCGTAATGTATACCCCCTTATACCCCACTTTTACATAGTGAAACTGGGGTTTGCAGGGGTATACCTAAGTTTCTTACTTTGGATCAAAAACATACCGCCGAGGCGGTTCTAACGTGTACCCACAATGTATGTTTTTAGTGGAAATATTAAAAAAATCAAAATTTTCCATGAAATTTTCAATTTTTGCTTGTGAAAAAAAATCTCTGTATGGATCATTGGCGTGTTTTCTTAATGTCACTCCGGTACGATTCTCTCACATCCTCAACAAGACAGTAGTGCACCACAGGTACCTTAGTCCGGCTTAGGTTGCCGAGCACCCACCGTCTTGGAAAGAGCTCTCTTTGTCATGTTCTAATTGTATTTTGACTATTTGTATTCATGGTGGGCTTTGGAATCTTCGCTTGAGTTAAGGCTTTACATCCCAGTCAACAATTTTTCAGTCTTGTCAGAGCGGAGCCAGTTGTTTCCTGGGTATTTTAATAATCAGTATTATGGGGAGTAAATGTGCCTCGCTCAAGGACACAGCACTGTGCCACCCTTAGACCTCTCGCTTCAAAGTCTGACACTCTACTACTGCGACACTTTGCTCGCAAGGGATTTTCATCTGATTGTTCCAGAACTTTCCTGGTCATTGCTTATTTGTTTATTTAACAATATTCAGAAACACCAAATTACGAAAACATGTCCATAAAATATACAGATTTTTTTTTTTTTTTTTTTTTTTTTCCCAGATGTAAAAATTGAAAATTTCACGCTAAAATTTTGACGCTTTTCTTATTTTTGCCTAAAACATAGACTGTGGATACACATTAGAAACGCCTCGGCGAGGCGGTTCATACGAATATCCACAATCTATGTTTTGAGCAAAAATATGAAAAAATGGGTATACCTGCAAGCCCTAGTTTTTCAAAGTAAAAGTGGGGATCAAGGGGGTATAGTTTTCATGGACATGTTTTCCTGATGGGATTCGTTGTTTTTAATGTTTTATTTGTACCAAATGAGCGTTATAGAGTTGTAGTACTAAGCTAGACGACAGGACGCCTATACATTATACTGTGTTTTTAAGGCTATAAAAATGACAACTTTCAGTGAAAAACTGAGATATTTTCTCTTTTTTATGCTCAAAAATAGATTGTGGTTAGAGCCATCGCAAAGAGGCGGATCTAACGAGTACCCACAATATCTCCATCATGCCGCAAAAATTTCAACTTGATCGGCCAAGCAGTTTCAGAGAAGAAGATCTTTGAAATTGTGGACGACGGACGACGACGGACGGACGGACGGACGCCGGATCATGGCCATCCTATAGGCTCAACTTGAGAGCCTTCGGCTTTGGTGAGCTAATAACACACATTGGACATTTTCTGTGTAAGTATCCTCTGATGAGCCCTAATCTCATACATTAAAAAGGATCGGCACCTACAAATCACTTGCACTCGCTACAAAAGAAATCTGTTCCTGGTTTGGAGAACTTTATCCAAGCCTTCTTTGCTCTTAAACCAGCACAATTTCTGTGAAACCATCCAACGCAACCACTACACTGTATCCACTGCACCCCTTCTTTTCCAGTTTTATTACATTTTTTACATAGGTCACTATCCTCATTGTCTTCAGTGTCCATTAATTCTGGTGTATTTCGCACTGCTGATGTGCTCTGTTCTGCATCACCCACTGCAGTGTCAGAGGACATTGGTTCTGGTTCTGCATCTCCCACTGCCGTGTCAGTGGTCATGGGCTCGGGTTCTGCATCCCCCACGGCAGTATCAGTAGAAATTGGCTCTGATTCTGCATCCCCGACTGCAGTGTCAGTGGACATGTGCACCATTGGACTAGATCCAGTTTCTTCATTCAATACCCCGGGGTTAACCATTTCACTAGAAAGTACTACTGCATTAGATAATATGCTTACTATTTCTGATTTTTTGGTTTTAGACTGTACTTTCACATTATAAGCATTACATAGTTTTAGAATATCAGTCTTTTTCATGTCTTTGAACACATCCGATTCACTCATTAGAAGGCCACGCAAAAGAGAGTGTGACATTGTTTTATTTTCAGATGCATCTTTTCGGATCGATTCAAGTGTAACCGAAAGTTTTCTTGACTCCTGCTTCTGCTTTTTTATTTGAATTTGTTTACGATGAGCCATAGTTTTGGATACACGAAAGGACTGTAACAGGTCTCTTCTGAACTGGTTCAACATCACTAACAAGAACTTTCTAGAAACGGCTTCAAACAGATTAGTGGTTGACAAGGATGACACTGCTACCGGATGGACTTCATTTTCTAGGTCAACTGTGGAGTAATGGCTGTTAAGAATCAACTTAAACTCATTATACAATGACTCTGTGTTTAAGATAGTGTTTATGCAGAATTCATGTAGCCTTGCATCAAAGCTGTTGACGTTTTTAGCAACAAGCACTTTAAGGCACATCTCACACAGAGCAACAAAAAACTGATACAAATCATCAGGAATATGAGTGAGACCACGAGAGATATTTTGTTTTCTAATAACATCTTTCAAGGACTCTTTGTCCTCTGTGGTGTTTTTAATGTTTTCCTCCTCTTCTCTCAAACAGTTCAGTATTTTGACCATTTCATGTGCTTTATTATACTGTGTTACTCCTTGACTTGTCGTACTGTACATATTGGCGTTCACTTGTTTCATGTACTCTTTCCTGACGCTTTGAACACAGTAACCACCGACATACCTTACTCTACACTTACTAGATTCTGTCAGTCGCCTATTTGCTATATCAATATCACTGACTGGATAAATGGTTGCTTTTTCTGCCAAAAAATATTTTCTGATGGCCACATACAGTTTATAACAGACGTGCCAATGTGCATCAGATAATGTTTCACCTTCAAAGGCGAGCATACAATTGACTTGATACTCTATGTCTCTCTGGTGTTGATGTGATTTTGAATAGAATTCTGTTAGATGTTCTGCTTTCACCGGCACAGGCTCATTAATATTCATCGAATCTGTAATGGTTTTCAGAACAACATACTCTTTTTGACAAAACTTAGTGATGTTGGCCATGTTTCGCAGTACACTAAGGACAACCTCATTCACACTTCTCAGTTCAGAAGTAACAGCAGGTTCAGAAATGATGTCTTTCAATATCTCCTCAATTTTAAAACTTTCTGGCAATTCAAATGGTTCATTGATTTCAGATATGTTAATGTTTGCTATTAGTGAATCAAATTCTTCATCAAACTCTTCCTCGCCCCCTGAATTGTCTTCTTCCTCAATCACAAAGGCACGACCCTCGTCTTGAACATCAACATCATTACCATCCCTGAAATACGAAGAAATTTGTTAGACTACATGTCCTAGTGTTTACTGGTCGGTTTGTGTATTTGACTATTTGTGTACTACTTCAAATCATGACTGAAAAATTGTTGACCAGAAAGTTTAGCCACAACCAAATCAAATACATGGACTAATTTAAAAAGGTAAAAGTAGGCAATGATCAGGAAAAGCCGCAATCAGAAAGAAATTCCCACTAAAAAAACCGACGTGGGAAAAAACCAAATTGACAATTATGTACCTATACTTACAAAACATATAGTAAGCCGAGTGAGCAGCTAATTCACCAAAAACCGAGGTGGGGAAAAACAAATTGACAATAATTATGTACATGTACATGTACTTAAAAACATATAGTAAGCCGAGTGAGTAGCTATTTCCCGATAGACGGCTACTCAGTTACCCGAACTTTAAAAAAAAAAATATGAAAGCATACATCAGGCTCAAACAACACAAAAATTCGATTTCAAAACATTAAACAAATGGAACCACAGCGGAAGTATCGCCTTGGGACGATCAGTAATATAAAATTACTGGCGGGCTTAAACCGGTTTTACATGGCCATAACCAAGTTTCTTAACAGCCTTAACAGCCCGCCAGTAACTTTTTGTTACTGATCGTTCCAAGTCGATACTTCTGTGGTGGTTCTTTTTGTTTTATGTCTTGGTGTTCAATATTTTTGTGTGGTTTGCGCCTTATGTATGTTTCATATTTTAGTTAAGTTAAGGTAACTGATTGGCCACCTATTGAGAAAATAGCTGCTCATTCGGCTTACGAAATGTTTTCATGGTATAGGTACCTGATTGTTAGTTTGGTATTTCCCATCTCGGGTTTTTGGAGTGGGAATCTTTTTCTGATTGCGCCTTTTCCTGATCTTTGCCTACTTGTACCTTTTCATAACAGATGCCTTTGGGGCTTGTTACCATCGGTGTGGAGTGCAACAAAACACTCATGGATATACAAGAGTTATCAATGTATATGTGTTATACATTTCAGGTTACTGTCAAGGGTTCTAGAGGCACAAGATACCGTGGTTGTCAATAGACTATTTACCTCATTTGAACTAGAAGCGAAAGAAGCAAGAATACAGCCAAACATATCACAGCGTGAATTCAGTGAATATGTTCTTAATCTGTTCCCAAACACAGAAAGAATCACAAAAAGATTGAATTCAAGTGAGACTGTCAAAGCTTTCAAGGGAATAGCTTTACGAAGCATTGGACCATTTCCAAAGTCTTCATCGTCCGATATAAAAGATATAGTCAAGTACTTGCCTGATACTTTCAATGTTACAAAAACAGAAGTAAATTACATAGTTTGCGAACTTGACACACTGTATAAGATAAATGGTCATCTTGTCAAGAAAGTGTTAACATTCAATGACAACTTAAAATGGGGGTTGACAGTAGGTGATAAAGATATCGAAATCGATAACGATTTTATAATAGAGGAAAACAGTATAAAGACAATTTGTAAAATCGTAGAAAAAGCTGATGTATGTCATGGAATGGAGATAAATAGTTCTGTCATCTGTTCAAGATTCCATACGATTGAAAACTTTTATAACTGTGAATCAAATAAACAAACAAGACGGATACGATCCTTGATGTGTCAGAAGGTATTAAGATTCAATGCCCGATCTGAAATTTGCATAACATGTCAAAAAATGACATTTACGACTAAAACTGAACAAAAAGAAAATTTAAAATCTTCTTTTAACAGAGACATGGAATCTGTTGACAAAAGTCCCGTTTCTAAAGAAACATTTAAAAAACTATTGCCATTTGCATCTAATGATATGCTGGAACTTCTCGTTAATCAGGCGAAAAATGGTGGTCGAGATCCTAGAGGGAGACGTTGGAGCCAAAACATTATCCAGACATGCCTACAACTTTACTCAAGGAGCCCGGCTGGTTATAAGCATCTTAAACAGAGCAATCTTCTATTATTACCGTCACCAAAAATTCTGATTCTTTATAAAAACAGAGTGAAGCATAAACCGGGCTTTCAAGATGACATATTCAGGTAAAATATTGATTATAATTTTATGCCATGTAACATTTGTGGTTTCGAAGACAGTACTAACTAACTAACTAACTAACTAACAAACTAACTGACTAGCAACAATTAACTGACTGACTGACTGACTAACTACTGACTGACTGACAACTAACTAACTAACTAACTAACTAACTAACTAAATGACTGACTGACTGACTGACTAACTAACTACTGAATGACTGACTGGCTGACTTACTAACTAACTATAAACTAACTAACTAACTAACCAACTAACTAACTGTATTACAGGTGGATGTATAGTGAAGCTGAACGGCTTCACATTCCAGCAAATGGTAGGGTCGGTGGGATCATATTAGATGAAATGTCGATCCAACAGGACATTCAGATCAACAAAAGTGGGGAAGTCGTCGAGATGGTCGGATTTGAGGATTTGGGACAGGAAGGAAACACATGTAATATATTAAGGAAAGGAAAACGGGAAAAGGAACTTGGTACACACGTCCTTCAATTTGTATTCTTAGGAATAACAGGATTCCGTTTTCCTTTTGCCATTTCGTGACAACCAATATTCAGGCTTACGACATATAGAGTCTATTCTGGGAAGCAGTTGACTACCTATTTATGTTTGGGTTTACTGCGATTTATGCATGTACCGATGGTGCACAAAGCAACAGATCTTTCATTCACATTAACTTGGGGAAAAATCCTTCAACAACAGTTTGTTCAAGCCCGTGTAACCCTAATAAATCTGTAATTTTTATGATGGATATTTCACATGTGATCAAAAAAATCAGAAATAATGTACTGAAAAGTGGTGTGACCAAGTCCAGCACGAGAAACCTTACACTGCCAAATAAAAACATTATACAATGGGAAATGTGGGTGAATGCTTATAAATGGGACCAGCAGGATGCCCTTCAACTACATCGAAAATTAACAAATGAACATATATTTCTAAGCCAGCAAGGCAAAATGAGGAACCACCTTGCCGAGGAGGTACTTAATCATGAAATGCTTAACCTCATGCTTGAGTACAAAGCCAGTCTTGCTAATCAAGGTGATATTTTAAATGGGGCAATAGAGTTTTTGAGAAATACATCGCAAATGATCAATTTCTTTCATAGCCCAAAACCAATTCATGCAAAAGACGATGAAAGACTCGGCAAGTTAGCTGAAATAAATATTTGGTTTTCTGACTGGACAAAATACATTCAGTCTCAGGACTGTAATAATGCGGACAAAGCAAAACAACTCATGTCTTACCAATGTATGGAAGATATCAATTCTTGTTTGCAGGGCTTTATTGAACTCTGCTCTATGGTTCTGTCAGGTTGGGAAGGTGCTTTTATAACCCCATCACTGATAAACTCTGATGTGGTTGAAAACCATTTTTGTCAACAGAGAGCAACTTATAATGGGGCGAACACAAATCCAAATGCACTACAATATAGGAGAAATTTGAACTCTATAATCTTAGGACAGAACATTGTGTCGAACAAGGCCAATGCTGGAAAATCATCAGTAGTATGTCCTGCCTTCTCCCTCCAACATGAACAGAAAATCAGAAAAAGAAAACCAAAAATTGAAACACCAAAGAACCTTAAAAGCATTAAGGTTTTGAGGCTTTAAGTCTTTAACATTGACTATATGAAAACAGGAGTCAGTAGATGATAGGCCTGGATAGACAATTCCGCCATAAGTATCACCGTTTGGCATGATCAGACCGAGTGATTCCAAACAGTAACATTAGGAACAGAATTGTCTATCCATCCTCTAACCGGTATGGAAGAAATAGTCATCTTTTACAAGTATATCAATGAGAAGTACCCGACAAGGACTTTGCAACAACTGACGTCATCACAAAAAGGCGCAGATTCCTTTTGAAGGAATGCATCAATGACCTCTGGTTGTGGTTTGACAACTCGTGGATGGAAATTGATGACACGTAAAGAGTCTGTCGTCCTTACTCTCCCAATGGCTACACCAAGTTGGCCAGGCTTAAATATCTGTTGTGCATCTACTTCCACGCTGAAACGAAAGTGAACACTATATTTGCTTTGTTATTTATGAAGCCATAAGTACATGTATGAAGCCTCAACGATGTTTTTACAATAATCGTTATCCAGATTTGAAATGCTTTTGATTCAAAATTATATTAATTACTAAATTAAGATTTATTTTATTTTTCAACATGCAATCATACTTATGTGTATACAGTGCACAACAATGTCGGAGACTGGATTAATATATCTAGAAAGTTTATTCTACTGTTTGAATAGCTCATCAGTTTGCGCCTTCTTTTATAAAAAAATGGGTAGGTATATGTCATGAGAGAGTTTTAAAATGTACACGTTTGTTTAATATTGGAGGCTACTCAGTATTAGGAAGTAGTCCTACATGATTCTTGGTTTTGATAAACGTTTCGTATCTCTCAGATAAATCAACATCTCAATGATCAACTAGTTTACCTTCTTAACGTCATTCCTTGCGCCTTATGGATGGTAATTGCAAAAGCCAACTTTAGAGGAAATTGTTCCCTTGTAGCTAAATCCTTTTGTAAAGAAGGGCTGTAGACTGAAAAGATAAATATTAAGAGCATTTTCGAGGTACCAACCCGGGTAATTGGAGTCACCAGATGGAACAATGCCAAACTAGACGTTAGATTCTAACACACTACAATTTCCACCAGGCTTACAAATGTGTGACAGAAGCCTCCGTGGTGCAGTGGTTAAGCCACTCGCCTTGTAAACCAGGGGTCGCAGGTTCGATCCCGGGCTTCTCCAGTCCTTCGGATTGAGACTATAAACCGAGGTCCCGTCTCCATATGACCTTAGCTGTTGGTGGGACGTTAAACCCCAACCAGTCAATCAATCAACCAAATGTGTGACAAAGTTTCCATATGCAAATTGGTGATGTCGACATTCAGGGCTTAGGGTTCTAAAGGTGGTCCACCAAATTCAGATAATGTGGACATTAGTTTAACACAATGAAACCACTTAAATCGTCCCTTTAAATATTTCGTCAAAAGAGTAGTAAGCATTTTCATATTTTGCGCCACTGAAAACTTCCAAGGCCCCTCGAACTATTGTTGTATGCATAGCAACGTTACGTGGTACATCATCAACAACATGGGCGCCTGCAGAATCAAACCAATTTAGCCAGAGATTTTTCAGGACTTTGTAACGAATTCTGTCGTTCTGAATGGGTATAAAATGTAACGAGGCGAGTTCTTGCGAAAGTGAGGTACTTTAATTAGGACTTGAGTAGTTGAAACCCATGATGGAGTTGAACTAGTAATTGTCAGTTTGGTTTTTCCCACCTCGGTTTTTGGAGTGGGGGTTTCTTTCTGATTGCGCCTTTTCCTGACCATTGCCTACTTTTACCTTTTCATGAAGGAGTTGAAACAAATTTCAAAAGGAAATAGTTCACGGGCACTTAGAATGCACATCAATTCGCAGGTCTTGTTTTGGACATGATGAAAAAGGTAAAAGTAGGCAATAATCAGGAAAAGGTGCAATCAGAAAGAAATTCCCACTCCAAAAATCGAGTTGTGAAAAACTTAATTGACACTTAAGTATTTATACAGAGAAAACATATAGAAAGCCGAGTGAGCAGCTATTTCCCGATTGGCGACCACTCATTTACCCGAACTTAAATAAAAATATAAAAACTGTTTTTGCAAAAGCTGATCCATATCAGTACCATACCTGAGAATGTTGTCTTCTTTACTATTGTAGTTACACCGCCTTCAAACTCGACGACTGGTCCCTCTTCCTCAAATCCTACCACGGTCCCTTTTAGCCCATTTACGAGCTTATCTGATAAATTTCTTAGTAAAATCACCGGCACTCCCCTCTTTAGCCACAAAGTTTTTTGAGCAGTGATTTTGGGGAAATATTTATTGTCTCCCGAATCTTTTGCCTTATATTCAATTAATGGGCCATCCCATTCTAGAATTCGTTTTCTGTTATAGCTATCCACAAGGAAGTTATTAGCAAATAATTTTGTGCTGCCTGGGTCCTGTAGAGGCCTTTCTAACTCTTTCATTAGATTGACTGTATCTTCATCGATGTGCCCAGATGATACAGTTTTTTATGGCATTAATAAGGCGCATGTCTTTCTGCCTCATAATCTCAGTAAGTGTTATTTTGTGTCTGATTGTTTCCTGAAATGCTACACTTGTGAAACAAAATTCACCCTCATCAGAATATAGAGGATTTGCCACAGGTGGCAATTGAAGGAAATCTCCTGATACAATGACCTGTAGGCCCCCAAATCTTGTATGGTTATTTCTAATTTGTCGACAAATCTCCTCAAGTTGATTGAAGTTTTTGGAGGATAACATGGAAATTTCATCAATGATAAGTACATCTGTATCTTTAATTCGACTGTAAGTATTTTTGAAATGTGGCGAAAACTTCAGTAATTCTATTAGCTCTGATGTTGTGTGACGCCCATCTTCAATACCGGCCCATCTGTTAATGGTCATAGCACCAATAGACCTTGGAAAATTTAAACAAGAAATTCCTGTTGTGGAAGTTAAATATACTGTTCGTGTAGCCCTCAGTCTCTTTACCATTTCCACCAATACAAAAGATTTTCCAGTACCCGCTGGTCCATTTAAGTGGAAATTGTGACCTTCCAGGGCTGCCTTAATGGCCAGGCTTTGTTGTTCATTCATTCTGAAAATCAAATACAAATGGGTCAATTTTACCCTTACTATTTTGATCTGTAATCAGCATCTGTTTCCATTATTATTCCTTAAGAAAATTGGTGGTGACAGAAATGAACCTTGGCGTGGCCCTGCTGACATGAAAAATATGATCGAACTCTTTAGTTCACATTTCCTTCATTTCTCCGTACAAAAGCATATTTATTATAACAACTTATCTCAGCCTCAGTGCATGATGGAAATTCGCCCTGCACATCGCCTTCGTTTTGGCATTTCATCAGTTAAGTGGCATTCGTTAATCACCATTTATTGCATATATCTGCTGGTTTCTAGCTTCAACAATATTGGCAACACAGGTAAACAGAACATCCCTGACCATTAAGGTCATGGGGTTTCTGGCTACTTGTATTTCCAATGTTGATTTGTCGAAAACTGAAAATCATGCAGCAGATTATGACAAAATGGTTCAGGTTATCGATGGATTTTTCACTAAAACAGTATGTTTACCGTCCTCTTTTTTGTGTGGAAAACTAGTATGAAATAGCCTTCTGATTGGACAGAGACGAGAAATTTGCGTCAAGGTATCCGTATTGTCGACGTAGACGTAGTACAAGTTATGCGTTGTACTGAGCGTATGGGGAAAAAGAGCTCAACCGTTGTTTTAATTCGACGTAAGCAGTTGTATCACGCCATGCCCCTAGGGTAAATAGAACCACCTGTGAATGTTTGAATCGCTTCAGATAATGATAGCGAGAGGTTGGCGTCACGAAACTGGTCTGAGCCCACAGTAACTCATTACTAACTTTTCCAAGGTAGTAATAATTGAAGGTGGACTATCACGTAATGAATATTGTATTGTATATTTCGTACAAGTGTTCGGACAAAACCAGTAAGCAAATCGGTCATAACTTTCTATCTAAAAACTGGGTGAAATTTCATGCAGAAAAGTGCACAATCCCCGGATTTTTTTCTCCCTACTTTTATACAACCGTAAATTTTATGTGATAGTTTAAAAGATTACACAGAGAAAACAATTTTTAAAAATATAACCAGTTGCTCGGGTAATCTTCTAAACTACAGGGCCCATGAAACATACGTTTGTATAACACTTTGGAGCAAAAAAAAAAATGTTTTTGCATGAAATTTCATCCAGTTTTAAGAAAGTTTTGACCGATTTGTTTCCTGTCCGGTTCCGTCCTGATACAAGCACAAAATTTACAATAAACTTTGATATTTGTGGTTTACTATTGCCTGTAAATATTAAAATATTATGGGTAAAACATCCTGGTTACCTCGAACTCTTTGAAAATAAGCACAAAAAGCTAGCCAATGCTAGCGGGGGAGACCAGGGTATGATTCGAATACCTGTAAACCCCACTTTTATTTAGTGAAAATGGAGTTTGCAGGGGGTATTCCTATATTTTCTTATTTTTATCCAAAACATAGATTGTTGGTACTCGTTACAGCCGCCTCACCGAGGCGGTTACATGTACCAACTTACTACGTTTGAGCAAAAAAGAGAAAATTATCGATTTTTTGTAGTGAAAATTTTCAATTTTTAGAGCTATAAAAATCTCTGTAACTTGCATGAGCAAGTTTTCTTATTCTGTCATAATTAGCATATTGTTAACTAAAGCTGCGAATAAAATAGATGTGTGACGAATATCTGTTTGACAACCAGTTTCTGCTAAAGTATCTTCAAAAGCTCATAGTTTGATATTCGTCCAGTAGTGTTATCCAGCAGAATCAATTTCCCCCATTTTATTCGTTATACACGGCGATTTATAAGTGTTATACACGGTGATCAATAAGTTACACCTGATTTACCCACATATAGTATTTTCAATGAACTCGTCCAATGAAATGGACCAATCCAGTGGCGCACGTGCCGGAACGAGTATAAAAAGGAGCAAGCGAGGCGGTGATAGTCATTATTGTAAAAGAAGTCAGAGTGAATAGATCAATAAGATAGCAGGTAGTGGGTAAAAGGCTTCGTGGCACGAGCTAAAAGCATTGTGAGGTTTCTAAGGTATCATTGCGATACAGGGAGACCAAAGCATTGCTTCAGCTCATTGTAGTGCTGGACGAATCTGAGACCTATACGGTTTAAAGACCATTGCGGTACTTGAACATGGTCTCAGACTAGTTCTTTGGAAGCCAGAGATATGGGCTATAGTGTGATAGCCAACAAAATCACAGGGTGGTTCGAGAACGTTGGGCTACAGGGTTAGCTTGGAGAAGACAGTATTTATATGGTTTCAAGCCTGCTAGAGTGGCGTAAAGGTCGTTTGTGTTTTATGAGTTTGCTGAACGTAGATTGGGATTGGAACCTTTCAGTCACGTTGCATTAAAACTATTATCCAACATAGTCAGACAGAATTTCCAAAACGATGTGTAGGAACCACACCAAGACCTAGGGCGAGGGTTGGGATCCCATAAAACCGGTTTAAGCCCCCTAGTAATTGTATTACTAACCGTTCCAAGGCGGTGCTCTTGGTGTGGCTCATCTCGTTCAACATCAGTATAGTCGTTTAAATAGCATTTTGCTCGGTACGTGTTTCAAATATTTTAGTTTTCGTAGTTTAAGATATACAGAAATACATAGCTCGGTCCTTGAAACGTTACAGATGAAAGTTGACCAATTATAAAGAACAAGTTGACCACATGTAAACGAGTACAAATTGACTAATAAAATAAGGTGCGAGATGTTATGGCAGGTACGAGTTGAGCATGAGTTGGAAAAAGGACGAGCTGACCAGTTTTGATGTGATTTGAGGTTTATGGCTCGAAATAGTAAGGGTAAAACATTCTGAATTTGAATCTGAATAGTTTACTGGTGACACGCCGAATGACATCCTGATTACCTTGAACTCTCTGAAAATAAGCTAAAAAAACTAGCCAACGCTAGCAACACGAATATATGCACATGCATAAGCTGCCTTATAGCTTTGCAGCTTGTTTTGTCACTCTTTTGATTGTTAGATACGTCCACAAAAAATACACAATATTGGCGTCCTTGACATTTGGCCAACCATATCGGGTCATTTCGACTGTGTCCTCTCGAATCCGGGTCATCTCGGCCTCGGGTCAAGTCGGCCCGGGTCAGCTCGGCCGGGTCAACTCGGCCGGGTCAACTCGGCCTTATATATTTTCTATATATATAGTATATGCACTTTGTTAATTGATAAAGAAAGCCTAATAGGAAAGATAGAAGAAAAAACAAAACTTACTTGTATATGATTCTCAATTTTCATCAGGTATGTTCGTCCGTCTTTCTATCTTAATTATTTAACAATTATAAAACAACGGCATATTCAATCATTGAATGCCGCTGCAGTTGAATGAACCTAATAAAGCAAACAAACTTATTCTTTAATTGATTAACTAATTTAGGTGTGAAAACTTTACTTTAATAGACAGATAAGTCAATGTCTTTAATTAAAAGGATTAACCTACATGCTTGCCGAATTATTCATTTGTTATTATATCTAAAGCATAATGCACATACAAAATACCCTTATCTGCTATAGGAAATGAAAACAGGCCGAGTTGACCCGGCCGAGTTGACCCGAGGCCGAGTTGACTCACGGGCCGAGTTGACCCGCTTCCACCCTCTCGACCCTCTCGAAACTAACCATACTGCACATGTGCACCGGTGAAACGAGGATCTGTTGAAGGGCGAAAATTTACCGTACGCGACCGGCTTTTAGTATTGCCGAGATTGTATTGTCTTGTATTTCAACCAATAGAAACGCACGTTTCTAAACGGCATGAAAACACAAACATCATGGCCGAAGTTGGAAATTTCTGCAGCTGTCAAAATTATTTTAAGCACACGAGCGCTTCTGTCGATATTTGAACGATGTGAGTTGAACAATTTGATGAGTTATGATATTGTTTCTTTGAGCATTACGCGTTTTTGACCACTGCTGTCGTGAATGTCCTGTTTTAGTGTTAGATGATGCGTTTCCAAAAATGTGTCGGATTGTTTCCGACTAACATAAATTTTCGGAATCGAAGCTCACTGTGAGAAAACGGGCTGGGCTATAGGTTTGAAGTATATCTTTTTGGAAAGGCCAATCAAAGTGCTAAGTACTGCTGGCAGTGAGAATAATTTTACATAATTCTGTTAAAAAATATGAGGGGTCACACTAGGAAGGGTCAAAATTTGGTAATGGGAGTGAGTCACCTTGTCTATGTTCTACATATAAAAAATCATAAAAATTTTTTTGGGTGTTATTTTTGAATATATTTTCATTCAAGAACAAAAAAAAATTTTTTAGATTTTTTTTTTTTTTTTTTTTTTTTTTTTTGGGGGGGGGGGGGGGGTCTAAGCTATGAATCAAACACCTGTGGGCCAACCCAGTCACCAGAGGTCCAACAATAATTCTTTGGGTTTGCTGCTGTACCAGAAGCCTCGAAAAACGACGTATAAATCTACTGCGAAGATAAACCCAGAAATATTCCCGATTGTGGGCGACATCCACAGATCTATCAGCTGCACAGATCCACAATTTATGGTAAGTATCTAATTTACCACAGTTTTGACAAGGTTGCAGCAAATAACACAACGCTACAACACCATCTTTTTAATTAAGTTGATAGATATTCCTTATCAATGTTGATGGTTATATTTGAAGCATGACAACCTAATTTTTGGTAAATGTCCTATAAAATGGAGACAGCGTCCACTCCTGACATGACTATAGCTGTTGACTTGGACGTAAAACCTCAATTCAAATTCAGGCTGTATGTACTCTTGATATCTTTTATCGTCTTTTCAAGTTTTTCTATCCCTTTGGGGAGCATCCTTCCCGATTTGTGCGTCTTATTTGAGTTAGTGCCTTGAGAACCATTGTTCACTAGTTCACTTAGTCCTTGTATCAACTTCGCATTTTAAGCTGGTCATTATAAAGTTCAATGGAAGATGTGTAATATATGAAAAACATGCTGATTTAATTACAATAGAGTAATTGACACAACAGGTGTAGCTTATTTATTTCAATACATAAATTGACACAACAGCTGTAGGTGATTAATTTGAATACTTGGAGTGACACCTAGATGGGCTGCTTGTGTCTACAGGCTACTGACCGACCATCTTATTACTGGTTAACCGCTCTGGTCTGAGCCTGCCCAGAAAAGGCGGATCAAGTCAAACCAAGCAAACAAGGGAGTATTCTCTTCTGTACTTTAAAGGAGAAACTTTGAAAATTATACAGTAAGGTGAGTCATAAAGATGAAGAAACTTGACGTTGGCAGGATTCGAACATGCAGGCTGCGGATTCTACCCCTAGCTATACAGGACCATCGCCTATGCCGAGTTTGCTACCATGCGCTTAAATTGGAGGTATCAAACTTTCAATGGCCTTTTCACATACATGTCGTCTTTTTTGTTGGCGACATGGGTAGCTTTGAGGTTGAGTTACCATTATAAATTCTATTCAATCTTTCTTCCTTTATGTAAACTGTCTTAAGAGGGTTCCAGCCAAAAGGCCTAAAACAAATTTTAGGCCTTTTGCCTAAAACAGTGGCTGTTGGAATATGTCCTTTCTACAAGTGTCTGTGCGATTTTAACACTAGTCTGTGGATGAACATTTAAGCATGTCCTGAGGCCATGTTATTTCAATTAGCATATGTCCATGTGTTGGCACAAATGTCATTACAGGTACTAAATTATACGACTGTGTCACATGCCTCTCCTGTAATACATGATATGGTTGATTGTCTCGAACAAAGAACACTGGAGAACAGTTGTTAATTCCAGATGCATGGTTTGGAGTGAGATACTGTAGATTATTGTATGTAATAGTCATATTGGCACAGTACAGTCCAGGGGAATATTTTTACCAGCACGATTAACCCCGCGGATGATTTTTCTCAGCACCCAAGCAATCCCGCACACCTGTCTACTTAGAATCCCACCGCTGAATATTTTTATCCCGCTGCGGATTGTGGAGTATCCCCCCGCAGGTTTGCGGAGGATTTCCAATGCAAAAAAGTGACGTCATAATGAATGAAAATATTGTCAAATGAAAATACGATTTTTTGTATGATCATGAAATTAGGATCAGGATATGCGAAAAACGAGGGTGCATCTGTACAGACTGATCTGCAGTATTTGTCTATAGCGCAGTCATGTGTCTTTACTTTGGTATGATTTTGTTCGGATAGAATCGGGTTTTGCGTCTTACTTGAATGACCAGTTTTCCAGAACATTACACTCTCGCCCCGTCGAGTCATTTTTATGTGTTCAAACAGTAAGGGCATTTGTGTTTACATTAGGGATGTCACTCGGTGTCAGGTTAAAAGTTCGGACGTTCGGAAACAAACGTCTGGATGGTTCGATCATTCGGATCGTAAATCGGACCAGAACATGGGACTACATATAAATTTATGTTAATCGAGTGTTCGCTTGTAAGGGCACTCAAACTCAAAGCGTTGCTGAATTTTGTTTGTGTTGCCGTTAGTACATAAACGTTCAAACGTAGTGCTAAAAGTTAAAAACATCACCATGAAAATGGTAAAAAATAACACCATATTTCATTGGTTATTTAAGTGACACTTTGTAGGCATTCGCCGGAAGCAAGCAACATTTACTCTGAATACATACATGCAATATAGGCCTACATCCTCCTCTCTACACATTAGTTTGCTCTTATGAGAGTCATGAATATTTTCTCAAGTTTCAAGTTTGTCAAACTAGGGTGTCAGCAAACAAATTTAATTTAGACGCTTCGTAGATAATGATTGAAAGGGTTAGTGCAAGAACGTGTTTCAAGTCCATTTTTGTAAGTTTCAAGGAAAACGCGAAAAACAAATTTTTGACAAAAAATCATGTGAAAATAAAACCAAATTATTTGTCGTATCAAATAGAGTAAAAAGCGTATGGATTTGTTTGAAGATGACACCATGCAAATTCATTCTCATTGATAAAAAATTAATATGTCATAATTTGACAATATACATGTACCTGCTCAAAACAGATTTATATTACAGTTCGAACTGCAAAAAAATATTTTATTCATTAATAACAGGTAGCACATATCAGTCGAGAAGTTATACAATGCCACAGATAGATGGAAAAGTGAAATATGAAATTGTATCTTTCAGACAGGATTATCTGTCAAAGCAATTCACAAACAATGTTAAATATGGAACTGACGAGACTTACAATGCAGTGAAGTATCATGTAAATGAATATCAGTGTCACGATAGAAAATAATACATTGAAATTTTTGATGATATTTTGTTTTCATTTTTGCAGGCCCGTGTTATAGAAATAGGTGTGACGACCCCTTAAACTCTCGAGTTTGTGTTTGTGTAATGTTTCAATTTTCTCATTAAACTCTTGATTTGTTTTTCAATGAGTTCGGCGGACTTCCTTTTTACCAGCGTTTTTGTCTTCAGTTTCTTTGAGCTTGACTCACTAATGTCCTTCTCCATTGTTACTAGTGGTCTGGTGCTAGTATTACATCCATACATTTAATCAAACTTTCTTCTCAGCCTAAAATATTTGGCCTCTACGCCAAACGCTAATTATTGTTGCTGTCAAGTATGCTGCTTTTATGCTGTTGTATGACTGATACTAATAGCAGCTATATTTGCGAAATTTAGAGTCATCAAGTACATGTACTTAACTGGGCTGCGACCAGAAAACAATATTGCGGCACTAAGAGTTAAATTCCCAGGGGCAAGTTGCCTGACATTGGTTGTGTCCTCCAAGTGTTCACAGAGTCGCAATTGAAACAACACTGAATGTCACACACTGGTAATGAGCCAATTGTCTTCCTTTTAACACAAGTCTTTGATCCACATAGCACACACTGGCCTTATAATTCATCCAAACATGATTCATATACTATGATTTTTTCCCTGGAGTTCATTCCTGTCTTTGGTTCTAAAGGTGTCATCTTCACATAAACTTATGTCCTCTGGGTCAAGTTCCCAGTCTGGGTCATTTGGGTCGTGTGTTGTTCCGACTGACAATAAGGCCTTCGTTGATATGTTTTGTCCCTGGAATCTCAATTTTCACTTTGGTTTGAGTCCTTCTCTTATCACACTGGGGTTCTCTGGGGGACACTGTATCAAGACACTTCTTTTCTGAAATTATAAAGTGATTGATATTTTTCTTATTTTTGCTCAAAACATAGATTGTGGGTACACGTTAGAACCGCCTCGGCGAGGCGGTTCTAACGAGTACCCACAACCTATGTTTTGGAGCAAAAATAAGAAAAATAGGTATACTGCATACCCCAGTTTTGCTGTATAAAAGTGGGGTTCAAGGGGGTATACATTACACGGACATGTTTTCGTGATGATAATGATAATAAAGCATCAGAAGTTACAGGTGGGCAGAGGTTTCATGTTTATGTTTGAGGAAGAACAGTAAGTTTGTAGACAATGCAGCTCATATGCTTTTTTTGTATGCACATGTTTTGGTTCTCTTTTGAAATGGCTCCACTACATTACAGCGTAATACTTTGTGGCTCTGAAAATGATAGAGAGAAACAAAAGGTCTATGATATAAAGCACCAGTCTGTTAAGATGAGATATAGCCATAGCTGTATAAACATATTGTAACCCTTTTGAAATCTCAAAGCATGTTAATCATTGTTTATTAATAGTTAATAGTATATATGGTAGGCAACAGTTTTTACATATACTTACGACAAGAATTTTAGGGGCCTGAATGAAGAAACTTTCTCTACATTTGTTGTTGTTCTCTACAGACTTGGTTCGTTTACTTGGATGTTGTGTTGTTGACGTGGGTGGAATAGAGTCTTGGTTTTGTTGATTGTCTGATTACATGTTCCTAGCCATACATAAAGGCCAATCATCTTGCCGTAGGTCAATATAGCCTCCTCGATTTTTATCGCACCTGCTTATAGCAGGGTGTGTGATAAAGAAGTCCAAATTTCCGTACGTCCGTTCGTCCCTGCGTCAATCCGTCCGTCAACATTTATGTCTAAGTTTGACATTTATGTCGAAGTTTTTTTTTTCTGCATCAGTGATAGCCACGAGTGTGAAACCTTGAATAGTAATTGCCCTTGACATACCATTCAAGCATGTACCTTGACCCAGTGCCCTTGACATATATTTTACGGTCCATTGCCCTTGTTAATGTTTATGTCGAATTTACTTCAGAAAAAGGTACAAGTAGGCAAAGAGTTTGTTTTTCTCTGCATCAGTGATAGCCGTGAGTGTGAAACCTTGCATAGTAATTGTCCTTGACATACCCTTCAAGCATGCACCTTGACCCAGTGCGCTTGGCCTATATTTCACGGTCCATTGACTTTGTTAATTTTTATAACGACGTTTGGTTTTCTCTGCATCAGTGATACCTGTGATTGTAAAACCTTGCATTGTAATTCTCCTTGATATACCCATAAAGCATTGTACCTTGACCAGGTGCCCTTGACCTATATTTCACGGTCCATTGACTTTGTTATTTTTTTTTGTCTAAGTTTGGTTTTCTCTGCACCTGTGATAGCTGCTAGTGTGAAACATTGAATAATATTTATCCTTTATGTACCCTTCAAGCACGCACCTTGACCCGTGGCCCTTGACCTTTATTAATTTTACGTCAAATTTTGATTTACTCTGTACCTAAGGTACATGTGCAAATGTGAAACCTTGCATAGTAATTGCTCTTGACATACCCTTTAAGCGCACACCTTGACCTGATGTCATTTACCTATATTTCACATTAAATTATTTGCCCGATGCAGGTGCGATATCGACCTCCGCGGCGTTCTTGTCGATAACAAGAATTTCCGCCCAGTAGTTGAGTCCCAGCCTGATCGATCAGCCAATCAGTCAATCAAATGTTTTCTGTTAATATTTTAATCGGTTATTGATAACAATCATTTCATTAAATCAAAATGTCATACTCAGCTTTTCCTCTCATCTTTCTTAAACGTTGTTTCTGGCAAAATCTTGTTGACGTTCGCACGTTAAAACTTTAATCTCTGTCACCAGAATTTAATTTTCCCTCCAGGTTTGCTATTTAACGAAAGGCCATCCTATGAATAATTCCAAAACATGTATTGAATTGCTTTAGCAAGAAACGATTCATTTTCAGACGGCTCGTGTATACAAGGCATGCACTCAGTGCATAAGAATTTTGTCATTTTGTATGAAGTTTTCTATCAGGTTTGGGTGCGTACGTGCGCTGAAGTGTATATATGAGCCTCGTCATGAGAAAACCGGACTTTTGCCTATGCGAAAACAAAGGCGCAGATCAGCTTCGCAGTAACTGCGAAGCTGATCAGCGCCTTTGTTTTCGCTACACGGATAGTACAATTCCTCTTCTTCCTAAATCCGAAATTTCAAGCATCTGGCCATATTCTGTAGCTACACAGACCGGTTTGTGTCAGACCAGGTCGGAAAACCCGAAGACCGGTTTTCACATGACGCGGCTCATATGTTTTTGCGGTAAAACATGAAAAAAAGAAATAATGGGATTCGAACCCGCCTTAATGGCAAGAAATAAAATTCTCGTCTTTTTCAGCTACTAAACCGCTCGCACTTAACGGCTTAGCTATCTGCAAAGCTAGATTACTTGTTCTTCAAACACCGATTCGATCATGAAATGAGACGGCGTCTCCTATTTTTATCAATAGCTCGTTCTAGTATAACGGTAAATTACTGCCATTCTATGTGAAATTAACAGTATATGAAAAGTGAATTAAACGTTTACACATAAATACTTTACTCATATTTTTCTTTGTAATTTGTTGCTTTAAGCTTAATTTTATTGTTGTATAGCGTAGGTCAAGTCATTTAAGAGTAAAGTTCTGTAACATTACTACACTGAGTAGTTTGCAAGACAATTAGCATTTTAAGTGCAAATTATGAATTTGCAAACTGATAACAACTTTCATTGATAAGTTAGAGATTCACTTTGAACTACTTAAATGTTATGAACCACTGCAGAAGCTGAGGGTGAGGTTTTCGCCATGTAATATCGATTTAAGCCGCCAGTATTTTTTATATTACTGATCGTTCCAAGGCGACACTTCTGTGGTGGTTCTTTTTGCCTTGGTGTTTAAATTTTTGTGCTGTTGGCGCCTTATGTATGTTTGCATATTGTTAGTTAAGTTTGGGTAGCTGAGTGGCCACCTATAGTGAAAATAGCTGCTCGTTCGGCTTACGATATGTTTCATGGTAAAAGTACCTGATTGTTAATTTAGTTTTTTTCCCACCTCGGTTTTTGGAGTAGGAATCTTTTTCTGATTGCGCCATTTCCTGATCTTTGCCTACTTTGACCTTTTTTCTCTCTTTCAATATGAACATAATTTCCACAAAAATCTTATCTTTGGTCCGCCAAAACATTGTTCAAGAAAATCATCTTAATAATGTAAGCTGTGGTCGTTCGTCTCTCACTAATGAGAAATACCATCATTATTTCTTGAAAAGGCTAATGTGAGTTGTTGAGTTCTTTGATGGCTGACTAGGCCAATCACGTGCTTGTGTGTTGAGAAATAAGATGACGTGCGTTATAAAACTGGATTATAGTGAGGAAGAGGTGCGCAGCGTCAACCTCACTAGCTCTTCCTCACCCAACTATGCACAGAGGGAAGGCACAGGTCAATACGTCTGGAGTTTGGTTGGGATGCATTGGATGACCGTAAGATCTTAAGTGCCTTGTCACGCTGTGCAAGTTCCAGAACATGTTGCTGTATCCCTTTCCGAACCGTTGAATCAAATGATTTCTATCAGTCCGTCTACCGAAACAGTCTTAAAGGATCTCAGCTTTAATCTTATTTGCTTATCTGGACTGGGCATATCCAGACACATGTTTTATTTTGGAATCACCTTTTCCTACATGAATTGTTGGCCACAGCTGAAGAGCTCCATCTACCCGTTTAGAGGCCTGTAAACTCTAAGGAGGACTATCGACCAAAACTAATGAGTTCCCCCTGCCCAGCAAGATTTTTGTGTAAAGAACTAGCACACTCCTAGATGGACTGGCTAAGAGCCCCATCAGCACCGCATGACAACAGGTAGTACTGATTGCATGTTATAGTAGCAGTTAATCTGACCTGACATTTTTTAGTTACTTTGAAGAGTACTTACCATGTGGACAGTCGAAGTATTAGTTGTAGAAACAGTGGGAGGTCTTGAGTCTGTAGGAGCATGAGTATTTGCAGCTGGAGTGTCAGAAGGTGCCCTTGAGGTAAATGCTGAGATGGAAGTATCTGCGACTTCGTGACAGACTGATGGGTTTCCTTTGATACAAAATCATTACATGATTGATATTTATATGTTGTATTCTGATATTTTTTTTCTTAAGGTTTCACCAACAGATATGGTGCAAAATGGATTTTCTCAATTTCATTAAAAGTAAAAAGCATAGCAGAATGGTTCTCTGTTAAGTTCCATTTCAAGATCTTGAAGCATAAAACGGTACAAGTAGGCAAATATCAGGAAAAGGCGCATTCAGAGAAAAGATTCCCAATCCAAAAGCCGAGATTGGAAGAAACTAAATTAGCAATCAGGTACTTATACCGTGAAAACATATCGTGAGCCGAATGGGCAGCTATTTTCCCAATAGGTGGCCACTCAGTTACCTAAACTTAACTAAAAATATGAAAACATACATAAGGCGCCAACAGCACAAAAAATTTTAAACACCAAGACATAAAACGAAAGAACCACCACAGAAGTATCGCATTGGAACGATCAGTAATATAAAATTACTGGCGGGCTTAAATCGATTTTACAAGTACATGTACCTAACCTCACCCTCAGCTTCTGCAGTGGTTCATAGCATTTAGTTAGTTCTTCTGTCCTCGTAGTGAATCTCTAACAGGTCAATGAATCATCAAGAACAAACAGATAAATCATGATAAACATCATGATGAATCATAATCGAGGACTCAACAGATTGAGTAAGCTGCCCGACGATGGAGATCCTTGGGCGCCGAATAACTAACTCCGGAGCAAAAGAAAAACACCAGTTGGACCAGTAGGACCCCGGTGACAATAAGACAACAGACACTTCACCCAGAGATCTCGGACATTTATATGTGTGGCTTAACAAATAGCTTTTGCCTTATGATGATATGTGCACAGATAGGTTTAGAATTGCTGCATAATTAATTTATGTGCAGTAATTCAACATAGAAAACTTGCAGTGACCTTTGTTATTGTTGCTGTGGCGATGAACTACTCAGCTTGTTGTTCTATAAAGAAATAATTGGTGTCTGTGTTGTTCTATGAGGTCCTTCCATTCAGTCGGATACTTTGCCAATTTGACAAGTAAAATATCAATCATATATGTAACAAGGACTGTCAGTTTGACAAGTAAAATATCAATCATTTATGTTACAAGGGCATTGTTCAAACTGTGCGTACTCACAAGATACATAAATCCTTAGCGGTGACTCTTTATAGGGCGGAATGTTAAAATTGTACGCTCTTACAAGACACATAAAAGCTTGGCAATGTATGACCCTCTGTAGGGCGGAAATGGAAAAGACCGAAACGACCTGTTATCGTGTACATTCCGAACGATTGTAGCGGTGTGTTTACTTAAATACAGGGATTTAATCACAGGCGCTCGACGACTGGACTCATTTTTTTTTTTTTTTTTTTTTTTTTTGCATTTTCACCCGTTTGGATACCCTTACGATATGTTCATGCAATTATTTTACCTTTAAAACCTTTTCTATCAATCCTCAATCAACCCTCGTCTATGGGCTACTATATAGACAAGGTCGGAAACGCGGTGTCTTAGTTTAATTGGGGTCATGGGATTCCCCGCATCTCAAACTCATACTTCACCCTTAACCGTTATTTCAATGCTGGCTGTCAACACATGAGTGTCTTTGTAAAAGGTCTCGCCCATTGCCTTCATTCAAAATAAGCACCACCGCCCGTAAAAACTAACAATTAAAGCATTCAACAGAATTGGAGGACATCCCGAATGAAATCGGCAATCTAGCCGTGACATTACTATAAATACACTGGTCACACGACGTGTTACGCCAGCACGTGATATGTGTTACGTTGGTTTTCATAGGTTGCTTGATTTATAGCCAGTCAAAACACTTTGTGATCTAGTGTCATGGCAACAATGCAATACAATTATCCAGTAGGATTGATTCTTTCATACGATATTTACAGTGACCTTCCACTGATTTCTAGAAACGAAAGGTCACCATACAAAAACATTCGGGATCCCATCCAAGTAGACAGGTGGTGGTATAAAATATAAGTTTACGGGCGACTATGCTTATTTTTGACGAAGGCAATGGGTGAGACCTTTTACATAGTCGCTCATAAGTAGACACCCAGCATTGAAATAACGGTAAAGGGTGAAGTACGAGTTTGAGATGCGGGGAATCCCATGACCCCAGTTAAACTAGGACACCGCGTTTCCGACCTTGTCTATATAGTAGCCCATAGACGAGGGTTGATTGAGGATTGATAGAAAAGGTTTTAAAGGTAAAATAATTGCATGAACATATCGTAAGGGTCTCCAAACGGGTGAAAATGCAAAAAAAAAAAAAAATGAGTCCAGTCGTCGAGCGCCTGTGATTTAATCAATATCAAGCGGTCCAGAGATTAGGCAGCACTCTTTGTTCTTGACTGTCCTTCTCTGTACCACCCAGAAAGATCAGTTTTCATAGAGAAACTTCTGGAAAACCAGCTTTTTAAAATATCGAATTTTTGACGCAAACATTACTAGAGTTAGACAAAGAAAAGGTTGATAAGGACTCATGGGGTTGCTTGAACTTCAAACTCGGGAATTCATACACAAAATACATCACAAGACAATCTCTGGTATAAAAAGACTGGCAGTATTCTGAGCGACCTACAAAGACTGTGGTCACAGTTAAATGTACAGTTGTGCACGTGAAAGCACATTGTAAATAAAATAATTCACCAGTTTAAATAGACCTCAGGCATTTATAAAGTCAATAAAAGAGAAAATGTTGACAGACGGTTGTCCGAAAAGTCAGCGGAGGAGATTTAACACAGAACAGAACAGAATAGCTCTTATCCGAAGCTACAGTTTTGCCTGCCCCCTCTTTCCTGCTCTTAAAGGATCATTCAAATACAGCCACCCAAGTGCGCTACAAAACGCTTACGTGATATCACTATAAGCTGTTTACCTTTCATAATGGCATCTTATAGACTTTTCTACATATTTTGATCAGACTTGGTGTCACCAAAATGTATGATCTTTTGTTCTTGTATTATCTTATACCTATATCTTTGTATCTCGGGTCAAAGTAAAGTTTGAAGTCGGCCCAAATCTTTCTTTGCCGTGGTCTCTGTTGTCAAGGCCAGGCATTAGGGACTCCACTAGTATTATCTTTATTGTTTGACCTCCCTTCTGCTACATTTGTTGTAGTAAGGCTTAAGATAGTGATAAAATTTCAATTGTTGTAGTTTCTTTTGGGGATTTATTGGAGTCTTGTTTATCATTTTGAAACACATCATGATTCTCATGCCATTTATGAGCATGGTAAAGTTCAGTAGAACAATATAACACATGTAAAAAGGTCACGTGTATATGATTACGAGCACAGTATTTTTGAAACCATATTAATTGTGCGCATACTTCTTGAATGCTGTGTTAGGGTCCCTTAAGTCACCTGAGATATGAAGCTCACAAAGTGAGATTATAGTATATTAATGCTATCATTCAAAATATTACACTATATCCCAAATGAAATTCTTAATCGCATGACGTGATCTACAAAGTCCCATTCAAGTACATCCCCTGCACCTGTGTCTATAATTAGAAGTTGATAACCTCAATCCGTACATACATATACGCCATATTGGTTTGCTTAGGTGGTTCTATTTATAAAGCATATTTTGAGTCTCATGACATCCTAATGTTGGGTTTAAGTCCCATAAATTGGAGGCAACGTCCCGACATGACCCTTGCTGTTGACTGGGACGTAAAACAGCAATTCAAACAAACGTCACAAAACGCCTTTAAAGTTTTGGTGCTTTAAAAACCGCAGCACAGTCTTTATTTAGTAACTAGAAGTGGCATTATTAGGTCAGTAGCTTAATAAAGGGACGATTTATGAAACTCCCACACCCTTCCTGGACGCCGTTCAGACCATGCAACTTGTTTATATTATATATCACAAAGAGTTAAAACACATATAAATACAGTTGTGTAACTTTTAATTTACATTGTATCTGGCAGGACCAGCCATCATATAAACATTAGCTAAGTGTTCTAATGGTACGTTGATAACATCATCACTAAAATATCTAGCCTGTAAAAAAACAAAGGATTGTGCATACGTTAACTTTTATTGATTGATTTACCCATGGGCATGCATTTCTTATTAAATAGTTAACAATAAAAATATGTATAGAGGTAGTGCTAGAATGTCTAGATTCCCAAAATGTCTACTCTCACAATGTCTATACCTATAGTCTACTGTGCCAAATTGTCAACTCTGAAAACAAATTTTCAATTCTGAAAATGTCTACTGTAATTAAATAATTTTTCGTTTTGCCTGCCCCCTCTTTCCTGCTCTTAAAGGATCATTCGAATACAGCCACTAGAAGTGGCATTTATTAGGTCAGTGGCTTAATAAAGGGGCGATTTATGAAACCCCCACACCCTTCCTGGAGGCCGTTCAGACCATGCAACTTGTTTATATTATATATATCACAAAGAGTTAAAACACATTAAAATACAGTTTTGTAACTTTTAATTTACACTGTATCTGGCAGGTCCAGCCATCATATAAACATTAGCTAAGTGTTCTAATGGTGCGTTGATAACATCATCATTAAAATATCCAGCCTGTAAAAAACAATAAATAATTGTATATGCATTAACTTATTGATTTACCCATGGGCATGCACTTCTTATTAAAAAAATATATATATATAGGTGTAGTGCTAGAAAGTCTAGATTCCCAAAATATCTTCTCTCACAATGTCTATTCCTATAGTCTATTGTGCCAAATTGTCAACTCTGAAAACAAATTTTCAATTCTGAAAATGTCTACTGTAATTAAATAATTTCTTGCTTTGCCTGCCCCCTCTTTCCTGCTCTTAAAGGATCATTTGAATACAGCCACTAGAAGTGGCATTTATTAGGTCAGTAGCTTAATAAAGGGGCGATTTATGAAACCCCCACATCCTTCCTGGAGGCCGTTCAGACCATGTACCTTGTTTATATTATATATATCACAAAGTGTTAAAACACATTAAAATACAGTTTTGTAACTTTTAATTTACACTGTATCTGGCAGGTCCAGCCATCATATAAACATTAGCTAAGTGTTCTAATGGTGCGTTGATAACATCATCATTAAAATATCTAGCCTGTAAAAAAAACAATAAATAATTGTATATGCGTTAACTTATTGATTTACCCATGGGCATGCATTTCTTATTAAATAGTTAAAATAAAAAATATATATATATATATAGGGGTAGTGCTAGAATGTCTAGATTCCCGTTAACTTATTGATTTACCCATGTGCATGCATTTCTTATTAAATAGTTAAAATAAAAAAAATATATATAGGGGTAGTGCTAGAATGTCTAGATTCCCAAAATGTCTACTCTCACAATTTCTATTCCTATAGTCTATTGTGCCAAATTGTCAACTCTGAAAACAAATGGTCAATTCTGAAAATGTCTATTGTAATTAAATATTTGTTCGTTAAATCAATAAGAAATAATTAAATAATTTTTGCAAAGATAGCCATATATTTATAGGGTTAAATGCAATAGAGATGCTAATGCATAAACAGTTTGGTAATAGACATTATGGAGTTAGACATTTCGGAAGTAGACATTCCAGCACCTGTATGTATGTAGTCGAAATGAATGATTTGAATACATCACATTTCATTGAATTTGTTTCCTTAAGTTTCATATTATGACTCCCCTCACATTCACAAGTAAGAGGAGATGGTTTAAAAGTCTTTTATACGTTATCTCTCCCCCAGTCTGGTCTGCATGACTTCTTGTAGGCACTCAGAACCATCTTCTGCAGGGGGATGAGGACTAAATCTGGGAAATTATCATAACCTGGTTTCTTCTTTGAATCTGTGCTCCTGCAAACTCTCCACAGGGCGAATAAAATATAATTGTTAGATTCCTTGGAAGCAGTAAAACATTCATAGAGAAAAGGTGGGCCATATTGTACAATATCGGGTAATAAACCTTCATCAGTGACCCTTTACAAAACTGACAGCGAAAGCCAGACATTCATGATGCTGCAGTTTCTAAAGTTTACACCAGTAGTCTAAATCAAAAGACAAATATTCACAAAGATGCCAAAAATTCATAATTCTGTTAAGATGGTGAGCCTTAACGTACAATATATTTGAAATACTCAAAATATTTTCACTGATCTCAAAGGATCAAAAGAAAAATATAATCTGCACTATGGATCATGTACGGGGAGACATTTTAGGGCCGCCACACGGCACAACACCAGCTGCAATAATAGCAAAGTTACATTATCTTTCGCATCCTCATCTAGTGCAGAATCTACAGCCTTCAGACGGAGTTCTATCCAAGTGCACTCTCTTCCTTAATGTTTCCAAAATGTGGACATAGATTACTGGCTTTATTCAGATGAACAACATGTCTTTGGAAATGTGTAAACGCATAATTACAATAACCTGATTGACAAACAAGCCTCTTTCCAGTTACATGAATACATGCACATCGCTTATCATGATCTGAGTAAAAAGAAAAGTTCAAGGTTCTATCTGAGGATGTTGGCAAAAGGAAAACCAATTCGTTAATGAGTCCGTTCCTTAGTTCCAAACTCTCATTTATTCTATTTTCTGATCTAGATGTACTCTGAATCACAGACAAGTGATCAGATATCAACTCATTGTAAACTCTCAGACAAATCAGCCCCATTAAACTCATCTTCAGGAAGGCCAAGTGCAGCAACTTGTGGAAAATAAACTGCAAGGACAAAGCAAATCTGAAATGCCATCAATAGCTGTCCTTGTCAAATGAACATAGTAGTCTTCCTGAAAACAAAGAATAAAATATAAAGGTTTGATCCTTTGGAAGCAATAAAAACATTCAAAGGGAGAAAGTATGGACTATATTGCGCAATTTCGGGTGCTGAACCCTCATCAGTAGCCCTTTTAAAACCGGCGACGAAAGCCAGACTGATGTACTGTAATTTCGAAAATTTACACGAGAAGTCTAAATTAAAGACACATTCCTAAACGGGGTCAAATAATTTAAACATTGCTTAGAAGTATGTTTCTAAACTGGAATGTTTTGAAAACTCTAAATATCTTTACTGATCTCAAAGGACCTAAATAAAAATATAATCTGCACTATGGATGATGTATGGGGAGACATTTTACAGTAGATATGCTATCATCATTTGCAGAATGTGTCCGATTACATTTCCATTATTGCTCAAAGCAAACTTGAACATCATAGACTGACCTTTCCTGATGCAATTTTTAGATCGCGCTGACTGAACCCAATCCAATAGAAGTTTTATAAGTTCTTTTACTTGTACCATACACTTGGTTGTGGGAACTTGAAGCTTAGAACAAATATCATAAACCCTATGAAGGTTACCTTCTCTGAAGTTATAAAGTATCTGGGGTTGGTAACTCAAAGCCATCTTAAGCTTAAGGTGATCTTAAGAAAAATTCTGGAATGCTATAAATCCTAGACTATCAAAAATAAAAGTGTCTTACTTTGTCACCTTGGTGTGGTCATCTCAACCATATTAAAGGGTTACATTCGCGAGATCTGTGTTGCTGCTTTGAAACGGAAGTAAAATGACTTACGATGACCTTTAGTTAAGATGGCTTTGAGTGACTGGGCCCTGATTCCTAGCTGAAGCAGGCTTATATATGCCCTTTTCATCAAATGGAGCTGTGATGCAGAGAAACTATATCAAAATAATAATAATAAAAAACATTACTAACATACTTACATAGATGTTGCAGTTAGCAGAGAATTATTACTCGAATGATTGGCCAGTTCAGGGTTTGCCACGCTCATACGGAAACTGCCTGACTTTCCCCTGACAGTTCCCGGACTTAACTTCACTGAAGAGGCTTAAGACACTGAAGAGACTTACGTAGCCGAAACCGCGGTATGGCCCAACCCCTTTCTTATCAATACATTCGCTGTTCTAGAAGAATCTCAATTTTATTTTCATTTGCTATTTCTGAAGCTGGTGTTGTGACGTGTGACGGCCCTAAAAAGTCCCCCCGTACATCATCAATAGTGCAGATTTTATTTTCATTTTGGTTAAGATCAGCGAGGGTATTCTGAGAAGTCAGAAAATTAAATTCTCTTTCTATCTATAGGGTCACTGAAAAGTCCTAAGATACTGTAAAGTTCCGAGGTTGACATCTTTTGTATGACCTATATGAAAATAAAACAGATCCTTTTAGAACAGTGAACATATTAACGAGAAACGTAATGGGCCATTCAAACATATGTTTGTGGCCATTCAAACATTTGTATGACCCATACGAAAATATAATAGATCCTTTAAGAACAGTTAACATATTAACGTGAAACGTAATGGGCCATTCAACCATATGTTTTAGCAATACTGTCTCTCACTTTCTGGTACGTCCAAAGAAGAGTATATTGTGCTTATTCGGTGTCTTTGTTTCTTAGCAGTCAGGTTTTTTTCTTTCCCGGTCCCTTCGCCGTCCTGTTGATGGTTGACCATCCAGTCACGTGATAGTCAGATTGCTGAGTATTAGCAAAATGTTATCATTTGAAGCTGGAACTCCGGCCCTCCGTCGGTTTCTTTGTCGGCCAGAACACCCAGCCCTTTCCTGCAGTCTAAAGGTATGAAATCGGGTACTAATTGATCGCCCTTCCTGCCTGGTACGTTACCTCAATATGGTGAAATAACTTTTTCCCCTGGCTTCTAACTTTTTCTTTTGGCTTGATTTCACCCACCTCTCTGTTTATATAACCTCATATTGGTGTAACACCTCGCTTGTGTGCAATAAACAGTGTCACTCGGCTACAGACAGCATTTTGCAACATGATGAACTCATGTGGGCCTGTCATACTCGGAAGTATATCGCTCGATTGTTGAGCAAATTGAGCTGACGAAGTTTTCATTTCGCTTGCGTCGGCCATTCGTTCTGGCATTCTCAGTTATCTTTTGCTGTTGGTGTTAACGACATAAACATCATCGCCGAATATGAAAGACTTGTTCAGATCAAGGAGTTTCTGGAATGTTTCTATTTCCTCAGCCTTTTCGTCCATTTCCAAACTGAACTAATGCGTCAATTATTTATTAGATAGTAAATTTTGTTCTTGACGCCATACTTTAGTCTATAAATAAAAAATAAAACTCAGATCTTTTAAGGGCAGTGACCATACTCTTCGCCAAAAGTTAAGTATAATTATTCATCTGAAAATATACCGTAAGCCGAGTGAGCAGCTATTTTCCAAATAGGTGGCCACGCAGTTACCTAAATATAACTTAAAATATGAAAACAGCACAAAATTCAACGCCAAGGCATAATACAATAAGAACCACCACAGAAGTATCGCATTGGAACGATAAGTAATATAAAATTACAACATAATTACAATGCCTATGATTTTTTCTCTCTCGTAGAAGGCCTTCTAGAACTTTCATATTAATTTTCGAAACATCCGTTTTGAAGGCATTATGTGACAATTTCAGAAACCGATGATAGTTGTTTGCTGTGAGAGCCACACACGTGCCCTCGTCGTCCTGGAAGCACACTCGGAGAGTTTGCAGTTTGAATAGTTAAGGTATTTCATCCTTAGGAAAGTTTGCAAAACCAATGTAATCCATCCCGTACAACGCACATTCTCTTCCATTGTAGGTAAAGTGAACTTTTATATCCAGAATGTCTGGGTTTACGTTTACATACAATTGATAATTTTACTACGAAAGCCCTAGACGGAATAAATTCAGAAGCCTGAATATTCGATCCACCAAATTATTCAACAAGACCCTTCTTCTGATATTATGTAAGCATCCGACTGGCCAGAGAGGTTACTGACCTATCAAAAGTAAACTGGGCGGGATTTAGGACATCAAACTTTCAATTGTTTACGGTAACAAACTATTTATTGTAATTTCAAAAGAAACCACGGCGGACCTTTTGAGGTGACAGTTGAAAGAAAGATATATTGGTTTATGAATGACCGGATGGCGCACTAGTAGGGACAATGGTTGTATTTTAACAAATTCAGAGAAATGTGTAAAGCTCGGCATTTTACCATCATTTGTTTTTCTTTTCACTGGTGTTGTGGTGTTTTTAGCCTGGTGTGACAACTTGGTATCAGCATCATCTCGCTCATATTTAGCACCTACACATTTCTTTTAAGCCTGTCACTTTTTGCGCTGACTAGCATTTAACAGCCTTTACAATTTGCATGTTTTAGATTCATCTTTAGATATATCATAGGAATTCTAATTTTTTAGATTCATCTTTAGATAGATCATAGGAATTCCAACTAGGAACATTTGGTTTCATTTTTGTGACTATGCAGTGAAAATCAGAGTTTCTTTAAGAATTAACTAAAATAAATTACTGTTACAAAGCCAATGATCCATTAGGGTTGACAAGCCGTTAAACATCAATCAATCAACCTTTTTGGGTAAAAGTCCCATAAAATGGAGGCAGAATCCCAACATGATCTAAGCTGATGACTGGACGTAAAGCATCAATGCAAAGCATTAAGCAAGAAACCGTTCTAAACCATTACGAAAACTTGCCCGTATAATATACAGTAATTTTTTCCAGCTCAAAAATCGATAATTTTCAGAAGAAAAAAATGATATTTTTCTTATTTTTGTGGGTACACGTTAGAACCGCCTCGTTGAGGCGGTTTTAACGAGTACCCACAATCTATGTTTTGGAGCAAAAATAAGAAAAATAGGTATACCCCTGCATACCCCAGATTTGCTATATAAACGTGGGGTTTGAGGGGTACACATTCCACGGACATGTTTTCCTGATGCTTAAATGCTCTATTCCCAATGCACTTGAACTGTTCATAGCAGAAACAGAACACATTACCAATTGCTATATTTGAGCCGCCTCGTGGGAAAACCAACAATCTGCATAGGCGAAAACAAAGACGCAGATCAGCTTCGCGGTAACCGTTACCGCGAAGCTGATCAGTGCCTTTGTTTTCGCTACTCGGACAGTACAATTCCTCTTCTACTTAAATCCGAAATTTCATGCTCCTAGCTCTGTTGTGTGCTTGTACAGGCCGGTTTGTGTCGGACCTGTTCGGAAACCACATTGTTGGTTTTTCCATGAGGTGGCTCATTTGTTTCAAAAGGACATTAGGCTGGGCTTGACTCTCTGGTTTTTGTTGTTTCGCCTTTTGTTTATACTGCTCTTTCGGCTGGGCTGAGAATGTTCCAATTATTTTATAGTTTTGTTGTTTCGCCTTTTGTTTATACTACTCTTTCGGCTGGGCTGAGAATGTTAAAATTATTTTATAGTCTCTAGTTCCTCTAAAATACGGTATAGAAAAGAACTAATAACTAGTAGAATTGTTCAATTTAAAATTGAAAGAGGTCATTGGTTCCCCCAGAATGGACTGGAATGACCTCCCCTATTGCTGAAATGTCAGATGACTGTCCAGTTTCGCTATGTTTATGACAGTCAAGGACTTGCGTGCTTGCATTGATGCTTAACGTCCCAGTCAACAGCTATGGTCATGTCGGCACATTGCCTCCATTTTGAGGGACTTTAACCCAAAATTAGGACGTCGTGCCATTAAAGTGTTACAAATATAACCATCCAACTAAACCAATAAGGCTTAAATGTATTGACGTTCCTGGGCAAGAACGAGCGGTTAACTAGTATTCAGATGGTGAGTAGCATAGAAGCTTTGCATGAAGACACAGACAGACCATCTATTTCTTTAGGCCTGGATTGGGACTAATGTTCCCCAAATACTCACTTCCCTAGTGAAGTACTGTAATTGTGGCATACATGGCATTGAGAAAGTTGATTATAACTCGATAAGAACGCTAAAGAATCTAGAGGAAACTGTTTTTAAAATGCCTTTTGTTAATTTTAAACCTTTTATGGCCCCACCCATTTGCTACATTTCAGCGAATAACCACGTTTCACAGCAGCAGTATTTTATCATGTTGATTTCATAGAGGCCCAGTTAGTCTAGGTTGTAAGAGTATCTGTTGTGGTTCAACATCCTTATCCTTAGCAGCTAATACGTAAGGCAGACAAACATTAATTGCACTCTGGTACAGTTCCAATCAAGATTTTTTGCTTTTCTCGTGTTCTTGGATTTCTCTGTAGTATTTCGTTGCAAGCATTTGGTTTGCTCTTCATATAATTTGATAGAGCTTTTACGTCGTCAGCTTAGGAGATTAGATATGATGCTGCTTTCTTCCCTTTCTCTTCAGCCAGGGTCTTGCTGGCATTTCGAGAGACGGATTCAGTTCTTGCAGTTTTCGAAAATCAGCCACGTTTTACTGCATCAGAGAATCCTTTTTCTCAATACCATCGGTTGTCAGCATGTCACAGATTTATTTCAATCACTAGTCCAATCGTCTGAGTGAGTGACGGAATTTTGTACCTGTTCGTCGATTCTATGAACTGCAACATACAGTCCCGGTAAAAATTCAACAACATATTCCTCTTTTCTCGGAGGACCCTAAGCTATTTTTCTCGGAGAAAGAACGCTAAATTTCTCTTTTCATTAAGATATTTCGCGTTTCGTTCATTTCGATTTCTCGGAGAAACACCGAGAAATTTCACCGCGCCCGCAGGTATTAACCGGTGAAACAGGTAAGTCCAGATTTACCTGTTCGCGGAGTTTCTCGGAGAAATACTTTTGCACGATTTTGAAAATCGATTTTACCACATTTTTAATAATTAAAGAAGTTTTAGACATTTAACTGATCAGTATTTATAAGTGTTTTTGTATATATCACCTCTAACAGTTTGACACGTTTTAATAAGGCACATTCATTACTGAGCAAACATTCCACAATCTTCTTCACTGGTTTCCGTTACGGTTGGTCAGGAATGACTTGACTCACATTTGACAAACAAATTAAGAAGTACTTTGTTTTATCTCATAGATTATGCCTTTATCCAAGTAGTTTCATTTGTTTGAGTTAGGAAACATAAAAGCAATAGGCCATAAACATGTACGAGTATAATAGGTAACCATTTTGCGCATTCCTGAATTCATATTGTAATAAAATAAATGTTTTCTGGTTCTGGTTGTAGTGTCAAGCTATGGAAACGTGCATGTAGAATGAAATGGCATACTTTCATCATAATTATTGTCATCTTATGATGCAAGCTATTTTTGTAAAATTTTATTGACCCGATTACCCTGCAGCGATCTTCTAATCCCTATATGAATATGCAACATTCTCAATGATTAGGATACACAGTATTTAACTAGCACAAAGTTTTGTCAATACCTCTAAATCACTCGTTTATCAGGGGCACTGTTCGCATAAACACTTTTTTCATACCAAATTTATGACCAAATCTTCACATAAGAATAAGGCGGATAACGAGATAAGAAAAAGCAATTTATACACTTTTCTTTTTCTAAGCATCTGTTTTTCTTGCTAAATGCATAAACGCAAAACCTATTGCGATGCATAACGACAACTCCGCCATGAACAGTTTGTGTTGGCGGCATGTTGTTTTACAAGGTGCGGTCCGAAATGTCAAGTGTACAGGAAGCTGCATGATACATGGTGAAAAATGACAAGTAAAGACAATTTATCGATTACTGATAATTGATAAATTAATTGATAATTAATCGAGTAAATTAACAAACACATTTACATGTTCATGTGCTTTAAACCCATATACATTGTATGAGGTATTCCTCAACATATTTACACACATCATGATAACATGTCCATGTATATATACCCCACATTTATATGAGCCGCGTCATGAGAACGCTGGACTTATACTCATGCGATAATAAAGGCGCAGATCAACTGTGCAGTATCTATCAGCGCCTTTGTTTTCACTACTCGGCTAATGCAATCCCCCTACTTCTTTAATCTGATATTTCTGGTTTCTATCCATCTTCTAGGACTATACACTGAGATTGGTTTGTATCAGTACTGGTCGGGAATCCCGGAGACCGGTTTTCTGACGTCGCGGCTCAAGTCTTAAAGCAAAAACTGGCATGAACCGGCATATACATATTTTTTCCTCTAAACATATATTGTGGGTATTTGCTAGAACCGCCCCGTCGAGGTGGTTCTAACGTCTACCCACAATCAATGTTTAAATGTTTAATGTTTAAAGAAAACTAGGAAAAAATATAATTCCCCCCCCCTATGAAATATATCAAATTTAACTACTGAAAGAATCTGTATATTGCATAGGCATTTTTTTCGTATTTGGTAGAGCGCCGGACACCGAATGTAGGAATCCTGGTATAAGTGCATGTACGACCGTATCCTCGGATTGTGTTCTTGAGCAGCTCCTCATTGTGGTGACTAAATGCCTTCGTCCCGACATAACTAAAGATTGTTGACTGGCGCCAGGGTTGGGACAAGTATGTTCCTACCGGTTAATGCCAGTGTAGATGCCGGCATGACAAATACTTAAACAATACCTTTGTGGCAAATACTTGTGCTTTTGATTATATGGTAGATAGGGATTTTTAATAATTACTAAATGATCCACTGCATGAGAAAACCAACAAAATTCTTAGGCGAAAACAAAGGCGCAGATCAGCTGTATGGTAACTGCACAGCTGATCAGCACCTTTGTTTTCGCTACTCGGATAGGACAATTCATCTTTTCTTTCTAGCCAAAATTTCAAGCCTCTAGCCTGCTCTTGTGACTGTACAGCCCGGTTTGTGACGTACCTGTTCGGAACCCAAATTGTTGGGTTTCTCGTGCACAAGCTCAAATATCAACATTTCTACTTGCAGCTTTGCAAAAAAAAAAAAAAAAAAAAAAAAAAAAAAAAAAAAAAAAAAAAAAAACAGTGTTGGCTGCACAGTCGGCATTTTTATTTGCTTGGCTTTTTATTTCACTTTACGACAGACAAGCTTCCTAATCATGTGAAGGAGCAGTGTCAGCTTCGTGTTTATTAGAGAATGCGACACAAGAACATGTCTGTGTATGCCGAAACACACGTCCTGCTAATGCTGCAAATTCTACCACTTGGCCAAATCAGTCAATAGTCATTTCTGTAAATTTTGTTGACCATTTATGTATGTTAATACCATACAATATTACGGGCGAAAGGGCACAATTTAGGCGATCCCATAAGTTCATGATTTAAACGGCATTGTGGTTGTTCATGGAGAATAACTTGTGATGCAAATTCTTTCCTACTACATGTAGTCTCGATCTAAAACGTAAAAGTATAAATGCATGTACATGTACGAATGCTCAAATTATTTGCGATTTACATGGAACCATAATCTCAAGATTTGAGCCGCCTCGTGAGAAAACAAAGACGCAGATCAGCTTCGCGGTAACCGCGAAGCTGATCAGCGCCTTTGTTTTCGCTACTCGGATAGTACAATTCCTCTTCTACTTAAATCCGAAATTTCGAGCTTGTAGCTCTTTTCCATGCTCGTACAGGCCGGTTTGTGCCGGACCTGTTCGGAAACCACATTGTTGGTTTTTCCACGAGGCGGCTCATTTGATAACGGTTACGTTAACAGCTTAGCAAGAAATGCTGGCGGACGAGTAAGGTCCGAACATTTAGTAAGACAGGCCGCGATGGCTTTACACGTATAGATAGTACGTTCGCTTCGCAAAAAAACAATAGTTGCGATTTCGATCTCCGGCCGGTATATGCATGTTATTTTGAAGACTTGTGTTTATACTGACATAATTAAAGTAAACTGCCTGTTAAATCATTGCTATTGTACATAATTAAATACCTATCAAATGTCATTAAACTTATTTATTCATTCAATTAAAATGATTCTGATTATCCACATAGTCGCTAGAAGTGTGGTAATTTTATTCTTTGTCGGAAAGGACAATGCTCAAGGTGCAAATTTTTAATGACGCCCTTGAATTTTAAATGATTTTCGCTTCCATTCTTCTGTTCAAAAATCGAATAATCATGGATGCTGTTTCAAGCAACACAAGTGACAAAGGTCATCATAAATTTTAATGTAATCAAGAATATATTAATGTGGATTATAAGCCATCTAAACAAATACGTAACATCTGCAAGTTTCATACTTGCAAATACTTATTATTTTTTTTAATTAATTGTTTTATATTTATTCAAAAATTATAAACATGAATTTGTCTTTTAAAATCATCCGAGAAACTCCGAGAAAATCCGAGAAAAAGAGATTTATCGTTAAATCCAGGTAATTACCTTTCTCGGAGAAACACCGAGATATTTCACGGAGAAACACAGCGAAATTTCGCGCTGACAATTTCGTCTACCTGGCTTATTTCGCGGTGTTTCTCCGAGAAATAAAAATTTCGCGTTTGCCATGGTTGCGGAGAAACGCGGAATATGTTGTTATTTTTTTACCGGGAGTGTATTTTGAACGGCATAACATACTGTTATAAAGCATTTTGAGTTCTATAAAGTCTACCAATTTTATATGGGCTTTTTGTATCACCACGAAACTGTCGAAGTAGCCGTCCCATTTGTCTCAGGTTCTGATTTGTTTCTGCTTGCTCATCAACATCTTCAGACAAATGAGAGTAAAGCTTATCTGCCATTATGCCATTATCGTTTTGTCGCTTTTAAGTATTCTACTTACACCATCCGTTCGCATTCTTGATAGGCCTACAACTATGCATGCTTCATGTTACATGAAGGTTTGAAATATGTAAAGAAAATAACTTCCGACATGACCATTAACAGTCATCAATTCAAACAAAGACGCAAACAAACGAAACTAAAAACAAGATAATGTTCGGGTTAAAGTTAGGCACAGCTCGGTAACCTGTTTTAACGTTACTTCTTGCAACCTAAGGGCAATTTGCTCCTTTTCATCACCAGTCACGTCTTGTTGAGATTTCAGTCTTGTGTCGGGGTTTAGGTGCAATGTATTTGACCTGGGGTGCATATGTAGCATTAGCTACATTAGATGGAGGACTGGCACTGGCATATGACGTCTTGGCCGCTTCATCCACAGGTTCGACCCATCGGTACATTAAGACTTTTAAGGTAAAGTCCCCTGGTAATTTTATATTACTGATCGTTTCAAGGCGATACTTCTGTTGTGGTTCTAATTGTTTTGTGTTTTAGGGTCGAATTTGTGTGCTGTTTTAGCCTTATGTACATTTTCATATTTTTAATTCAGTTTGAGTAATAAGCCTAATAGGGTGACCGCCTACTGGGGAATAGCTGCTGCTGACTCGGATTACGGTATGTTTTCTTGGTATACCCCCCTCGGTTTATGGTGTGGGAACTTCTTCCTGATTGCTCCAATGATAATGTAGAACCATGGAAATAATAATTTGGTCTCAAATGTCCTGAAGGGTGGGAATATGGGTGCCGCCCATTGGGGTCTAAAAAATAAATTGGTTGAGAGTTTACACACTACTGACTGGCCATCCGAATAGCATTTGGCACTGAAACGTAAAGCATCAATTCAAACCAAAAAATCAAATGTCTAATTCGAAAACAATAGGCTGGCGTCGACAGATAATCGCGATTTTTCAAATCTTTTTGTGCAATTTCGTCAGTTCAGTAACTGCTTCATGTCGTCTGTTAACAACAACCGGAAATTGTTTGCCAAACCGGTTTTTGGCAAACTCACCTTGTAATTCTAGTGTGACAAAGTCTAAATAACAACAGTTGTTTCTTTCTTCATCTTTTAATTTTGATCGTATTGTCACGGACTGACTCTACTTAATATAAAGTCAGAGGATACAATGGCTTGTTGTGCCCAACAAATCATGTATCGAATGACCAAGGGTATACGCTTCCTGCTATGAATGACCAGCAAATCTATGGGAGGGTTCAATTAAACAGAATTTTCAAATTATGATGATTTATTTATAATGATGTTTAAAGTGAGAAGCAAAGAAGGAGAAAAAGATAGAAAGAGATTACAAAAAGAAATTACTGAGAAAAGAAAAACAAAAACAAAAACAAAATACGTCCTTTGTTCGTCAATTATTTCCCCACATTGCAGTACTGTTCTATATTGTCCCTACACATTTTCCCATTGGCATCTCCGGGTATACTGTCACACGTTCGTCTCACTAGTACACTCCGCACCACTGCTCGCAAAAACAGTCCAGTGTTCCCAATACGAACTGTAGACCACGCCCGTCCATAGTAAACCAAACACCAATGATTTTATATCGTCCCGTTTATACCGTCACTGCCACCCCATATAGTTTAGCCCAGTTTAGTTTCAGGAATTCAGATTACGTCCATAGATTACAATTTCATGTAACAACTTCAGCTTCAGGGCCTGAAATAAAGTAACTGTGTCTTAACAACAAAAGAACTGATAGTGTCGCAATATATCATAACGAAATCTCCTGCAGCTATGCACGTCAAAACATCCAATTGCAAATAACCTCCCACAATTCCGTATTAGTTTATTCGCTAGATTGCTTGTACTATATATAAACTATAATACTCCAGTATCTACATTGAAATATTTATTCACATGTAAGATACAGTTAAGCCACATATGTCGCGAACTAACCCTAGTTCCTTATCCAGCGACATCACAAGCAAATCTCCGACATGCATCCACAATTCCTCACCCAGGAATTGGTCCTGCCAATCTATGACCAAATTCATAGAAAGCCATTTCTCAGAATACGATAAATCTTGCGAGACAATCTTGTTACAATATTAAACCTTTCTTAAATGACATCACTATTTTCAGTAATAGCAAATATTCTTAATGATGTCATTAACGTCAAATCTAAGCGTTACGTTACTATAACGTAAAACTTAAAATCTGAAATTTCCAGCCTTACAGCTTTGTTCCGAGTCAACATTAACTTCCTTTATGATGAGATGATTAGATAACATAACATAACATGAAACTAAATGTACGTCAATGACAATAATTTCGCTACAAGTAACGTAGTACATAACAGAAATTTCCATTTTACAACTTTGGTTGACATACATACCGCGCAATGTCATTCTTACGCGAAATTTAATACATAAAAACTAAACCAATGCCGCTTCACGGCAACGTAGCGTGCAGAAGTATAGAAATTTTTATTTTTACAACCCTATCAATGTGCTTTCCACCATAATGAGCTACATTATTACGACTATACAATCTCACTGTACAAAATGTATATTTATGAACTGTTATTACTTACCGACGGCCGACTATTCAGACTGGCGCTGACCATAACCAGGTGTACCAGATAAACCCATATCCAAACATCTCAAATTCATGCCCAATCTTTACATTTCTTCCGATAATTCATATTGACTTCACACAAACTAAGCCGCCTATTTATACGCATAAGTTTGTGAACATTTCCCTGAAAACCATACCGTTTTCCATCATATATTCCAAAACCATTCATCAGAACATGTGAATAACCCACCGTGAGCAAGTGAATAACAATTCTAAATGCACATACACTGACAACCACACCCAGATCAGCTTGCAAAAAGTTATATTGCTAACCATAAAATCGGCAATACAAATTTTCTCTGGATTATACCTCAAGGTGTAAATCATACGATTCAAATCCCCGGACTTCATGTTTTCGTTAGAGCCATGTCACTCTCAGAAACCATTTATGGCAAACTGATAAAACACGAATCCGAGCCCAGTACAGAATCCAATTAAACTGCACATAATGCCAATTTCCACTCCACAAATCAACAAAAAGAATGTTAAAATATCACAATTGAGCATAAAATTCTTCATGGCACAAATATTTTTTGCCGTGTCTGACATACATAGATATCCTTGACAATGCAGTAAACATGTCATGTTTACTCCTGTGTAAGAGTTTTCCAAATACCTATTATGCTCAACTAAACATTTAAAAAATCAAACAAATTATCCAAACCCCACAAACAGCAAAAGTACATTTTTTTATCTTGACACGTATAACTTTATGTAATTATTCCAAAGTCTATCTGATAACCCTCTCTCTCTCTCTCTCTCACTCTATCTCCTTGAAGATGCCTATGTATTTATACCCCAAACTATGTTGATCGTTTCTAAATTATTCTGATACACATGTATATTAATTGAAAAACTGACACTAAACAGTTAAATCTTAATCAAGCCCTTACAGTACATGATAGAAATATGAAATTAAAAGACATGACTTTTATATTAATAAGGAAAGTCATTGAATATATTTATACAAATTAGATGATAAAAAAATCACAACCATAACTTAGGTCAGGATGCGAAGTATCTAGAACATTATAAATACAATCTATCACCTTGATACTTTTTGAATGTTTCCTAAATTAAAATGGTTTGAATGATGACTTTGTTGCACCCGCCATATTCGACTGGAACGATGACTGTAGAAACAGTCAGAATTCCTGCTAACTGACATAACAAAACCACCATTCATAATGCAGATTGTTCGTACTTTATTCCTACTTATGTTTGTCAGAATTTATTTTATCCATAATAGCACTAAGAAGCTACTTATGTTTCTCAGGATTTGTTTTATCCATAATAGCATTAGGAAGTTTACTAAGAAGTTTTGCAACTATTTTGTAAGACATGTAGTAAAACATTATAAAATGTTTCATGTTCTTGATAATAGAATCCAGCGTCGACGGCTGTCCATAGAATCTGTGTTACTAACTAATCGTTGGTCAGATTGATAACGTCTGGGGACCCGATGACAGAAACCCCTGGAACAGTCTCCATTTCAGACTCTGAATAGTCGAAAAAGTCATCAGTCGTCATCATTTCATAAGAAAGCTGGAAGTATAAGTAACCGAACACATTTGTATAGGTGGTAACTGTGTTTACGTGTTCCCTGAGTTTTTCCACAGTTGAAATTGCAACCTAACATTGTTTCTTTTAGTCTTTGCGAAAAATATGCTGGATACCAGTTCATGGCCTGATCCAAAATAAGATTTGCGATTTGAAACTTCCCGGTGAATCCTGATGTACAACAATGCAAGTCCCGATCGAAATTGAATCGACAGATATGTGATACAAACAAGTCTTGCATTCAACTCTGACGCTTCTGCATAGGTTTTGTTATTTACCTAATATAAAGTTCTAGCTCTTGTGGATTTACAGAAGATTTTTCCCATAATAAGCCTATGGCAGATATTGACACCCGTAATTGAAATGACACAATAATTTATAACACAGCTACTCTTCATAGTTCTTGTTGCACCATCCTCATCAAATAACCATGCTCAGTGTTCCTGAAATTAACAAAAAAAAATGTGTCCACAAAGAACAATTTTGTGAAGCTTAACAATTGAATTGTCTGTATGTTGTACAGAATAACGATCCCTCCCTCCTAAGTTCCGTTAATCAATTTTCAACATACTGGAGAATCAATCAGCACAACAGGAGACAAAAGCACCTTTTTTTTTTAAATATGTAGCTCATTTTGAATAAGTTGAATACATTCTTGCTTAAAAGCAATTGAGAAATAAGCTTGGGTATTGCCACGACATTAGAAAATAGTCTGATTATCTATTCAATTCGGGTCAATAGTTATATCAACGCATGTATTGGAAAGAAAATACACAATGCAATTTGAAAACAATGTAATACGTGATGCTGACAAACTTTCTTCCTTCGCCAGTCATGCCAAACTCTGGCACTGCTTCCAGGGCAATTGCTATTTGGATCTGCGCGAATTTGGTCAGTGATGTAACTTTCGATGTAGTGTCCAACACACAGCTTTGGTGAAAATTGCAGAAGGACCTAAATAGTTCACCGTTAACAAGTACTGAAATGACAGTACAGGGGAACCACTTCTCCCATTTCTCCTTGCCTTTGTTTACAAATAATGTCTGAACCTTATCACGTTCATTGAACAGCTTGCTCTGAAATTAAATAATAACCATAATCAGAAAGTATTTGCATACTATGAAAGCTGTGCCATTATTTAAAATATCTTATTTACAAACAGTACTACATGTAGCAGTTCAGAACCATCTGTAAAACTGCTGTGTATAATTAAAGCAAATATTACCGCGTTTAAATTGATAATTTTGGACAAATATATTTCAAGTGCAGCCTAAATTATAATAAGTAAAACCATTTGTATACCAGACTTTATTTATCAAAACGCACAGCACTGTCAAGTTTGTAATTTCCAGGATGCTTCATACAAACCTCACACAATAGGTTCTGATAATGGCCTCCTAAAATATCAATCACTTGAAATTGATATTACTTACAACAACAACAAAAAAATGTATTATAAAACCTGCGATACGTACAGGGTTAAGTTTGTCTCTACTTCTGCATGTTCGTACCTCTGTTGGAACATGAGTTAACTCATCAAGAGGTTTTTCCTATATTTAAAAAAAAAATAAAATGAAAGAAAAATAAAACATCAAGACATATGCGTCAGTAAATGCACAAATCACCAACACCTTTACTTTCACCTAGCTCAAGTTGCCTTCCCTTTACTACATTCAATATGAGTTGAATGAATATTATGGTAATAAACATGTATATTGCCACGGGGTGGGGGCAGATGAGTCCATTTTTAAAATCATAATCGGTCATACTCCCTATTTCCTGAAAGATTCTCCTTTTAAGTGACATTTCAACAGCTTTCCCCATTCAAATGCATAGGCGACCTATGTAGACCTTGCCGTACAATAGGTTAAGATCATGATAAGTTCATGATTTATATACACATTTTAATACTAGAGTCGTCGATGTTCCATGCCAAAATCGTTGAAATTGGTCCACAGGGTCCGGGAAGATTTTTGAAGGGTTTTTATTTTGGTCATGTGACCTGGATTATTTATACAGACATTGGTCCCCCTTTTCATTGATGCATCATATGAAGTTAGTCTTTAATTGGACAGTCTTTAAGTCTTTAAGTGGGTTTCATAGAAAGGTACAAGTAGGCAAAGATCAGGAAAAGGCGCAATCAGAAAAAGATTCCCACTCCAAAAACCGAGGTGGGAAAAAACCAAACTAACAATCAGGTACTTATACCATGAAACAATCGTAAGCCGAATGGGCAGCTATTTTCCCAATAGGTGGCCACTCAGTTACCTTAACTTAACTAAAAATATGAAAACATACATAAGGCGCCAACAGCACAAAAAATTTTTAAACACCAAGACATAAAACAAAAAGAACCACCACAGAAGTATCGACTTGGAACGATCAGTAACACAAAGCTACTGGCGGGCTTAAACCGGTTTTACATGGCCATAACCTCACCCTCAGCTTCTGCAGTGGTTCATAACATTTAGTTAGTTATTCGGTCCTCGTGGTGAATCTCTAACTAGTCAATGAATCATCAAGAACAAACAAATAAATCATGATAAACATCCTGATGAATCAAAAACCAGGACTCACAGACTGAGTAAGCTGCCCGACGATGGAGATCCTTGGGCGCCGAATAACCTAAGTCCGGAGCAAAAGAAAAACACCAGTTGGACCCCGGTGGGCCAAGCAACAGACAAGAAGCTCCGGTCCCAACCAACTAAAATGAATAGCTTTATGTCGGGGCCATCATAGAGTCTGACGCCCGACCCACCGGCGTGCAATTAAAGAAGGCAGCATAGTTATCAACCATGATTGGGTTAAAAACTAAGCATGCAGACTGTCGCATAACATTCAAGTTATAACCTATACGTTTGTAACGTGTTATGATTTTTCTGAACTGAAAAGAAAAATCATTAATTCCTTTAAGTTTCTTAAATTTGTAAACCAAGTCACCATAAAATTCGAAGACGATCTTTGAAAATGTGGACGGACGGATGCACGCATGGACGCCGGCTCGAGAACCCTCCTATAAGCCCCCCTATTAGCCTTCCGCTCAACTGAACTAAAAGCTTCCCTGCTTGTTCTTGAAATTTTATAAAGCAAAATCACTGAACTGTGAAATTACAAACTGAAAAAAAGTACAAAACAAAATACTTATTGAGTGTCAAGATGTAAGGCAAAATCACTGGACCATGGAAAGTAGGTCAACCAACCCTTACCATCATGACAAACAAGTCCGTGTCACAATGTTAAAAGATGAATGACCATCCATCTTCCTAAGTTGTTTCTATATAGAAATAAAAAGAAAAAAAAATAATTCAGGGAATTCTAGATTTTGACTTCTAGCCCCACCACTCTGACTCCGACCAAGAGGTCCAATGTCATGGAACCTAATGTGTATGAAGTATGAATGCTTTATGAAAAATTGTTGTCAAGATACGGACTTCTTGTAAAAGTTACAAAGCCGTATATCCATTTTACAGTGTACTATTTTTTAACCTCTAACCCCCCCCCCCAGGCATGGACCCAGTGATCCGAAGCCATATAATGAAACTCAACCCTATAGAGTACCTATGGTCCCAGTGTGAAAGCCCTCTAATAAAAGGCTATGAAGATATAGACTTCTAGAATATTATATAGCCTATAAGCTGTCTATAAAAACTGATGTTTTGCTGAATATCTTCAAAACAACAAAACCAATCATTTTGCTGTATGGTGCATTTTGAATGGCTATCTTATACATAACCAATCTATATTTTATACAGGGCATTTTGGCTGTAATGAACATGGGAGTAAATGGGAGAAATTTGTTTATGTAATAGCCTAGGAATATTCTCCTTTGTATAACTCTATACTTTGTTAGTATTAAACTTATATAAGGAAAATTGCCAGAAAAATCGGATGTGATTGTGAACACCTTAAAATATTTTGAAACGTTGACTCTGATAGTGAGGATATAGAGACGGGAGAATCAACTGAGTCTGATAATGACAATAGAAGCTTAATGAAAGTGGTTACTAAAGACATTATTGAAAAGTCATTAACATTAGGTAGAGCACTCACTTTGTTGAAGGGTATACTATTGGATTCACATTGAATGACATTAATCTGCATATAGATACTTTATTGAATTGGATTTGAGGTTGGGTGATGCCTATAGCTGTTACAATAACTTAAAGTACTCCCCTTCATTAAGCCTTAATTTTTTGTATTAAGTTTAATAGACAAATGCAAGAAAACAACAAGTGAAAATTCTGAAAATCAGTTTCCAGTTATGTATTAGTATACAAATAACATTGGCGCAAGAAATTTAGTTCTATCACTTATAAATTAAAGCCAGAAATTCAGCAAAACGTCAGTTTTTATAGACAGCTGACAGACTATACCAGAAATGCCCTTATTAATGGTATTCTAGATTTAAACCTCTAGCCCCACCCCCTGACATGAACCCAGAGATCGATGCCATGGAATGAAAGCCAACCCTTCAATCAAGTGTCAATGCTTTCTCATAAGTGGTTGTCAAGATATGGACTTCTAGAAAACTATACCACAGAAAAGCCATTTTGACGGTGATGGCGACCAGTAAATGAATTGTGAATTTTTCATTGTGTTGATGCTGAATAAAACACACCAAATCAGCGTATAGGTTGACAGTGAGTTAGAAATGTGTCATTTTAATCCAAAACTTTTATGTCCTATTGAATAGAAGAGAGAAGAATATGTGTCATCATTACCAGTATCCATGCATTTATAACCTATAATCAGTAATTTATATGCCAATTTTATTTGAAAATAAAACAAAAGACTGACAATCATTGGAATCACGAAATACGGTTTTATTGCACTGCTGGCACTCACTTTTTACAGAATACTCTAGAACATTCTCAATCATTAAGTTTTCTAAATCCGTTATAATAGTGCTTTCAAATTTATGAGCATCTTGTTGGTCTTAGTGAGTAAATTTGGGGAAGTTCTCCCAAATGGTATAATATTTGCACCACAAATAAACATTAAAATGTCGAATTTGATGTAGACTTGAATAAAATGCTCGAATAAATCAAGCAAATTCATAAAATATGGCGAATAGTTCGGTCTACAACAACAGCAACAACAACAACAAAAAAACATCATACTTTTTCAGTTTCTTCCGCTAGTCTGTGATATGTAGGTCCGGACTCTTCTCTGATGGAACGCATATGCGTTTTATGTGTTGACACGGATGGCAAATTCAAAACGTTCAAAAGGTTTTAAAGCCTCATTGACAACATAACTTTGTGAAACAGCAAGGGACACTCTATATGTTATGATGCTGTATCTTGATCCAGTTTTTGCATTCGTATTGTCCTCCTGATCTTTGTAAAACTCCTTTTTACAGTGAAGAATGTCAACGAAACTTTGTTTTTACATTATCTGAAAACATTAGTGCCCAATTAGCATCTAAATGATTTGTAAACCCGAGGTTTTGGTGCACATGCCCGGGAACATGCCTTTGCATTTCCGTGCCTCGCGCTTGCGGGCTCGAAATTTTTCAAAACAATGAACACAATTCAAATCTTTGAAGGTCGTCCGATTAGTGTATGACAATTTCAATGTTGAAATCTAGGGCTTACCGTCAGAAGTACCCGAAAGTTCCTTGTTTTAAAGCGTTCAACGCCACGTGGTCAACGTCACTGCAGATGTCAGCCATATGCATTATTTTGTGTTGACAGCCTAGCTTGTTACATGTTAATGAAATGTATTGCTGTTATGGAAAATTCGTGTTTCATTGTGTTTCGCTGCTTAAAAATAGGGTGGTTAATACAGTTTAGCAAGAAATTCACATTTCAAAATAACCCCTCCGTCAGTTTTTACGCAAGTGTAGGCGAACGTAAAAAGTCTGACGGCTGATTTTCACAGGTCGTCTTTGAAAATGGTTAAGGTACATATATGCAGAATTGGGGATGGATCGACTCAAACCACAAAAAAAGGTTATTCTTATTTCCATGACGAGTTGCGTTGACTGTGGAACTCGGTATATATCCACTGTCAAGCTTTAGCTGGCTCAAATACTTATCATGGATTACACTTGCCAAACTGCCTGAATCAATGTTTGCATCTAAAACTTTAAGTTTTCATGATCAATAAGTAGTTTACAGATTCCTTTCTTGGTCCAATATTTGGTAAAATTCTTGTCACTGGGGCATCTATGATAAACAAGTGCATTGATGTTCCTCTACTTTTGAAGCAATCAGCCCATATACTATGCAGGTGTATCGGAGAAAGTTTTATTCACTCTAAAAATGGATGCTGACACTTTTGGAAGACAAATGGCAAACAATCTGGAGTGGAGCGAAGTTTGATAAATTTAGGGAAGGTGAACCGATTGTGAAACAACCAAGAGTAGTTCATAAGCTTTCGAGACGCAAGTTCATTCTCGCTCGTCTCCGACTCGTTCATACAATAATAATTTATTCCTACTTATTAAATTGCGAAGACAATCCCGATTGCATAGGCTGTGAGGAATCGTCTTAAGCTTTGCATTCATTTGGTGTCACGCATGCTTCTGTCAAATATACGATCAGTAAATCCAAGCACACTTGTACAAAGCCCGGATTCGAACAGGTTTCAATAGTTTTAATTTCAATGATAAAATCACATTATATTGGTAGTCAGGTGGGAATATGGGCCCCCGCCCATTGGGGCCTAGGCCTGCAGGCAAAGCTTCTTATCTACTGACCGACCATATGATATTACTAGTTAACCAATCATGCCTGAGCCTGCCCATGAAATTTGGTTTAGTCAAACAATCATGCCAAAGAGAATTACTGTAACTTCGCACTGCTCTGTACATGGGCGTTTTTTTTTTTTTTTTTTTTTTTTTTTTTTTTTTTTTTTTTCTCGGGAGAACCCCGAGAAAAACCACCTGACACACCCGCAAGCAGAACTTGGCTTGTCTCACATGTGACCAGAGCGGGGCTCGAACCCACAACAGACACAGCGGTGAGATGATCGAATGGTTAAGTGCAGTAATGAAATACCATCGCTCTTAACCACTCGGCCACGGGGGCCGCCGATGGGCGCACGAAAATATTGTATTAGAACTATGCACTGTCTGCTCGCGAATAAGCTGCTCAGGCACATTTGCTTGAAACATCCTTGACGCGGTGGTTCGTGTAATTCCCCTTAAACCCCGCGATTTCCATTATTCTTTTAAGTATGTCGCGCAGTTTGTTGTGACCCACTGGAGATGCTGGGAACCAAAGATTGCTCCGTGCTCATCTTTACGTACAATAACATGTTTCATTGTTGAATTCCTGCAGTCCTAACCGAGTCGCATCGTTACAAAACAAACAAATTAACATGTGTGTGCCGAGCAAACTCTTTGACCAGCCTGTAGCAGCCAGCAGTGAAAAGCACACTGAGTAGATGCTGAAGGTTGATCAGAGTTTTCACTTTGCAGTTAGTTTTGTCATGTTGTGGTTTGTGTACAGCTCAACAGTATTAACTGAGTTCACATGGACCTTCCTCATCGTCCCATCCTTGAAACAATAAATGGTAGACAGCCTTTGCGCTGCCTTTTTCAATACTAACGACAGCATTAAAGTCCTGCTTTAATCTCTATTTCCATATTGCTTCTCTATTCACAAGTTTATACTTAAAATATCTACAACACTCTCATAAAGCCAACGTGTCATTTGCGCACAGATATTTTGCGATTTGGCATATAATGTCCGCTAGCATTAGTCAGAGGACATGTTCCCCCTCCTCTTCCTCTGATTCAATGTCGACCATCTGAGCTTCTTCATAGTACCCCATGTGAATTGGGGACTGTGATGGGGAATCACCATGGGGCTTGGCGTCTCCGTCTTATTTGATGTTGTCTCCGTTTCAGTATCACTCTCCGTGTCTTAAAACGCCAACTTCCGTTTACAGGGCATCTTCGGTGTCACTGTCGTCTCGGTAAGCTGTGTTCGCCCAGCCTCCGTCAACAGCACGTCCCTGGCTCTAATCTGAAATTCCACCGACGACATCAGTTTCACCAAAGCACCCTTGCTTATTGTCATAGTAAATCCCGTGTTGAACTTTTCCACTGGCGTACCGTTGGTGCGGCATGGAAGTCACCTATATGTTATGATAATGCATAAGGTCAGGATTTTAGTCTTTGTCTGGTGCAGTTAATTTGTTTGTTTGCATACAAATTTACTGAATAAGTCACAGTAAAGTGAACTGAAGCTTTGGGTCATCGATCAGTGGTGTTTCAGTGAAACATTACACATTCTTAATATAAACGAATCTGCTATTGATTTATATGAAGATGTGAATGTTGAAATGCAGAGGATGAGAACAGAAGCACCTCTTGAGCTCACCAAATGTGTTGTCTGCAGATATTATTGGGTTTGCTGAATCTAGACTGTGTTCAAGGGATGAAGATGTACATTTTGCCCTTAGTAGGTTTAGACTGGTTAGATTAGACGAAAGAGCACATGAAACCAGGCCATACCATGGTCTTGCTTTGTATGTTAAAGAGCATTTTGAAATTCAAGAAGTGAAACACAATTCTCACTCATATGAATTCATGTTTTTCTAAACTGCATAGTGAGAGAAATGGGCAGATACAAGTTGTGGTGTTTTACAAATATCCGAAATGTTCACAGACTGTTTTGAAAAGAGACATCAGATGCATTTTGAAGCCACTTATAGAAACTGATGTAAAACTAGTCATGATGGGTGATTTTGATCTACCATTGAATGAAGCAGAGTCACCTTTTTGTCAATTTCATGGAGACATTATTCAGTTGCAGCCAGTATATTAGACAGCCAACAACTGATTCTGGATCTGTATTGGATCTGTTTTTTTGTAAATTGTCATGTGATTGACGCATATTGGACTGACCACAAACTTATTTATTGTGCCATATTATTTAGGTGTTGGACATAAGGTTTATGTAAATGCAATGCGGATAAAAGATGTATTGAGAATAAAACTATTCACACATGAAACCCGATGGATATACATTCACAGTAGATAATTACGTGACTTGCGGACAGTCCGCCTAATCGGAACTCGCTACACTGTCCGGTCCAATCATAACGTGGATCGCAATATTGCCCTAAACACCTCAATGTGAGTTATACACATATTTTCGATTTATTCCACTATACACGGTGCATAAAATTATTAAAACGACCTACACATTAAAAGAGACTGGTACGAAAAGCAGTTGTACAAAATCTGACAGGTAATTTCCTTTTCTTTGAGCCATACGACACCAAAATATATCGGGAAAATCACCGGCTCCCGAGAGAAATATTGCCCGATCAGTGTCCACATTTCTGTCTATTTTCCTAATAATGTGAAGTCAAATAGTTTTCGCGAGGAATATGTGTACATCAATCTATTTTCTATTACAAACCACATGGGTTTGGGTCAAATCTTTCGAAAATAGCGTTTTTCAAGGCTATGATTGCAACGCAGTGTTTGCCACATGACTGACCGCAATATTGCAACTGCACCGTGTATCATCGACTCCGGAACTTGTTACCAGCTGAATCGATATCAACGGACAGACATGGCACATAGAGGGGTAAGATATCATTTTTTATCATTGGGTTATAACGAGTGCATTTCTTTGAAACTGAAAGAAATCATTTCAAGAGATGTTTAGCTTTCTGTCCATGGCCACAAAATTCCTTGCTGCAATTTGCAAATCATAGTGAAATGTTGCTAACTGGTACCGTTCAAAACAACATGTCCAATTAAAACGGGTTGTTTTGGTATCGTTAAAAAGCCTTTTTGCCTTTAGTTTTGGAGTCAAAATATTCCTTAGATTAGTAACGAACCTCTATAAAAGTTTCCGTTGAAATGACCGAGATTTGGTTGAATTATTGGTCAAAACGTGATTTTCCGGGAGTACGGCGACATATCATTGTGCTGTACGGAAACATGATAAAATACCAAATAAACAGTACGGCGACTTGTAACGACAAAATTAAGCAAAACTCGTTGCATTGGTGCATTCTAATTAAAAAGCTTTCTTTTGCAGGTCTGCAGATTGCCCCCTTTCACTTGCAGTTATTGTACGGAAACTTCGACGGAATTCAAGCAGATAATTAATCACCTTGTTACAGCGCATTGTGATAAAGAAATAAAAATCAGAAAACTAGACGGTTCAAAACAACGAACGTTAAATTTTAATGTCATACCCGAACTTTGTCGCGAACAGGGCAGAGAGATTACAATAAATGAAAACATAGGAACTGTCCATGTTTCAAAGCCTAATAAGATTCCAAAGGACAGTCCGTTTAAAAAACTCATTAAAACAGTTCAAAAAGATAGCAATAACGGAGTCAGCGAGAGAACTCCTGGACCAATTCATTGCACACCAGCAGAAGATAATGAAAATGACCAAACATTCGTCACTCTGTCTGAAATGTTGCCAACCGTTATCCAGAGTTTGAAAGGGGCTGGAAAAATGAATGAATATATACAATTCAATCGCCTCCTTAGTGATGGTAAATTTCCAATGACAAATATTGCATTTTTGCTGTTTCTGGATATTGTTAGGTGGTACAGTCTAGATGATTCGACAACTACAATGCGATATTGCGAAGAAGTTAAATAGTTTTGGCGTACTGGACTTTGGCGTACTGGACTAAGATTATTTCACGGGCGGTTCTTGCGTTTCATGGGTGGACCAAAGAATAAAGGTCAGATACGGCACAATGAAATTTCGGCGGGATCGCAGAGACCAGAAGCAGCGAAGGTAAATTTCGTTGTTCCAGATCGGAGGGTTCTTGTTGATGAAACGAAAATTGTTGAAAGCAGCAACCCTAGCATATTGTATGACGTTATAGAAACAGTTTCACAGTCTGATCCTGATCAGTGTCAAACATTTAAAATCTGTGTCGATGGCAAGAAAATTAATCCTTGCTCATCAGGTGAGATAAATTTATGGGGATACGAAGATAGTCCAACGTTCAAGGAAAGACTAAGTAGGTTTAACAATGAAATTAACTATTTTCAATACTTGCAAGCACGTTTAGAAAAGCTGATAAATTTCGGCCATACATCGATCTCGACAATAAGCGAAGGAGATACAGAATTAATCAAAGACGCGTGCAAAACATCGGTGACAGTTTTGAGCACAAGAATCAAAGACTTGAGACAGCTGAAAGTGAAAAACGAAACCTTCCTGCAGAAACTGTTGGGTAAAGTTGAAGGTGATTGGCGAAGCAGTACTTACTGTATGGTTATAAGCTCTTTACGAACACGTATATACATGGTCGAAAATTGCATACTAGATGATTTACTAAAATGTAATGACAGCTTACGCAAGTATGCATCAGCCATAAATAAAATGGCTTATTTGACTACTGATGGGCCTAGTGTTGCCTTACAACGTCAAGAAAACTTAGTATGTCTCGCGAATTCCAATTCTTCAGAGGAACCGCATTTGACAAAACAACGAACTGAGGCTTGGAAGCAATTTCGCGAAGGCTCTCTAGTCACAGGCAGTACAATCAATAAGGCAATAGGACTTGATGGGCTGAAGAAGCAAAAAGAATACTTTGCTGAAAGGTTTGGGGGAAAAACAACACCTGCAATTTCTGAGGATTTACAAAAAAGGTTTGATTATGGTACCGAGAATGAGATCAATGCCGTGGCAACTTTTGTATCTACATTTATGCCTGCTTTTGTTCCTGACGGATGTTTCTATGAAGAAGGTTGCAACCTGGAAAGAAAAAAAGGAGACATAGTACTCACAGTTAGCCCTGATGGCAGCGTACGAAATGATGAAAATGAAATAATATGCGGTATCGAAATAAAGTGCCCAATGCCTGGTAAAGTATTCACAGAACCTGTGCAATATTTGATTCCGCCTTACTACATATGTCAGATTCTAAGTGAAATGTATTGTCTCAAAGTTGACCATTTGTACTTTCTATCTTATTCAAAAGATTCAATGACAGTGCTGCAGGCAAACTATGACGCATATGGGCCATGATATTTAGGGAAATAGAATGTCTAGATAAAGAAAACGTTCCAAAGAAGCTACGAGTAGATCTTGGAAAACTGAAAGAAAAGATTTCGGATTATCAAATACGCAATGTGTCATTAGTCGCAGAGCTAAGATCAAAGAAAGCGATTCCATGTGAACATTCCCCTCATGAAACCCATGACATAAGAATTCGCCATGAAAGATCAGCTAACGATGTGCTCAATGCGTCTGACAGTATTTCTATGTCACAGGTACTAAGGACCTTTTTGCGCTGTGGAGAAGTTGTCAGACAATGTAATAAACTATGTGTCAAAAAAGCAAGCGAAGTACTGGTTTTCTTGCTCGGTGACCTCGACAGAGTGTACAAGTCTGAACTACCGCATGCATTTCCAATAGCATATGGTTTTAAAGGTTACAGTATGTCAACTGAAACAATGAGAAAAATGATCAACGACGTGTTGTACGCTTTGTTTATTCGAGGCATTTACGCCCCCGTAGTTTCTTACGATGGACAGTGGGCGAAACTTGCGTTCCAAGCGCCTGATGGTACACCCTTGACGATACTGGAACTCCAGCGCCAGTTGTACAATGACGTAAAGGCAAGAAGTGTCACTGCTGTAATTAAGAACATTTTCGAGACTAACGTGGTTAAAGCGGATACATTTGTTGACTTGTTGGAAAATGTTGATCTAATGTAAAGTGAAAGAGGTTCAGTTAGTATTGGTCCTAAAGATGGAAAAAGTCCTTACAGAATATCAGCCTCACTAGCTTCAATGATTCGCGAAATAAAACCAAAGAGAGGAACAAAAGAAGCGAAAGAGAAAATGTCAGAAACGGAAATGGCGAATGATTCAGATCTTGATTACATTATATCGTGTGTCCCTACAGAGGTTTTTGCTGAAGCCGACAATGAAGTTGTTGTCATAGTCCGTGAGTTTGGTAGTGCAGCAGACAATACTGAAGTATCAAGTAACTTGATGAATGAAGAAGTAAGTTCTTCTATTGCTTTATTATACCAAGGAAATGATGAGTCTAGTGATATTGACGCAGCCCAAGGATTAACTCATGATCAAAGTACAGAGCCTGTGTCGAATAGTGTTACCGATATTAATTCTGTTATTGAAACGGAAACGCCAGAAGTCATGGAGACAGTTACTGTTGTTACAGAAACGGATACATCTTTTGATTACAATGACGTCGTTGCCATGATTGCAGCCCTACAATCAAAATCAAAGGCATCCCAAAAATGGACAACTAATGATATACTGGTTTGTTTGGAGTCTAGTCGCACGACAGAAGATTGTAAAAAGGTTCACTTTTGTAAATCATGGAAGAAAGAAAAGCTTGCGAATGTGCTACAGGACGGGTTTCTAGGCATATGTGTAACTGAGAAGTCACCTGCGATTAGACGGAAGCGTAAAAATCCGGATAAGTTGGCAAATCTGTGTAAAAAGGTGATTAAAGCTTTTCAAAAAAGTGTTTTGAATGTCATTGTATCTGAGCACGAATTTCATCACGAAAACATGTCCATATAATGTATACCCCCTTGAACCCCACTTTAATATAGTAAAACTGGGGTATGCAGGGGTATACCTATTTTTCTTATTTTTGCTCCAAAACATAGATTGTGGGTACTCGTTAGAACCGCCTCGGCGAGGCGGTTCTAACGTGTATCCACAATCTATGTTTTGAGCAAAAATAAGAAAAATATCAAAATTTTTATCAGAAAATTTTTCAATTTTTAAAGCTCAAAAAATCTCTGTTTGTTGCATGGACATGTTTTCGTAATGCCAGCTAGATTAGAAGCATGGCGGAGAGACTGTCCGTTCAGTTCAATTACGTCTGTACAAGATGTTGGACAAGTGGTATGGTTTTCTAAGCCTAAGTACAATCCAGAAACATTCGCCCACGTGTTTTCTTGTTTAGATATCCACAATCTTATAACAAACTGTAGAGTCGAAGTGTGCAAAGATGGCTTCCCTGAAAGGGAGGTTCAAAAACAAGCATGGATAGATGTAGCTAGGTCTGGGTTGACTAACCTGACAGTTCCTCACGTGGAAGATCTAGTCGAAGTGATTCAATTGCAAGAGAAACATTTTCAGTCGATGTTGAAAAAGTTATGAAAAGTTTGCACTACAACAACGAGGCGAACTTTTGCAAACTAATCAGGGAGTTTTATGACGCTGAGGATGAACCGGGGCTCAGTGCAACAGAGCGATGTCGCCAGCGATTAGCACTAAAGGACTGGCTTTTAGATGGAGTACGTTTTAATATGTTTCCCCTACATGGCTCCCACATTCGCGGTGTACCAAATGTTATGTTTCAAGGGTTTTTAACAAATATCGACCGACGTATTCAGTTATTTCCTTATGTTAAATCTGGCAAATATAATGTGAGAACTCTCGGAAGCCTTGAAGCAGAGAACTGTTTCGGGGAATTCCAGGACCTTGATCCGAAAGGAACAGGAGTTACCAAAGCCGAGGAAGTCCCAATGGCCCTGGAAACAGCATGTCAGCTATTATAGACAAGACTGTCCCCTGAGAGAACATTCCATATGAGTCTGACACGCGCAAAGGTGTATCCTGTTCACGAACTGATGGAAGGCTGTGAACAGCAAGAGACTGTTCCCTACCTAACGCCTACGTTCACATGTCTTATCCAGCCAAGGTACATGTTTATATTGAAATGCGTCTAGGATTAACGTCTCAGTCGACAGTTTTCACATAAATGTACGAACGGGGCCACATTTTCCTAGATTTTATCTACCAAGATATGTGAAAATCCTCTAGCTCTTTGAGGACACAACATACTGGCGATAACCTCTCGCATCAGAGCCCGACACTCTACCACTGAACAACTGTGTTCCCAAGCCAGGGTGTAAACAGACAGTTCGTAGTTACTGGGAATCGGCAACGCAGTATTTGTCAGTGGTGGACAGTTATCCATGTTTTCATTTGATTTTAAGCTGCCTTTGTACAGAAATGTTTGCTGAGTATATCGTTATTAAAATTGTGTACAATTTTACTTTCCTTTCATAATTATTTCACTCATATTAAGGCGAATCAATCGGAAGGCGGGACGACAATGGGAGCACCACGGAAAATACATGTAAATATGGCATATTCACAAGCAGAACAGCTTGTCCCACATGTGACCCGAACGTAACTCGAACCCACAGCGCCGAGGTATTTAGAGCTCTGGTCATCGGTTTAAACCACTAGGCTATGAGATATTTGATTGTTCAGCGCATATTTTTTATACATGTTTTAATGCGCATTTTAGGGACCATGTGTTTGATTCAAAGATGAGAGCTAAAAGATCTGCACAGCGGAAATTGGCAACCATAGCAGACGTTGACGATGCTGCGAAGGGAGTTGGTCGTGTCCGGCAGCATCATCACTGTGATCAAAGCAAAATCATGGCAGAAAAAAGACTCCGGAAACCTAATCGTAGCCTACCTTTTTCAAGTGAATACATTCCGGATAGCAGCTAATCTGTAGAATCAATGTCCTATTTTGATGTTTGGTTGTTGCATTATTTGACATATAGCGCACGATGTGGAGGATATAATCTGCCATCAATGGCTGCTAAGAGCACCAGGAAATATTTTCTAAGATATGAGTGACCCACTGCAATTTGCATTTCACGGGCATCACCCATATTTCCGAAACTATATCCACGTGCTGTTAGCAGCAGACGTACGTCATATGTAGTCTCCGCATCGTGCACTAGGTCACTCATAGCATCAACAGAGCAATCAAATTGAATGCGAAGAAAAGAAAAAAAGAAATAAAATGTCCGCTTAAACCATCTAATACTGTATGCTGGCGTTCTAGTTTTAATTGAGCCATCACATGAGGAAACCAACAACTTGCATTGGCGAAAACAAAGCCGCAGATCAGCTGCGCAGTATCAGCGCCTTTGTTTTCGCAGCACAGATAGTACAACCCTTCTTCTTAAATCCTAAATTTCAAGCTTCCTCCAGTTTTTGTGACAGTACAGGCTGGTTTGTGTCAGACCTGGTCGGAACCCAAATTGTTGGTTTTCTCATGCACAGGCTCAATTAATAGTGTGTCATGAGTTCTGTTCTTGTTCTTTTCATATACTGCACATCTGCTACCGTGTCGTAGTGGTTAAGCAACTCGCCTTGTATACCAGGGGTCATAGGTTCAATCACAGGATTCGTTAATTCATTCGAGAGAGCCAAGTCACTCCACAAACCAAAAGGTGATATCAATTTAACAATGACCTTCACTGTTGAGTGAGACGTAAAACACCATATCAATCAGTAAAATAAATTGATAAAATATGCTGATGATTTTTTTTTCTTTTCACATATGTACGGCTCTCAAATGGGTCAGCCAAAAAAGCTTTGCCGTTCCACACAAACTGGGCCTGTCCAAAACAAATGAGCCGCCCAGTGGGAAAACCAACAATGACGTTTCCGAACTGGTGCGACAGAAACCGGGCTGTTGGTAGATAGCTAGAGAATGGAAATTTTTGATTAAGAAAGTAGAGGAATCGTTCTATCCGTGTAGCGAAAACACAGGCGCTTATCAGCTTCGCGGTACCGTGAAGCTGATCTGTGTCTTTGTTTTCGCATATGCAGATTGTTGGTTTTCTCATGAGGCGGTTCAAATAACCAGTCCACACAAACGGGGCCTGTCAAAAACACTTGGCCAGTCCACACAAACTGGGCCTGTCAAACAAAAAAAAAATTGGCCAATCCACACAAACTGGGCCTGTCCAAAACAAATGAGCCGCCTAGTGGGAAAACCAACAATTTCGTTTCCGAACAGGTGCGACAGAAACCGGGCTGTTCAAGCTCAGAAGCTAGCTAGAGAATGGAAATTTTTGATTAAGAAAGTAGAGGAATCGTTCTATCCGTGTAGCGAAAACAAAGGCGCTGATCAGCTTCGTGGTACCGTGAAGCTGATCTGTGTCTTTGTTTTCGCATATGCAGATTGTTGGTTTTCTCATGAGGCGGCTCAAATCACCAGTCCGCACAAACAGGGCCTCCAAAATCTGGGCCAGTCCACACAAACCGGGGTGGGGGGGGGTCCCCAAAATTGGGCAATCCCACAAGCACGTGTTCATTCAGAGCCAATTATCCAAGAACATTAGTTCGGTTGTGACCATTTGATATCACCCAAATTTGCTTGTAGCTCCTTGGTCTAAATCATACTGGGCACTGGACTGCAATTTTTTTTTGCGCTGGTTTTCAGAATGGCAATATAGGGGAGCGCGTTGGCTCAGTGGTAGAGCGTCGGACTTCGGAGTGAGATCCCAACTTGCGCCGTCTAGTCTAGCAAAAACACATTAAGCACACCAAAGTACTTGTTAGGAAGCGATGGCTCCATCCCAACATGACTGAAAAATTGCTGACCGGGACGTAAAGCATAAATAAAAATCAAACCAAACAATAATGGCAATAACAGAGAAGAAGAAAATGCAAAGAAAAATGAAACTGATTTATTTCTGTTACACAAATAACGCAAAATAGAACTGTATTGGCAATCATTAAATAAGTACATGGGATGTTCCATAAATCCTGTCAGTGTTCTAATTTCTTAAAGAATTGATATGAGCCGCGTATGTAAACGTTTTGCATATATACGAAAACAAAAAGGTACCGTTACCGTGAGGCTGTCTAGCGCTATTGATTTTGCTACAGGAATAGTACTATTTTTCTTTTTCTCTAAATCCAAGATTTCCTGCCTCTAGCTATCCTCTGTTGCTGCGCACACCGGCTTGTAATGTGCCTGGTCGGAAACCTCAACGTTGGTTTTCTCATGGCGCGGCTCATATAAGAATTTAAAAATTTAAAACATAAATGAAATAAAGTACTGTTTGCAGAAGATCTGAAAACCATCTAGAGTATGACAAATACATGTGCATGTATGCAAACAGTAAAACTCAAAGATAGAGTTTATCACAACAGAATTTCAGGTGTCCTTTGGCAAAAGAATGAGGACTCCGTCGGCCAGCTTCTAAATTGTGCTTTCACTTTCTAGACTTGTAGAACATATGAAACCCCTAAAAGATGCATAAGCTGTCATAAAATCAAAATAACTAAAATCATTGCAACTAACAAAAAACATCATCGGCCAATAATCTATATGGCCACTTCAAACAAAATCTCGTATATGTATATATATGATCAGATTATAAAACGAAAATCATCTGAAACCTACATGTAAGTAAACCGGATTTCTAAAAAAACGACTAGACAAAAAACATTAACCATTTCAAAATTAGTGAATAAACAATGTTTCCTGTAATATGATCAATATGCTCATTGGAAAACCAGTATTCTGCATGTGCGAAAACAAAGGCGCAGATCAGCTTCGCAGTAACTGCGAGGCTGGTCAGCGCCTTTTATTTCGCTACACGGACAGTACAATTCTTCTACCCTTTAAACCCAAAATTTCCCGTCTGTAGCCATCTTCTGTGCTTGTACAGCCCGGTTTGTGTAGGACCTGTTCAAAAACGACATTGTTGGTTTTCCCACGAGAAGGCTCAATTATATTAAAACAAAAACTTAAACGAGGCGCATGTGAGACATTTCAGGATTTCTGATGCATCACGGATACAACTTCGTACATTACTAAAATCAGCTTGCCATGTGTTTATGATATCTATTAGAGTTACCGCCATTAGCAAATTCTAAAAGGTAACTATATACATGTGATTTTTGAGAACTAATTGACATGGTTTAAAATGAAGACCATATTTAACCTATTCTGAAGGCTATGAAGGTACGCAGATGTGTTGCCAGCAAGTGACGTCATAACACGTAACATCGACGTTGATCCGACCTATAATGCGGGCAAAGTGAAACAAAAATACAAGAAACAGCACGAACACCCCTTGCTGAAAGCATATTTTGGCTTGGTAAAAAAGATATTAGAATACAAACTTCCTGAGCAAACACTAGCATGAGCAAGTTACATTATCACATAACGCTTCACTTTTACTTATTACACACGGCCTTGTGTTCTTTCAGGCTGCTTCTCCAACCATACAATTTTCCGCAAGCATATCATTTCGGCCCATGTTTACCCTTCTTATGGTAACTTAATCTGTATTTATACGGGAATAAGGCTGGACATTTATCGCATTTAAACTTCCTGCTCTCAGCTGTACCTTGGCACACCACTAAATGACGCGACAAAGAGCTTTGGGAATTGAACTCCTTGCTGCAATGGTGGCATTTGTCTACTGCAACTTGTAGGTGTTTTCCGCAATGATACCTGTATGGCCGTTTCTGGTTGAACTTTTTGTCGCATAGGGTACACTCGTATAGAAACTCCCCGGTATGTTTGTTCTTTACGTGCAGCTGCATCCCAAATTTGCTTCGGAAACTTTTACCACACTGGTCACAAACATAGGTAGATTGACATGAGGTAGATCGACCGGCCTGAGCCGGAGAGGAAGATGGACCGGCCTGAGCCGGAGAGGAAGATGGACCGGCCTTAGCCAGTGAGGAAGATGGACCGGCCTAAACCTGTGAGGTACATGGACCGGCCTGAGCCGGTGGTGTTGCTGTTGATTTGGATACTGCATGACGGCAACGCTTCTTATGCATGTTAAAGTTACTTTTGTCGGTGGTTGAATACAGTCACACGAATGACATACAGTTCGAATGCTTTCCTCGTATCCTGTGGCATCAAATGAGGTGTCATGGTCCATAGTCTAAAATAAGATAAACAGTTTTTATTTTACATCTGTATGTTAAGAAAGTAAACTACACTGTAAGGAGAGTAGAGAAATTACTTATTTTCAATAAGGAGAGTGTACGGGGTCATTCGGCATGCTCTTATTATTATGGAATAAACAGCCGCAACGGTGCCTTTGAGTTACTTCCATTGTATTGTCCTTGTTTAGTAATATCACACTGGTAGGGGACCATCTTGAACGAACAATTTTATACACCACCACTGTCATAAAACGCTTTTGATTGCAAACACCTTTTTGGGTAATCACAAACATTTCATGTGCGTTCGACGATCGTCGTTTAACTGAGAACGATTTTTTACTATATATATGAAAAAAATGTCCGCGATTGTAGTCTATTAGTCTATCCGGAGTGAATAAGTTGTCAAAGCAATGTGAAGGAAAACAATGTATTTCAAAACAATATTTTTCTTGGTTACTGCGCTGTACAGCCGATCGTTGTATTTGCATGCGCATGCGTGTAAATCCTGCACGCCTGTAAGTGTTACTCGATGGCATAAATAAAACCTTAACTTCTACGTAGACACACCAGTGTATTTTGGTGCATGTGAATTGGCCTACATACATGTAGTATAACAACACTCAAGTGCGGTAAGTTGTTTCGATTTGTGGCCGAACTGAGAAAGATTATCTGTATTTCTGGATATAAAGTGTTCATGTAAAAAGGCGAGTTTATCTGGTAGTAGCTTAAGTCAACTTTAGCTCTAAGCTGTCTTTTGCTAATTAGTGAAAAACAGACCGATCTGGCAACTTTTATTCATTACACATAACTCATTTCGAGCTTTAATACGTTAAAATAAATTGTCTCAATAATAAATCGCCGTACTGTTGCCTCGCATGTTGCCGTCCAGTACTTTTGTGGAATTTCATAAATCGCCGTACTACGGTCATCGAATTTTATTCCCCATTTTCATAGAATTCCATGAATAAATGGTGATAAATACAGCTTCCATATTAACAGCAGAATCATTCGAACTTATGTATAACATTGGATAGAAAATTATCAATTCCGATCATCGGATAAACAGTCTGATTTTGAAGCTGACATATGTTTTCGCGAGTACCAGAATCGCCTTTTTACATTAAAAACTCGCGTTGAAGCCAAATTTATGCCATTTAAGGGTATGGATATTAAACATAGATATGTCAAGTAAAACAGAACACTTTCTTTGATGTATTATACCGCGACAGGACAATAAAATAAATATTTTTCTTACCCTCGACATCGTCAATGTTTGTTTTGATATTGATTCAGCTGGTAACAAGTTCCGGAGTCGATGATACATGGTGAACTGTACGAAATCAAATATTGCTCGCGTCGAGATTTGGACTGACCGCAATATTGCGCATAAAAATACACAGAGAAAAGGTGCAAGTAGGCAAAGATCAGGAAAAGGCGCAATCAGAAAAAGATTCCCACTCCAAAAACCGAGGTGGGGAAAAACCAAACTAACAGTCAGGTACTTATACCATGAAACATATCGTAAGCCGAATGAGCAGCTATTTTCCCAATAGGTGGCCACTCAGTTACCTTAACTAAAAATATGAAAACATACATAAGGCGCCAACAGCACAAATTTTTTTTTTAAAACACCAAGACATAAAACAAAAAAGAACCACCACAGAAGTATCGGCTTGGAACGATCAGTAACACAAAGTTACTGGCGGGCTTAAACCGGTTTTACATGGCCATAACATCACCCTCGGCTTCTGCAGATGGAAATTGCCGCGTTATGAGATGGAAATTGAGATAATAAAAGATTTCAAAAAGGTACAAGTAGGCAAAGATCAGGAAAAGGCGCAATCAGAAAAAGATTCCCACTCCAAAAACCGAGGTGGGAAAAAACCAAAGTAACAATCAGGTACTTAAACCATGAAACATATCGTAAGCCGAATGAGCAGCTATTTTCCCAATAGGTGGCCACTCAGTTACCTTAACTTAACTAAAAATATGAAAACATACATAAGGCGCCAACAGCACCAAAAAAAAAAAAAAAAAAAAAATATACACCAAGACATAAAACAAAAAGAACCACCACAGAAGTATCGACTTGGAACGATCAGTAACACAAAGTTACTGGCGGGCTTAAACCGGTTTTACATGGCCATAACCTCATCCTCAGCTTCTGCAGTGGTTCATAACATTTAGTTAGTTATTCGGTCCTCGTGGTGAATCTCTAACTAGTCAATGAATCATCAAGAACAAACAAATAAATCATGATAAACATCCTGATGAATCAAAAACCAGGACTCACAGACTGAGTAAGCTGCCCGACGATGGAGATCCCTGGGCGCCGAATAACCTACTAACTCCGGAGCAAAAGAAAAACACCAGTTGGACCCCGGTGGGCCAAGCAACCGACAAGAAGCTCCGGCCCCAACCAACTAAAATGAATAGCTTTATGTCGGGGCCATCATAGAGTCTGACGCCCGACCCACCGGCGTGCAATTAAAGAAGGCAGCATCGTTATCAACCATGATTGGGTTAAAAACTAAGCATGCAGACTGTCGCATAACATTCAAGTTATAACCTATACGTCTGTAACGTGTTATGATTTTTCTGAACTGAAAAGAAAAATCATTAATTCCTTTAAGTTTCTTAAATTTGTAAACCAAGTCACTATAAAATTCAGGTTCCGAAAGGCCCTCACTTAAAAGCGTCTTTAACCCAACATTATATTTGGAAATCAATTCATAGTGTCTACGATAAAATTTAGAAAATGTTTTTGGAAGTTTATGATACCGATAGCCCTGTTGGAGAAGTTTTGCCGTTAAACATTTATTTCGAGCCTATCCATGTAGTATAGAGATTATTGATGCTATAAATTTCTTTCTCCCACAGTTCTAACTACCCTCTCCAGTGGTCTCATTTAAGACCACCGAGGCGTTTTCATTACGAAAACATGCCCAAGAAGTATATAGAGATTTTGTCAGAAGCAAACATTTGAAAATTTCATTGAAACATTTTGATATTTTTAATATTGTCACTCAAAACATACATTGTGGGTACACGTTAGAACCGCCTCGTTCTAACGAGTACCCAAAATATATGTTTTGGAACAAAAATAAGAAAAATAGGCATACCCCTGCATACCCCTGTTTTGCTATATAAAAGTGGGGTTCAAAGGGGTATACATGCCACGGACATGTAATCCTGATGCTTAATTGAGATTTGTGGTACAAAGGTAAGGTGTTTGTCTGCTTTTTGTAAATAGTTTTACTGGCGCATCCCGAATGTTTCATTTTCTTTTAACTAGCTAAATATAGCCAGTCTCCACGCCTGAGGTGATGGTCAGAAAATGATCTATTCAGTTATTTTTCACTTTTTCATAATTTTCAGGATTATTTCACTCATGTTGAGAAGAGCCAATATGCAGGTTGGCGAAAATGGAATTACCCCGAGAAAACCCACATGTCTCACCCGCAATAAGCACTTGGTTTGTCTCACATGTGACCCGAGTGGGATTCGCACCCACACAAGTCCACACTCAACTAGTCATCAATACATGTAGTTGTGAGATGAGAATGATTTATTTGATAAACGATGTTTTGTTGAAACAATTTGTTCAGGTTGATTTCGCTAAAGTGTATAGCCTACTTGTGTAGTCTGTCATTTTGGAGTTTCCTTCTCCTAGATGAATTGCTGGCCACAGCTGAAGAGCTCCATCTACCCTTTCTTAGGTTTTGTTTAGAGACCTGTAAACTCCTAGGAGGGCTGTCAACCAAGACTAATGAGTTCCCCCTGCCCAGCTAGATTTTGTGTAGAGAACTAGCTTAACTCCTAGATAAGTTGCCTTCCAAGGCTAACGAGCCCCATCTGCACCGCATGACAACAGGTAGTACTGATTACATGTTACAGTAGCAGTTAAACTGACCTGACCTGTGTGTCTGGATATGCCTAGTCCAGATATGCAAAGACTGTTTCGGTAGATGGAGCGGAAGAAATCATCTGATTCAACGGTTCAGAAAGCGATACAGCAACATGTTGTGGAACATGCAGAGCGTGACAAGGCACTAAAGATGTTACGGTCATCCACTGCATCCAAACCCAACTCCAGACGTCTTGACCTGTGTCTTGCCTCTGGGCGCAGCTGGGCGAGGACTAGAGAGTGAGGTTGACGTTGCGCACCTCTTCCTCACTATAATCCAATTTCATAACGCATGTCATCTTATTTCTCAACACACAAGCACTTGCATACACAGCAATTTCATCACACTTGCACCCACATACCTACAAAGTCCTGTGGCGATGGGCGAGTGGCGAAGCAGCAGGTGTAGGACACACAGGGAGCTGTAGTTGCAGACCTGCACACAGGCGGCTCAGTTCTAATGGTCGTTTTCTGTGAGGAGAAGCAGTAAGCAGAATTCGGCAGTCGGCTGAGTGACTGAGCAGACCTATTTAGGACCGCACTGCTCACCCCCGTAGCATGGGGAAGGGGCTAGAAAAGGTACCCTAAACAATTGCCTGCTTCAAACCCCCTGGCTGGTTAACCGCGATCAGCGGGGATCCCCTTAAGCGGTCGAAATACAAAGAAAAAAGCTAGAGTAATCCCCTTACGGATTGGCGCATGGAATGTGCGCACTTTAATGGATAGTGCTGGGTCAGATAGACCACAGCGTAGAACGGCCCTTGTGGGCAGAGAACTTGGGAGGTATGATATACAGATAGCTGCATTGAGTGAGACTCGGTTCGCAGATGTTGGGGAGATCAAAGAAGTTGGTGCTGGATACACCTTCTTCTGGAGTGGACGCAAAAGTGAAGAGAGGCGTGAAGCAGGAGTTGGCTTTGCCATCAAAACAGAACTTGTTGGTAAGCTGTCAGGATTGCCAAAAGGCATTAATGACCGTCTAATGACATTGAGACTTCCTCTGTCAGGCAATAAACATGTAACTATTGTCAGTGCTTATGCTCCACAATGACCAATCCAGATGAGGTCAAGGACAAGTTCTATGATGACCTAGACAATGTTATTTCTGCAACACCCTGCACAGACAAGCTTATCCTTCTTGGCAACTTTAATGCCAGAGTGGGTACAGACCACCAGACCTGGGAAGGAGTTATAGGTCCAGAAGGGGTTGGAAAGTGCAACAGCAATGGTATCTTGCTTCTCAGGAAGTGTGCTGAACATGATCTTCTAATCACCAACACAGTCTTCCGTCTACCTAATAGGAACAAAACATCCTGGATGCATCCCCGTTCCAAACACTGGCATCTCATAGACTATGTCATAGTGCGGAGAACAGACAGGCAGGATGTTAATGTGACAAAGACTATGTGTGGTGCAGACTGCTGGACAGATCATAGACTGGTTGTCAGCAAACTCAACCTAAGAATATAGCCTGCGAGGCGACCTCAAGGCAAGAAAGCTCCTAAGAGACTGGATGTCTCAAAGCTGAATAAAGACAGCATGAGACAAGATTTCTTAACAGACATTTGCAACCAACTGGATGCAATGAATCTCAGTTCAGAGGACCCCGAAGAAAACTGGACAGTTTTCCATAAAACAGTTCTTTCTTCAGCTGCAAGCACCTTAGGCCATCCATTTCGCAAACATCAAGACAGGTTTGATGAGAATGATGATGAAATTCAGAGGCTTCTTGAAGAAAAGCACCGTTTGCTCAAGGCACATCAAGATGATACTAGCTCAGTATCAAAGAAAGCAGTCTACAGCAACATTTGTAAGACAGTCCAGACCAAGCTTAGGGACATGCAAGATTCCTGGCTGAGGAAGAAAACAGAAGAAATTCAGTTTTTTGCGGATAGAAAGGACATGAAGAAATTTCATGATGCACTGAAAACCATTTAAGGTCCAAAGAGTTCTGGAGCCACCACATTGCTCAGTGCAGATGGAAACACTCTTCTCACAGATAAAGAAGCTATCTTGGAGAGGTGGGCAGAACACTTTAATAGTGTGCTTAATCGACCATCAAGCATCAATCAGGATGCAATCGACAGACTTCCACAGATAGAGTGCAATGTTCTGTTAGATGAATTTCCTACCGTTACGGAAACAAGAAAAGCAGTTCAACAACTATCATCTGGCAAAGCCCCAGGTGCAGATGCAATTCCTGCCGAAGTTTACAAGGCTGGGGGGCTACCCATGGCAGAGAAACTGACAGAGTTGTTTTACTGTATGTGGAGGAAGGAGGCTATCCCACAAGAATTTAAGGATGCATCCATAATCCACCTATACAAGCGGAAAGGAAATCCTCAAGTCTGTGACAATCACAGAGGCATCTCCCTCATATCAATTGCTGGGAAGATACTTGCAAAAATTCTGTTGAATCGTCTGAATGCTCATCTTGATCAGACGGGACTTATCCCTGAAAGTCAATGTGGATTCAGAAAAGACAGAGGGACAATAGACATGATCTTCACAGCAAGACAGCTTCAGGAGAAATGCCAAGAACAGAATGTAGATCTATACATGACGTTTGTTGACCTCACCAAAGCTTTTGACACTGTTAGTCGTGATGGACTCTGGAAAATCATGGCCAAGTTTGGCTGTCCACCCAGATTCATAGCTATGGTGCGGCAGTTTCATGATGGCATGCAGGCACGTGTGCAGAATGATGGAGAGTTCTCTGAACCATTTGAAGTAACAAATGGGGTCAAACAAGGCTGTGTTCTGGCACCAACACTGTTCAGCATGATGTTTTCGGCCATGCTTATGGATGCTTTTCAGGACAGTGACACTGGTTTTCCAATCAGGTACCGTTTTGATGGCAACATATTCAACCTCAGAAGGTTGCAAGCCAAAACTAAGGTCCAGACTGATGTGCTAGATGAGCTCCTCTATGCAGATGATATGGATAAGAATGCCAACACAGAGGCAAAAATGCAAAGAGTCATGGATCAAGTCTCACAGTCATGTGATAACTATGATCTCACAATCAGCACAAAAAAGACAGAGGTTGTACACCAACCAGCCCCCGGAAAACCATATAATGAACCAACCATCACTGTGAATGGGCAAAAACTGAAAGTTGTTGACAAGTTCACCTACCTGGGAAGCACTCTCTCCAGAGCAGTGCATATTGATGATGAGATCACTGCCAGAATTGCAAAAGCTAGTGTGGCATTCGGAAGACTCCGTGCAAATGTCTGGGAGCAAAATGGAATCAAGCTTGACACCAAGCTGAAAGTCTACAAGGCTGTGGTACTGCCAACCCTCTTGTATGCATGTGAGACCTGGACAGTATACTAACGCCATGCAAAGAGACTTAACCATTTCCACTTAAGCTGTTTGAGAAAGTTGTTAAAAATCAAGTGGCAGGACAAGATTCCAGACACAGAGGTCCTGAGGAAAGCAGGGATGCAAAGCATGCATACAGTCTTAAAGCTAGCACAGCTAAGATGGACTGGCCATGTTATAAGAATGCCTGATGCGCGACTTCCAAAGAAAGTTTTCTATGGAGAACTACAGGAGGGAAAGCGCTCTCAAGGTGGCCAGAAGAAACGCTACAAAGACACCCTCAAAGCCTCTCTGAAGGATTTCGAAATACCAATGGGGTCCTGGGAACAGACTGCACAGGAGCGATCAAAGTGGCGAGGTCTCATCAACAAAGGAGCAGCTCTCTATGAAAAGAAGAGACTCTGTGAAACTGAAAGAAAGCGAAGAGAGCGCAAAGCCAAAACAAATGTGCCACCAGCAGACTCTATGACATTGACTTGCTCTACTTGCAGCCGACAGTTTAGAGCCAGAATTGGCCTAGTCAGCCATCAAAGAACTCACCAACACACATCAGCACTATTCAAGAAATAATGATGGTCTTTCTCATTAGTGAGAGACGAACTATCAGTCTGTCATTTATGTTTTGCAAGGACATTTCACATTTCTATGTGTCACACCATGGAATCGTCTGACTGGTGATCCGCCTAAGGTCGTAGTCGGACTATGACTGTTTTGTTTCTTTTTCTCCATCCCCCCACGCACTTTCCTAAATGTATCAACACGTGATGGATTACGTAGTTACTACAGTCTACTCGTATATAGTTGCATTTGTACACCTCTTTGTGTTGGCATTGGGATGAAGATACAGTTTTAGTGATTCTCTGATAAAATATTTTATAAGCATTCACAAAAAAAGTCCAGCAACAGTTTGGATTTGCATCTTTTACTCATTGATATGTTGAATTGTGTGCATGCAGATGTATTTTCAATTCCTTGCCATTTCGTACCATAATCTGGGAAAACATGACTGAGCCGCATAGCGAGAAATCCACCGTTTTGTATGGGCTTAAAAAATATGTGTGTTTCAGGTTACATGAAATTTCAAAATAGGGACGGTAGGTAGGATTTTTTTTTTTACATGAGACAGATAGGGAAACAAAATGGTGGAACAGGGAAACCCCTAGGGAATCCCTTAAAACTGCTAAAAAAACTTGAGATATTTCGCACTGGTTTACCTTTCACGTGCTACTTTATGGACTCGTCGATCTTTTGACGCACCTGAGGTCAAATTCGAGCTATACCAGCAGAATATGACTCTATAATCTAAAGCTGATCTTACGAACGGATATCAAGAAAGTTCACCATAACCCTTCAAATATTACAAAATGAAACCTAAGTGATTTATCCAAATCTTAGTTCATGTTGCGTTTGTGCAATTTACGAAGGTGCGGTTAAATGCACTTAAGCTCATGTAAAAACAACAATATGAAAATAAAATACGACTAGACTCGTTGTGACTAGAGTTCCTATTAAAAACGATGCGATCCTGGCGCTGGAAATGCTAGAGATCAATGCTCAAGAAAATGAATTAAGGGCAATTGTAATTTTTTTCCATACACGAAGTGCAAAACGCACAAAGTTTAAAAAAAAGCAAACAGTTGATTTCAGTTGACGCATGTGCGGTAAACAACGTAAAGACAGTATTCTACTGGGGCATCTGTACATCCCCGGACACATTTAGCGGTAACGTGTTCAGTGTTTCACATGTTTTTGTGGTATGACATGGAACTTCTCCACTTAAAAAACTTTCCACATTCATTGCACTGGAATTTTCTGTCTTCATGTACGCCTTTTCGGTAGTCTTTAAGATTTTTTTACAGAATTGGAAATTTCTTTACATATGGGGCATGTGGGATCGGGTTTTGCAGCAGATAACGGGACAGCTGAAAATACAACGTTGTTGGTGGGTCTTTAGATTGTTTTCATAGGCAAATGTCTTTCCACAAGAATCACACTTGCATCGCAGTGCCTCGTGGTGTTGGGCAAGGTGACCCCTGTAGGGCCATAACTGAGCAAATCCTTTTTTGCATGTACCACAGAAGTATTTGAACTTTTTTAAGTGTTTCGTGTTTCTATGAAGGGTCAAACTATACTTTTTTCTATACTGTTTGCCGCAAAATTCACAAGTGAATGACCCTTTTTTGCTTTCCAATTCATTTACTTGGGCAGGAGGATTCTATGCGGCATGACTTTTACATGCCTTTTCAAATTTGATTTACATTGATAGTTGCAGTCTGTCCGAGGACAACTATAGGTAGAAAGCAAAACAATATGTATAATAATTATACTTATAATAATTATCATCAGTTCTGTATTGGGTCACAGGGGCGGAAAAAGAATGTGGCCCGACAGGGACTCGAACCAGGGTATCTCGCTTACCGTGCGAGCACTCAACCACTGAGCTATCGAGCCACACGATCGACCGGTTACAAACTTGTCCCCACACATTGGCCACCAAATGTCACAGGGGCGGAAAAAGAACGTGGCCGGATCGGGACTCGAACCAAGGGTCTTTCGCTTACCGTGCGTGCACTCTACCACTGAGCTACCGAGCCACACGAAACCGGTGCTCATCTTTAACACCATTTTCATGTTTTTACATTACCACATAACGTTGGGTATAGTCAAGTGATAGCTTGTTGGGAGAGAATCAATTCATTTTAAGGGAGTGTTTTCTTTTTTTTTTTTTTTTTTTTTTTTTTTTTTTTTTTTTTTTTTTTTTGATTCAGTTTTACGTCCTTTTCAAGCGTTTTCACTCATATCGAGACGAATCAATCGGTAGGTGGGGCGAAAACCGGAGTACCCGGGGAAAAACCACCTGACACACCCGCAAGCAGAACATGGCTTGTCTCACATATGAATTCGTGCCCCGTGCGAGGTGCGAACCCACATCGGTGAGATGATCGAATGATCAAGAGCACTGAAGTCAGTGACGTTAACCACTCGGCCACGGGGGCCGCCTGAGTGGGGTTGTGCGCCTATGGGAAATTACACACACTTCCATGATGGTAAATGATCTTTCTTGTACAATTTATTTATAGCAAGTATCTACATTTTTGATACAAAGCCTAAATGAACTTATACAACCGGAGTGTGGTTCATTGTTCCAGAAATACATTGCGCCACGACACGTCATATAATGAACTTAGAAGTAGTGACGTCAAAAGTCGTGGCTCTCACCGATGTGATTGTCATCGATGTGATTGGATGTTGTTAGCGCCATTATGTCATTGATGCCGTGCCGTTGTTTGAAGTAAAATTGTGTGTAAACTTTCTATTTGCATGTACATGTGATCGTCTCGGTATATTTTTCAGCAATAGACTGAAAAGAATGTAGATATAAACAAATTCTTCCTTTGATTACTGTTCATAACACTCCTTTGGCAGTCTCGGCGGCCGCTGATTTCATTGTCGCTCTTAATTTATTCGATCATCCGCTGTGGCCTGGTCACTGGGTGTGTTAGAGCACATGTGAGACAAGCCACGCTCTGCATGCGGTTGTGTCTGGTGATTTTTCTCAGGATATTTACATTTTCGCCCCTTCTATTTATTGTCTCGTCTTGACATGAATGAAATAACATATTGAAAGCACTGGGGCTTTAACTGAGAAGAAAAAGCCCTCAAAACACTCGTGCCAGCCTGAACATTAAGAAATTGTATAATGTCGAAAGCTTTGAGGTCTAACCCTGTTTTTAACGCAAACTAGAATATGAGCTTTAATGGCTATATTGCGGACAGTAATAAAATGCAATGGCTAAATTGCGGTCAGTACGAGCAATATTGCGTACAGTAGTCATCCACAGGGTGGGATTACATTTTTGATGCAAAATCAAAGAAATCTTGTGGTTTCTGTTAAACCGTGGTTGGAAAGGGAAGGGACATATGCTAGTTTGTAACCAACCATCAAGAATGCCTTAAATATCCGTGTAGTATTGATTTTATTCACCATTTCACACATATGTGTTGGATCATTATGTCAGAATTGAAATGATCGAGTCGCAGATTTTTCAGTTTCATTTTACAGTGTAGGTGGCCGGGATGCATTCTGTTGCCGTCGGCTTCAAGCAAAAATACTCACATTATGGCACACGGTTTGATTTCCAGCAAAAATACGAATACAAATAAGAAAATTGACAAAGTGAAACGGTCACTCACCTTGAGGTGTTTATGCCAATATTGCGATCCTGGTTATGATTGGGCCGGACAGTGTAGCGAGTTCCGATTAAGCGGACTGTCCGCAAGTCACGTGATTATCTACTGTGACATTGATATTATCTGATCTTGCCCTCAGGATAAAATACATGTAAATGTGTCAGTGTTAAAAGCAGGATCAGTTAAAACTGGAATGCTTCTTGGTGTATAGCCAATGAAAAACATGATTATCAGTGTATAGCCAGTGTTATATCATTTTATACCAGTCCATAGTCTTAAGTCAGTAGATTCAAGTTAACATATTTGCATATATTGTAATCTAGATATATGCAGAGACTTTATTTAATTTTAGTTTAATCCTGCAAATTACTGGATGTTAGATATATGTAGTGTCTATATCTGATAACAGTTTAAAATCTAAACCCCGCAAGGTATAAAATTGAAAAAGTACAAGTAGGCAAGATCAGGAAAAGGAAAAGTACAAGTAGGCAAAGATCAGGAAAAGGCGCAATCAGAAAAAATAATCCCACTCCAAAAACCGAGATGGGAAAAAACTAAATTAATCAGGTACTTATACCATGTAAACATATCGTAAGCCGAATGGGCAGCTATTTTCCCAGTAGTTGGCAACTCAGTTACCTAAACTTAACTAAAAATATGAAAACATACGTAAAGCGCCAACAGCACAAAAATTATTTAAACACCAAGACATAAAACGAAAGAACCACCACAGAAGTATCGCCTTGGAACGATCAGTAATATAAAATTACTGGCGGGCATAAATCGATTTTACAGGTACCTAACTTCACCCTCAGCTTCTGCAGTGGTTCATAACAATGTTAGTTCGTCGGTCCTCGTGGTGAATCTCTAACTAGTCAATGAATCACCAAGAACAAACAGATAAATCATGATAAACATCCTGATGAATCAAAAACGAGGACTCAACAGATTCAGTAAGCTGCCCGACGATGGGGATCCCTGGGCGCCGAATAACTTACTAACTCCGGAGCAAAAGAAAAACACCAGTTGGACCCCGGGAAGCTCCGGTCCCAACCAACTAAAACGAATAGCTTTAAGTCGGGCCATCATAGAGTCTGACGCCCGACCCACCGGCGTGCAATTAAAGAAGGCAGCATTGTTATCAACCATGATTGGATTAAAATTAAGCATGCAGACTGTCACATAACATTTAAGTTATAACCTATACGTCTGTAACGTGTAATGATTTTTCTTAACTGAAAAGAAAAGTCATTTCTTCCTATAAGTTTCTTAAATTTGTAAACCAAGCCACCATAAAATTCTGGTGGCTTATGCATGTGGTGGGGTTGCCACAATCTCATGCTCCCCCAACTTTGAAATTGAGGGAGCTTGCCACAGTCTCCATGCTCCTCCAACTTTTGAAGTTGAGGGAGCATGTTTGTTTTGCCCCGTCCGTTTGTCCCAGGTCCCAAGCATATTATTCAGAATTAAAGCCCTTGGTATTGTAAGTTCCCCAAATGAAACTGTTGGGGTTATTAATGTACTTAATTGACTAGAACTGGAAGCTAATGTTGTGATTCATTTTGGTATGCTTATATTTTTAGATAATCAGTGTACATCATTTATTGTGGATGGCATTGTGAATTGCATTGTGTCTGTGAGTCTTCATTTTTGATTCATGATGGTGGTTTTCATGACTAGTTAGAGCTTCACCGTGAGGTTAGAATCCCGTAAATCTAATTTTCCATCCACTCATTGGTGCTTGTACATGTTTATTCTCATAAATATTTTAAAGAGTGTTGCTTTGAAACTGTCAGCAAATCTATCATTTCCGTTAACTTTTCACAAGTGCCTTAAGTCTTGCATTTTTACAGTACCCTCTGAATAAATTTTACATTGAAGACATATTTGTATTATTACTGATAGTGTATACTTGTTGAAGCTTGCAATGTATCATTCAGAACATTGGAGCCATTATACATTCACTTTTTAATTTGGCCTTTTCTACAGCTACGTAAAGAAATTTAATATTTGTTCGTTTGGCGAGAACGAAGACATGTAATACAGATTTTAATACAACTGCACACAGTTCAAATTTCTATACTTTGTCTTGTAGCTTTTTTTCAATATTTTAGTAAGCCTTATGCCATGTTTCAACCAACTGCTCATTATGAGTTTAAAGATGTCTAATGTTTGTCTTTTATTTCCATTTTAGTGTTTTATGTCCAATTGTTCAAACCAATGCTTATTTAAAGTTTTGTGATATCTAATTTGTGTATTTTCATATGGTACTGTGAGAAGGATTTGGCATTTGGGGTACTGCACAGTGTCATTGCAAAAATGAAAAAGATGCCAGTGTTTCAGTTACATGTATTATGTCTCCCCCCCGACAGGGTCGGGAGACATATTGTTTTTCCCCGTGCGTCTGTCCGTCCGTCTGTCCATCCGTCACAAATCGTGTCCTCTCTATAACTTGAAAACCGTTAAAGATTTTTCAATGAAACTTGGTACACTTGTAAACCACGACGAGACGATGTGTCATGTACAAGAACCATAACTCTAACTTGAGTATTTTTGGAGTTATTTCCCTTTGATTATTTTCGATACAATTTCGTTTCGTTTCCGCTGTATAACTTGAAAACCGTTAAAGATTTTTCAATGAAACTTGGTACACTTGTAGACCAAGACGAGACGATGTGTCATGCAGACCTGGGTTAATCTTAATCGTTAATCATGATTACTTTTATTATTAAAATTATTCTTTAATCGTAGATTTTTACGATTAAAATTAATCTTATTCTTATTCGAATACTTTTCAAAAATGCCTGTAATCGTGATAGATTTCACGAATAAATTTCGATTACATTCCAAGATGTGCTGAAAATTCTTTTTCTGAAAAAGAAGAGAGTAAAAGAAAGAAAGTAAATCAAATAAATAAATATCTATTATGTTCACAACAAGAATTCTGTGATTTTCAAGAATTTTTAATATATCAAATGGGAATTCTGATAACAGATCAGACTGTGCAGAGTGCCATTATTTTTGGCTTTTATCTCTTAATATATATATATATATATAAAAAAAAAAAAAAAAAAAAAAAAAATAAAAAAAAAAACAAACAAACAAACAACATTTTCTAATCTATATGAAAATGACATGGGCACATAAAAAGGATGCATACTGATCAACGAATTTAACATTTTAATATTTTCTTGTCCTCTTTGGGTACTTTTTTTTATCGAAATTCTCTCTGGCATTTTCCATATCGTTTCAGAAGTCTTCTTCGAACACCCCTATTTTGCTTACATTTCCCATGACATCACCATGCTTATAAACATAGAATTGACCTCATGAAAACTATTGCAAAAAGTTTAAACCTATTGTTAGCTGGTTATTCACACCTTTACAGATTAACTAATGAACAGGTGTCATATGGTTTGTGTTGTCAAAACACCATAGAACAAGTTAGTGACAGTATACAAAGGATTAACAGAATCAATGTCTCCCTATCTATTGAGAGACCATACCAGACAGACAGAATCAACAACTTTGAGAGTCAAATCAAAAAATTGATGTCGAAATTACTGAAACATTCAAATCAAGAAACATTTTTGTCCAATTTGGAGTTGTTAGCCAAATTATAAACACACACACAGCATCATGAGACCTAAAATTATCTTTATGATTCATTGTTTTGTAAAGACTACAATCTGAAGATAAAGTGCCCAATACACCAAGAGCATTCCTATATGCCAACATAATACCATATACTGCATAATTCAAGACTGGCTAGATTAAATACAAAACTAATCGATTGATTATTCGATTACTTTTGCAAATCAATTGTAATCGTTTATCGATTACATTGTGGAAAAAATTATTTTTAATCGTAATCGTTAATCATAAGATTGAAAGTAATTGTAATCATTAGTGATTAACTTTGAAAGTAATCGATAACAGGTCTGGTGTCATGCACAAGAACCATAACTCTGGCTTGAGTATTTTTGGAGTTATTTCCCTTTGATTATTTTCGATACAATATCGTGTCCGCTGTATAACTTGAAAACCGTTTATGATTTTTCAATAAAACTTGGTACACTTATTGAGCATGATCAGACGATGTGTCATGCACAAGGACCATAACTCTGGCTTGAGTATTTTATGAGTTATTTCCCTTTGATTATTTTCCATACAATTTCGTGTCCGCTTTATAACTTGAAAATCGTAAAGAGTTATTTCAATGAAACTTGGTACACTTATAAAGCACGATGAGATTACGTGTCGTGCTAAAGAACCATAACTCTTGCTTACATATTTTTGGAGTAATTTCCCTTTGATTATTTTCCATACAATTTCGTGTCCACCCTATAATTTGAAAACCGTAAGAGAAATTTCAGTGAAACTTGGTACACCTACACTGTATAAAGCATGATGAGACGATGTGTCATGCACAAGAATTATAACTCTTGCTTTCATATCTTTGGAGTTATTTCCCTTTGATTATTTTTCCATACAATTTCATGTCCACTCTATAACTTTAAAACCATAAGAAATATTTCAATAAAACTTGGTACACTTATAAAGCACGATGAGATGATGTGTCATGCTAAAGAACCATAACTCTTGCTTGCATATCTGTGGAGTTATTTCCCTTTGGTTATTTTTCATTCAATTTCGTGTCTGCTCTATAACTCAAAAACCATTAGAGATTTTTCAATGAAACAGGGTACACTTATAAAGCATGATGCACAAGAATCATTACTCTTGCTTTCATATCTTTGGAGTTATTTCCCTTTGATTATTTTCCAAACACTTCCGTGCCCCCTCTATAACTTGAAAACCGTAAGAGATATTTCAATGAAACTTGGTACACTTATAAAACAGAATGACATGATATGTGATGCACAAGAACTATAACTCTTGCTTGCATATTTTGGACATGCACGTAGAAAGGGGGTAGACATCAGTTTTCACATAGAAAACAAATTCTAGTCTTTTCGTTTTGTTTTCTCCATGCCCATGAATGTTTTGGGTTGCATTGCTGCTCAGTGGAAGATGTAAGGATTCCTTGAGCAAGGCATTTACTGTACATCGTATTGGTCAAATACCTAGAAAGAAGAGAAGCCCTGATTGAAAAATTGATGACTGTTAGCCTAAACTCGTATAAGTCTATGAAATATTTGCAGATGTACTTCTGTGTTCAATTATAATTTCTTTTATGTTCCTATTGCTTTAAACACAATTTTACTCCAAGTGTATCAAATCATATGTATACCAAACGTTTTTGTACTAGAAATTGTCATTTGTTTGGAGGTATTTCTGTGGTAAAATTTTCAGCTTTTTAAAATGCTATAAGCACCCCTTTGCAGCAAGTAAGTGAAAAACATCTACACAAATTATCATGATGATCTATCACCGAAACTAGAGGCATGATCAATCTCATATAATTCAGCCAGAAAGTCTTATACAACTTGAACAAATACAGTTAATTTCAGTATGACAACAACAGGTCCCAGAATTTTGTGTTATTTCTTGTCAACAGGAACAATTACAGCAAAAGTCAACTTCCAAGCTCATAATCGGAAATGTAGCTGTCATCAAAACCAAATACAGCGTGTTTATACCCTTTATCAGTGAACTATTGTTTTATGATAAGTGTGTTTTGTGAAAAGAACTGTTGACAAAGATGATAGATTATCATGGCATTTGTCAAAATAAAGCTACAGAACATCATTTTATCAATCACATATAATAAGATCAACCAGAGAGTATTAATTATGGTGGTACATAGTCATCATACTGCACTTTGAGGAAGATAGTGTAGTTCAGTGCGACAGCTCCACAATGAACATATATAATTAGCGATGATAAGGAAATATCAAAACCAGACATTTGACGATCAAAGTGCTTGTTTACTACTGGCAAAGATGCCACATTTGAACATCTAAGTTGTCTATGGCATTTATAGTAAAGGATCATAAAATGGCTGGATGTTTTGTAGGTAAACCACTAGAGGCTAACCTGCCAAGAGCATGGACAATAAATTTTACAGTACAAAAAGCTTAAGACACTACCACAGATTGGTCTGTATGTCTTAAAATACCAAAATGCATGCCTTGGGTGCATCTTGTTACTGTATATCAAAATATTTTGAACTTGAATTTAAGACACATACAAAAATATGTACATAGATGCTTTTGTTACACACGGTTATGATGTCTGGAGTGGTAGTGTAATTAAGGTTTTGAAGGAATCGAAGGGTCCCTGGTAGAGCATCAGATGGTCCTGGGTTGGAACCCCTAAAGTACATGTGTACCATTACACATTTTGAGCAAGACTTTTAGGGGTGGTTCGATCTCGATCACGTGTCTGAAAACTGTTGACTGGGGTGTTAAACAATTAACAAAACCAAAATATTAATTATGATAATACTTGTGACGTTACAGCCATTCTGCAGGACTGTAAATATGTTTTTGCAAGTTGATACATGTATTCTGCTGTAAAAATCTAACAATAATATTTGAGCCGCCTCATGGGAAAACCAACAATGTGGTTTCTGAACAGGGTGTTTGCTTTATATAATACCTATATTATTATTACATGTACTTACATGTATCTGAATTATCTAATATTGAATGAAAGTTGAATACATAAAAAATGTTATCCTTTCTTTTTGTTCAAATCCCTTATTTGTTTTATTTGATGCTTTACTTCAAAAATGAACAGCTTAGATTGTGCCTGGATGCTAGGTTTTGCTAATGACATTGCACCTAGGCAAGCCTACATGGGGCAGTTTATTACTAGCTCGGAGTGAATTTTCTTTTATTCTTAAATCAATGGAAGATGAAGAATATGTCTTCTTTATTCTTCAGGCAACAAATAAGACATGAGAAAGAAAACACCTTAAAAGTTTAAGAAAGCAATGACCGTGATCTGGTGCATTCAGAATCAGTCTTACCATGAAAACATGTTGTAGAAAAATAAAAAATGCAAAAAGGTACTGACAAAAAGTTGACCTAGTTAAGTTACTTAAGTGAGCAGCCTGAGATGATTTAGCAACTATCTTTTCTTTAAACCACCCTTAAGCATTGGCCAGGAAATGGCAAGATCACAACTTACATCAAATCTGCCACATGGGAAATAACCAAAAATTTAAATATGCATGACACTATAACCACATTGTAAACCGAGATAGCATTATGAATAAGAGAGCGGAGCGGTAGAGCATCAGAATGGAGAGGTCTTGTGTTCAATCCCCAATGGCGGCACCGTGTTGTGTCTTTCAGCAAGACTGCATGGGGTTTATTCTAATTTATGAAGTCTAATTATGTCACCCTCCTTATACAATGTATATGTATAATAAATAAAATAAAAAAGGAAACTCTCTCTCTCTCTGGGGTTTAAGAAATGTCATGATTGTAGTTGAGTGAATACAATTCGGAGGTAATAGTATACACATTTATCATACACCCTAGTTGTGTTACAATACAAAGAAGTAAGTGTTCTACCAACTTAGTTAAAACTTGTGTCAGACGGAAAACAAACAAAAACTTAAGAAAGAAAAACTAAAGCAAAAATTGTTTTGTTTTCTGAAGTAGGACAATTTTTAGCTCGACTGCACGAAGTGCATAGAGCTATTACAGTCACCCCGGTCGTCCAAGTTCCCGTTCCCTCTCGCGTGCGCGTCCCACTTGCGTTTAAGTTTTCTAGAAGTCCATATCTTGACAACCTATCATCAGAAAGTATTCATACTTGGACCATAGATACCCTGTAGGGCTAGCTTTCATTCCATGGCATCGGGCCCCTGGGTCCAGGCCAAGGGGTGGCGCTGGAGGTTAAAATCTAGAACACCTTCAAAAATGTCCATTCTTGTGTTAAAGTTTTCTAGATGTCTATATCTTGACAACCACTCATCAGAAAGCATTGATTCTTGCGCCATTGGCACCCTGTAGGGTCGGCTTTCATTCCATGGCATCGGCTTCCTGGGTCCATGCCAGGGGGTGGGGCTAGAGGACAAAATCTAGAACACCATTAATGATAATGGTTTTTCTGTGATATAGTATTCTAGAAGTCTATATCTTGAAAATCTCTTATCAGGGGGCTTTCATACTCGGACCATAGGTACCCTGTAGGGTTGAGTTTCATTTCATGGCATCGGATCTCTGGGTCCATGCCTGGGAGTTGGGGCTAGAGGTTAAAAACTAGAACACTGTAAAAATAAATGTACTGTTGTGTAAATTTTACAAGGAGTCCATTTCGTGACAACAACTTATCATAAAGTGTTCATACTTCATACACTTTAGGTACCATGACATCGGTCGGACCTCTGGGTCAGAGTCAGGGATGGGGGTGGGGCTAGAGGTCAAAATCTATAACTCTGACTTTTTTCTTTTTATTTCTTAATCGAAACAACTTTGGAAGATGGTTGGTCATTCATCTTTTGATTGGTCATTCATCTTTTGACTTTGCGACACTGACTGGTGTGTCATGACGGCAAGGATCGGTTGACCTACTTTTCATGGTTCAGTGATTTTTCCGTATATCTTGACACTCAATTAATATATTTTCTTACTTCTTTCAGATTATGAGTGGGTATGACCAAGCCTTTGACCCCAATATATGACCCCAATATAATATAGGTCACTGTGACCTAATTTCATGATCAGTGATTTTGCCTTATATCTTGACACTCAGTATATTTTTGACTTTGCAGCAGAGCGAATTTCTTGCTTTCAAGCTAATAATTTGAAAGAATTGTTCAAAGATTGACCCGTTGGAAAGATTTTATCATTTCTTAGACAAGTAAATCTGTTTTATAAAGTATAATTTTTAAATCACCAATCTTATTATTTCATATATCGTTTCTTTACAACGACATTTATATCTTACTTTGTGTTACTTTTTAATACGAGTTCAATATATATTTTAACGTTTTTACCTTGTTAGACGCTAATGACCCATCAGGGTTGATGCGTCGTTAAACAACAAACAAACAAACACAAGTATTTTCATACCTTTTTCACATTATGAGTGAATATGACCAGACCTTTGACCCCAATATACTTATAGGTCAATGTGACCTGATTTCACGGTTCAGTGATTTTGCCTTATATCCTGACACTCAATTAGTATATTTTCATACTTTTTTTTACATTTTGAGTGAGTATAACCAGACCTTTGACCCCAATATACTTATAGGTCAATGTGACCTAATTTCAAGGTTCAGTGATTTTGCCTTATATCTCGGCACTCAATTGGTATATGAACATACTGTTTTCAGGATATGTTTGCGTATGAAAAGACCTTTCACCCTGAAGTATTCCTAGGTCGCTGTGACCTAATTTCATGGTTCAGTGATTTTTGCCTTATATCTTGACACTCAATTAGTATATTTTCATACTTTTTTCACATTATGAGTGAGCATAACCAGACCTTTGACCCCAATATACTTATAGGCCAATGTGACCTAATTTCACGGTTCAGCGATTTTGCCGTGTATCTCGGCACTCAATTGGTATATGCATATAATGTTTTCACGATATGTTTGCATATGACAATACCTTTGACCCTGAAGTAATTCTAGGTCGCTGTGACCTAATTTCATGGTTCAGTGATTTTGCCTTATATCTCTGCACCCAATTGGTATATGAACATACTGTTTTCAGGATATGTCTGCGTATGACAAGACCTTTCACCCTGAAGTATTTCTAGGTCGCTGTGACCTAATTTCATGGTTCAGTGATTTTGCCTTATATCTTGACACTCTATAAGTATATTTTCGTACTGTTTTCAGATTATGCGTAAATATAACCAGACATTTGACCCCAATATACTTATAGGTCGCTGTGACCTAATTTCATGGTTCAGTGATTTTGCCTTATATCTCGGCGCTCAATTGGTATATGAACATACTGTTTTCTTGATGTGTTTGTGTATGACAAGATCTTTGACCCTGAAGTAATTCTAGGTCGCTGTGACCTAATTTCATGGTTCAGTGATTTTGCCTTATATCTTGACACTCTATTAGTATATTTTTGTACTGCTTTCAGATTATGCGTGAATTTGACCAGACATTTGACCCCAATATACTTATAGGTCGCTGTGACCTAATTTCTTGGTTCAGTAATTTTGCCTTATATCTCGGCACTCGATTGGTATATGCTTGTATATCACAATATAACATTGACCCTAAAGTAGTCCTATACATCAATGTGACCTTATTTCATGGTTCAGTGATTTTGCATTATATCTTGACACTCAATTGGTATATTTTCATACTACTTTCAGCTAATCAGTGAGTATGACCACACCTTTGAACCCTATATACTTTTAGGTCAATGTGACCTACTTTCACGGTTCAGTGATTTTGCCTTATTTCTTGCCACTCAATTGGTATAAGAACAATTTTTCTTTCACAGTATGTTTGTGTATGACAACACCTTTGCTAGGTCACTATAAACTTATTTCATTGTTCATTGGGTTTGCATTATATCTTGACAATCAGTAAATGTATACTTATACTTCTTTCAGATTATTGATGAGTATGTCTTCAACTGATCATATATATAGATCACAATCACCTTATTTAATTGTTAAGTGATTTAACATCTCATCTTTTACACAGACCCCATCAATGGGGTTTTTCAGAAATACATACCTACCATGTGTCTCCGGACAAAGTTTTTACACTAAAACATGACTTCTGTCAATAGGATGCAGTCACTTAAACCGAGATTGTGACATGAAGATAAATATTGTGACCCATTTTCATGATACATTTATATTGCTTATATCATTTATATCAAAGAGTATTTTAAACAAAAAATTTTATCATTTTCCTAGATAGACGCTACAAAAGATCTGCCATCTTCAAGGATATTCTTTACGAAAACTTGCCCATGCAATATACAGAGATTTTTTCACCTGTAAAAATTGAAAATTTTCAGTGGAAAATTTTTGATATTTTTCTTATTTTTGCTCACAACATACATTGTGGGTATACGTTAGAACAGCCTCGCTGAAGCGGTTCTAACGAGTACCCACAATCTATGTTTTAGAGCAAAAATAAGAAAAATAGGTATACCCCTGCATACCCCAGTTTTGCTATATAAAAGTGGGGTTTAGTGGGGTATTCATTGCACGGACATGTTTTCCTGATGTTATTGTAGGTATGGTGAGTATATTATCAAATCAAGCAAATAAAAATAAAAATGTTTTCCACACAAACTCCAACAATATATTTTTCAATAAATCATACCATATATTAAATAACTGTTTCTCGGGATTTTGAAAATTGGTTTAATTCTATTGTATCATTGAACCTAATCGTGAGAATAAGTGCATTTATGTGTATTTTTTTCCATCAAATCATGTTAAATCAGTATAGACAATATGCACACATTTTTGCTGAGAAAGCTTAAAGGATAAAGTACTAGTTTAAAAATCATCATTAGAGATATTATTCGATTGGAGTTTCCACCATATGATTTTCAGCTTCTTAAATTTTAAGAAAATGTTACACATACATTGTAACTTCAAATTTTGTCTCACATCACATTTTATTGCAGCATTTATCAAACAAGTAAATGTTTTCTGATTGACCAAAAACAAGATGTTTAACACAAAATTGTTTATAGTTTGTATTTTCTTCTACATACATTGTACATCATTAGAGTTGTGATACAAGAAAAACGGTCTTAGGGGTTTCCGACTAGTTTTGACACGATTTTGCTTGAATAGTCTCTGAAAAAGCTTAGAAGCTTGCAATTTCATTTTTAAGAACATGACGAATTGTACGGTTGGCGAAAACAAAGACACTGATCAACTCTGCAGTTACTGCACAGGTGATTTGTGTCTTTGTTTTTGCATACACAAGTTTCCTTTGACATGGCTTTTTAATTTTATTATATAAAAGATTATTTTAAGGAGCTGAATCACCTTGTTGTTTTCTTTTTTTTTTGTATTGGACAAACTATGATGACCATTGCTTGTGCTATTGATGCTATTATAAACTTTATTTTGTCCAATATAAAAATGTACTGTGTTTAATTGATTAATTGGTTCTGTTAATACTACCCTCATCTGAATGTTTTATATAATCTTTGGTAAAGGTCTTTTAATAGGAAATCCAAACCAGAGTAGCAGAGTAAATCTAGGAAGCATTAACTGAATTCTGTTTATTTCTAATAATGTCATGATTGTAAGCATGCTTATGTCTCACAACAGAGCAACATTTTCTTTAAGTTAAATAGATTGGCCAAATTCTTGTTTTTGTTAAAATTAATTACAGGCATGGGCATAGTTATTTTTGTCTTTTTTACAAGCGAGTATATACACAGTACGAGGTAGCAGCCACAGCCAATCAAATTGATTATTGGATTTTTAGAAGCTGCATGAGATGTTAATCCTTTGGTGTCCAGACAAATACTGAGATAAGCTACCTAATTTTGCCTTTTATAGTCCACCTAGGCCTTTAATAGATAGAAGGAGCTATTAACTTCATCCTTCAGCTTAAGAACTCCTCACGTGAGGTTGTCTTTGTAAACACATCTCCAGAAAGTGAAAGAGTTATAATGTTGAAGAGTCAAAAGCTTATAGAACGTCTTCCAGATGAGTGCAGATGTAGAAACCAAAGGCATCATACAACGATATGCCGAGAGACCTAGGCAGCTTGAAGACATTTGCCTTGCTGATTTTTCTTAATGGTTCAAGGTTGTATACAAAAAGACTTCAACTTTCATTGAAGATGATGAAACTGAAGTTTCCCAAATCATGTCAACTAAAATTGGAAAAGAGTACAGATGTAACAACGGTACCATTTTGAGAAAAAGAAACCAACCAGTTATGATTCGCTATGTTAGATACCAACACAAGACTGACCCAGAGAATTATTTTTGCGAAATTTTGATGCTGTTTCATCCATGGAGAGATTAAAAGACCATCATAGGGAATTCCGAAACATACCAGGACCAATTTGAAACTTTAGTTGGGTCTACAGAAATTCATCAAAAATGGTTGAGTATAAGCATAATTGGTAGGAATTGGATCTGGCTGTTCAAAAACTTCAGAAGAGAAATGAAGATAGCATAGAAAATGAGTGGGATAGGATAGCCCCGGGTGCACAGCAAATAGAACGAGAAGATGAAGGTGTTCAAGAAAGTGACATATTTCCGGTCTTTGCCCCAACAGTTGATGCTATTTCTTCACACAGTGAGCTACATCCATTGTTTGAAAGTGATGACACTATTCCATCTGAGATAATTCCAAATTACCTATCAGATGAAGAGTATCTAGCTTTAGTCCAATCATTGAACACAGAACAACGTAGATTTAATTCCAATTACCTATCAGATGAAGAGTATCTAGCTTTAGTCCAATCATTGAACACAGAACAACGTAGATTTTTCATTCATGTTCTCCATATTCTTAACACCTCAAGTCAGCCTGTATATTACTTTCTGACTGGTGGAGCTGGGGTAGGCAAGACTGTAGTAGTGAAGGCCATTTTTCAAGCTATGACAAGATACTACAATAGATCTACAGATAGTAATCCAGATTACCCGAAAATACTCCTGGGAGCTCCTACAGGTGTAGCAGCATAACTGATTAAAGGGAACGCTCCATAGCCTCTTCAGAATACCAGCCATCCAAGGCTATGGATATAAGCCTTTAACAACACTTTGAACACACTTCATGGCCAATTCAGAGATGTTAATCTTCTCATCATTGACGAGGTATCTATGGTAGGCCAACGAATGCTATCCTTCATCAATCTCAGACTCCAGCAGATCAACTGTACCACCAAGTTATTTGGAGGCTTATCTATAATAGCTGTTAGAGATCTATTCCAGTTAAAACCAGTATTTGACGGATGGATCTTTGAAAATCTTACAGAAAACTATGGTCCATTAGCCATGAATCTGTGGACAGATCACTTTCAAGCCTATCATTTGATACAGATCATGCATCAGAAAGATTCAGCAGACTTTGCAAAACTTTTAAACAGACTTCGACGAAGAAACCATAGCAAATCAGACATTGATACATTGAAGACCAGAATCATCCCATCAAATGTGATGCTTCCAAACTACCCACTTCATCTCCCGCATATATTTTTAACCAATTCAAGAGTTGATGACTACAACAACTTAATGTATGAACGTGCGCCAGCTTGTCACAGAATAAAAGTCAGAGCAGTTGATATAGTACTAGCAGATGCATCAAGTGAAGTAAAGAAAAAAGTTCTAGCTTCGATTCCATCTAAACTCAGCAAGACCATGGGATTGCCAACAATCTACAAATCAGCAATTGGTCTCCGAAATGAGTTGTCATGCAATATAGATGTCAGTGATGGTCTTGTGAATGGAGCTGGGTGTGAAGTCAAAGCAGTTGGGAACATCACATCTGATAAAAATCTCTCATTTATTTGGGTAGACTTTGAAGATGCGTCTATTGGTAAGAAATGTAGAGAGAATAACAGGGAATTATTCACACCAGGTATCGACAAGAACTGGACACCAAAATTTAAGATAAAAAGAAAATTTCCAGTAGGTCGCTATAAATCTGTGTTAGAACTAAGACAACAGTTTCCACTACGTTTTGCACCAGCTAAGATAGCCCATCGTACTCAGGGTGAAACAATGAATGAAATAGTAGTGGATTTCATTTCTCAGGAAGATGTTTCCCCCACTCCCATTATGTCGCATTGAGCAGAGTCAGAACATTAGATGGGCTACACATTCGAGTACTGAATGAAAAGAAAATTCATACAAGTGAACTAGTAGAAAAAGAAATTCATCGTCTGAATCAAAATATGCCTTTACAAGCATTCACTTGCAATTACACAGAATCAAAACAACCATGTTTTAGACTGTATCAGAATGTGAGATCCCTACGGAAACATATAGTAGACATGAGGCCTGATGAATGTGTTTCTTGTTCAAACCCACACCAGACACAGCGGTGAGATGATCAAGTGATTAAGATACAGCGCTCTTAACCGCTCGGCCACAGGGGCCGCCTGTAAAAATTTTGAATGATAACAGTGTTTATGTATATATTTTGAATAATAACAATGCTCTTGAACAATGTAATACTGCTTCAAACCAGAATGAAAATATTGAAGGCACAGAAACAACCACAGATTCTGTGATTGACAATGACGATAAGTTCTTAACATTAATGACAGTCAGCTACTACTTTAATGTTGGAATTTGAAATGCAGATGGTTTACATTACTTTGGTAATGGATATGATAGTACAGATTTACTATGCATCAAATCTACTTTTTTGCTTAGATATTTGCAAAAATGAGATTTTTGTCATGATTTACTTGTACTGCGACTTTTCTTCACAAATTTTAGGTTTCCAAATTATTTGTAAGAGAATACATGTATCTGTTTTGTGTATCTTTTTATTACATAACTTTTGAATACACCTTTAAGCCATTAGCAAATTTCATATGAAATAAACACAAGTGTGAGATTAGTTTTATCATATGTTTAAAGTAAGACTAATAAATAACTAGACATATATTCAATGAAAAGTAATGTTGTTGCAATGTATATAATCAATGAAAGTCAAATTCCCGCTAAAATGTTAATAAAGAAACAGTGCTCTTAACCGCTCAGAAACAGCGCTCTTAACCGCTCGGCCACAGGGGCCGCCTGTAAAAATTTTGAATGATAACAGTGTTAATGTATAAATTTTGAATGATAACAATGCCCTTGAACAAAGTAATACTGCTTCAAACCAGAATGAAAATATTGAAGGCACAGAAACAACCACAGATTCTGTGATTGACAATGACGATAAGTTCTTAACATTAATGACAGTCAGCTACTACTTTAATGTTGGAATTTGAAATGCAGATGGTTTATTTTACTTTGGTAATGATAGTGCAGATTTGCTGTGCATCAAATCTAGGTTTTTGCTTAGATATTTGCAAAAATGAGATTTTGTCATGATTTACTTGTACTGCAACTTTTTTTTCACAAGGTTTATGTTTCCAAATTATTTGTAAGAGAATGCATGTATTTGTCTTATGTATCTTTTTATTACATAACTTTTGAATACACCTTTAAGCCATTAGCAAATTTCATATGAAACTAGAGGACCATTGCTCCTGTAGCTCAGAGATTATCACATTGTAAGCTCATGAGATTTAAATTAATTGAGAATCGACCAATGAAAGTCTATGCATGTACACTATTGACCCCCGGGGCATGGCCAAATTTGACCCAGGGGCATGACTGGCACAATTTATAATGGGGACTACCAAACATTGCTACATACAAAATATAGAAGCTCTGGGCCTTTTGGTTTCAGAGAAGAAGTTTTTTTTAGTTTTTCCCATTGTAAGTCTACGGAGCCTATCTACCCCCGGGGCGTAGCCAAATTTGACCCCAGGGGCATGGCTGGCACAATTTATGTAGAGGAACATTAGCCATTGCCACATACAAAATATCAAAGCTGTGTGCCCTGTGGTTTCAGAGAAGAAGATTTTTGAATTTTTCCCCATAGCAAGTCTATTGAGACTATCAACCTCCGGGACCTGGCCAAATTTGACCCCAGGGGCATGAATGGCACAATTTATATAGAGGACCATTAGCCATTGCTACATACCAAATATCAAAGCTGTGGGCCTAGTGGTTTCAGAGAAGAAGATTTTTTTAGTTTTTCCCATTGTAGGTCTATGGAGACTATCGACCCCCGGGGCATGGCCAAATTCGACCCTGGGGACATGATTGGCACAATTTATGTAGAGGACCATTAGCCATTGCCACATACAAAACATCAAAGCTGTGGGCCCTGTGGTTTCAGAGAAGAAGATTTTTTAATTTTTTCCCATAGTAAGTCTATGGAGACTATCAACCCCCGGGGCGTGGACAAATTTGACCCCAGGGGCATGAATGGCACAATTTATGTAGAGGACCATTAGCCATTGCTACATACCAAATATCAAAGCTGTGGGCCTAGTGGTTTCAGAGAAGATTTTTTTAGTTTTTCCTATTGTAAGTCTATGGAGGCTATCGAACCCCGGGGCGTGGCCAAATTTGACCCCAGGGGCATGACTGGCACAATTTATGTAGAGGACCATTAGCCATTGCCACATACCAAATACCAAAGCTGTGGGCCCTGTGGTTTCAGAGAAGAAGATTTTTTTAATTTTTTTCCTATAGTAAGTCTAGTAAGTCTATGGAGACTATCGACCCCCCGGGGCGTGGCCAAATTTGACCCCAGGGGCATGAATGGCACAATTTATGTAGAGGACCATTAGCCATTGCTACATACCAAATATCAAAGCTGTGGGCCTAGTGGTTTCAGAGAAGATTTTTTTAGTTTTTCCCATTATAAGTCTATGGGACCTATCTGTTGCCATGGAAAACACAATTTTGATACAATCTGCTCCAAAACCTAACGTCATCAATCCCCCAACCCAATTATGGTTCACATTAAATTTGATCAAGATCGGCCTACTAGCTTCAGAAATATTCTTCTTTGAAATTGTGGACGGACGGACGACGACGGATGCCTGCCTATCCTATAAGCTCACCTGTGAGCCTTCGGCTCAGGTGAGCTAATAACCACAAGTGTGAGATTAGTGATATGTATAAAATAAGACTAATAAATAACTAGACATATATTCAATGAAAAGTAATATTGTTGTAATGTACATCATCAATGAAATTCAAATCCCCCTAAATTCTTTATACGTACATGTGTGGTCATTAACATATTTTCGCATAAAATTATCTACTAGTCATATGATAAATTCTTATAAGTAACAAGTGAATCAAATGAACATCTATTATATTAATTCTTTGTCATTAAAACTAATCAAATGTTAATAACAACTTGTTACTTTATATTTAGAAAGTTTACCCTTGCTTTAACTTCCACCATTAACAGCTAAGATCATGTCAGGACAATTAGTTACCCTATACATTTTTTGTGAGCAACCACTATAAGCTCATAACCAGTACTTATTACATGTACTATTATTACTTTCAACATTTCTGACAGAATAAAGAAGATTCTGATTGTAAGCATAGTATTTCTTCTAACCCTATGACTCGCATCATGACAAAACGAACTATGAGATTTTCAAATAGGTTCAACACAAATTGGCCTGTACAGTCAAAGAAGATGGTGAGAGAATGGAAATTTTGGATTCCAAACTAGTACCCAGGGAGCCAAGCCCCGTTTTGGGGAGAGGAGGTGACATCACCTGCTATAGTTGGTTTGAATACAATTTTAGTTAGGATTTGCCATCCTATTGAAGGCCTGGGTGGACTGCTCACGAAATTTTTTTTGGCACGATGGTTAAATTACACATTGTTTCTTGCTATTTGAGCTGCCTACGTATTCAACTGTTTTCAAGATATATGAACATATCCTTTGTGCTTCATATCATAAACTGCTTAATTTTCTAGTCGAGAGCAATGCTAGGAATCATAGATTAAGAAGTAATCTTATTATATTGTTTAATTCATACTTTTGCAGCTGTTGTTTTAGTATTTATGATGTTGAATTACCCCACCCACTTACATAATAATATTGATCATGAAATTTAAATAAATGCATATTCATTCGCAAGATGTTGAAGAACAAATGAATATGTGATGTGCTTATAAACATTATACATGTATTTGTGTTTATTTTAGTCATTCAGTTTCTTTATAAATTTACATCATGACCAAGTCCAAGGTCAGATTACCGTTTCCTATAAAATGACAGATGTAAGTTCTCATTGTTCCATAGGCTGGATCATGTGTACCTTTAAGCAAGTGGCTATGAAATACTACAATTGTATCTAGTTAGTTATTCATTATTGTCATATCAATCATTTGATACCAATTTCAGCTCTCTAGGGATTTTGGTTGCTGAGATATAAACGGTTCCGTTGGTATACCCCCTCTATATTTCTGTGATTTGTATCTAATATTTGAAGTTATCATCAATATTTGAACAACAAGATAGTTATCATATTCATTTATCTTATCATTTGATTATGGAACCTTATCATGGCAATCATTTGATGCCAATTTCAGCTCTCTAGGACATTTGGTTGCCGAGTTATAACGTTTTTGTTGGTATACCCCCTCCACGGTTCTTTGATATTTCTCTAATATTTAAAGTGTTATCAATATTTGAAAAAAAAGTCAGATTGTTTGTGTGTCTTAGCACATGGTTATTGAACATAATCCTAGGAATCATTTGATACCAATTTCAGCCCTCTGGAGCATTTGGTCACTCAGATGGTAGCAGTTTTAATGGTATACCCCCTTCGTTTGTCAGTGATTTTTCTCTTATATCTTAAGTTTTCTTAAATATTTGAGCAACAAGAAAGTCAGTTTGTTTATGTATCGTATTGTATGGTTATAGAATATTGTCATAGAAATTATTTGATACCAATTTCAGCTCTCTATGGCTTTTGGTTGCTGAGATAAATATGTTTCTATTGGTATACCCCCTCTATTTTTCTGAGATTTTTATCTAATATTTAAAGTTTTCATCAATATTACAACAACAAGAAAGGAATAATATTTATGTGTCATCACATGATTATAGAACATTATTATAGCAATCATTTGAAACCAATTTCAGCTCTTTAGAGCTTTTGGTCACTAAGATATTTTTAATTTTATTGGTATACCTCCTTCGTTTACCAATGATTTTTCTCTTATATCATAAGTTTTCTTAAATATTTGAGCAACAAGAAAGTCAACTTATTTATATATCTTATTACATGGTTATAGAATGTTGTCATAGCAATTATTTGATACCAATTTCAGATCCCTATGGCTTTTGGTTGCTGAGATATATACGTTTTCATTGGTATATCCCCTCTATTTTTTTTTTTATTTTTATAAAATATTTAAAGTTCTCATCAATATTCCAACAACAAGAAAGCAGTATTATTTATTTGTCTTATCATATGATTATAGAACATTATTATAGCAATCATTTAAAATCAATTTCAGCTCCCTAGAACTTTTGGTCACTAAGATATTTTCAATTTTATTGGTATACCCCTTCGTTTACCAATGATTTTTCTTCAGTTTTCTTAAATATTGGAGCAACAAGAAAGTAGCGTATTTATATATCTTATTACATGGTTATAGAATGTTGTTATAGCAATTATTTGATACCAATTTCAGCTCTCTATGGCTTTTGGTTGCTGAGCAATAAACATTTCTGCCCCCCTCCATTGTTCTGTGATTTTTCTCTTATACTGAAAGTTCTCATCAATATTTGAACACCAAGAAAGTCAAATTATGTTTGTATTTTATCACATTATTAAAGAGAACATTAGCATAACAATCATTTGATATAAATTTTAGATCTCTAGAATTTTTGGTTGCTGAGATATCAGCAATGTTGTTGTTATACTTTTCCATTGGTATATCCCCTCTATTTTTTTAGATTTTTATCAAATATTTAAAGTTCTCGTCAATATTCCAACGACAAGAAAGTAGCATTATTTATGTGTCCTATCACATGATTATAGAACATTATTATAGCAATTATTTGAAACCAATTTCAACTCTCTAGAGCTTTTGGTCACTAAAATATTTTCAATTTTATTGGTATACCCCCTTAGACTTCCAATGGTTTTCTCTTATATCTTAAGTTTTCTTAAATATTGAAGCAACAAGGAATTCAGCTTATTTATGTATCTTAATAAATGGTTACAGAATATAGTAATAGTAATCTTTTGATACCAATTTGTGCTCTCTATGGCTTTTGGTTGCTGAGATATAAACATTTCCGTAGGTATACTACCTCCATTTTTGTGATTTTTTTTTCTAATATTTTAAATTTTCATCACTACTCGAACAGCACGAAAGGCTGATTATTTATGTATCATATTTTTGCTTGTCATAGCAATTATTTGTTACCAATTTCAGCACTCTATGGCTTTTGGTTGCTGAGCAATAAACATTTCTGCAGGTATACCCCCTCCATTGTTCTGTGATTTTTCTCTTATACTGAAAGTTCTCATCAATATTTGAACACCAAGAAAGTCAAATTATGTTTGTATTTTATCACATTATGAAAGAGAACATTAGCATAACAATCATTTGATATAAATTTCAGATCTCTAGAATTTTTGGTTGCTGAGATATCAGCAATGTTGTTGTTATATCCCCTTCATTTATCTCTTATTTTTCTCCAATATCTGAAGTTCTGTTTAATACTTGAGCATTAAGTCAGCCAGCTTGTTTATATATCTTATTACATGGTTATAGAACATTGTCATAGCAATCGTTTTATACCAATTTAAGCTCTCTAGATCTTTTGATTGCTGAGATATAATCAATTGTGCTGGTATACTCCATTTTTATGTGATTGTTTTCTATTATATATAGTTCTCATTGATATTCAAACACCAGGAAGTCAGTTTGATTATTATATCTTATTACATGGTTATAGAACATTGTCAAAACAATCATTTAATACCTTTTTCTGCTCTCTATGTCTATCAGTAGCCAAGGTACATGTGGTAATATAGGGGTACCACATTACTTCTTCTGTTCTTCTGTTTATTAGGGGTGGGGGTGAACACTCTGTGATTTTATGTGACACAAATGGGCATTAAAGTGATCCTCTGACCAAACTGGCACCCATAAGCATTAAATTTTGTTCTAAGCGTGCAGGGTACGTCCTAAAGATAGCCCATCCCAAACACTTCAAAATTAATGGTAATAGATTTTCCCTTTGTAAATCTTGATTTTCATCATTTTCATTATTATTCATGAAAATGCAAATGAGAATTTTTACTTAGGCCCATGGCATCAACAAATTTGTCAAATAGTAATATTGGTACAATAACAATGAGCCACAATGATAGTTTAGGCCTGAAATTAGTTTTTATGGGATAATTGATTTTTAATTGTTTCTGTTTATTCATTTTAATGTTTTAATAAAAATTCATGAATATGCAAAAAAAAGGAATAAAAAGCAATGATAATCGTTATAAAAATAATGATTACATCACCATTTATTGATAAAAATCTACTGATAAAAATATATTGATTCTCATAATTGCACATAAATTTTTACATATACTTTAAGTGGGTGGGGTAATTCAATGCCTTAAGATGACACATAGTATACTCAAATGCAATCAGACAATATAAAATGACATCAGGATAGTATATAATATTGAAGAAACATATAAATATGACTGTTCGTAATATATTTGTGTACTGCATTTCAGCTGTATATAACAAATAGTACGTCAAAATACCGTATGATTAAAGCATCACGCCAAAAAAAAATCCAGAGCAGTCCACTTAGACCTTCTTTTGGAAGGTCAGAGCTATCCAAAAAGCATTCAAAACAACTATAGCAGGAGATGTCACCTCCATCCTTTTTTTTGCGAGATAGAGACTTTTGGCTCCCTGGGTATAGAGTTATTGTACTATCTGTATAGCGAAAACAAAGGCGCTGATCAGCAAACCAATTACCACCTTCGTTTTCTCGTAACACGATTCATATACATACATTATTATACACAGTGGTGATCCCTATCAAAGTTAGAGTTGTATATATAACATAGCAATAAGATTCAGGACTCCAGGCAAAAAAGGTAAAAGTATGCAATGACCAGAAAATGGCGCAGTCAAAAAGAAATTCCCATGCCAAAAACCATTTGGGTAAATCTAAATTGATAATCAGGTACTTATACCAAAAAAAAAAAAATAATAATCATTTAAAAGGTCAAGTGAGCAGCTATTTCCCAATAGGCAGCCAGTCAGTTAGCAAAACTTATCTAAAAGTATAAAAACGTACTTAATGTGCAAACAATATATAAAAGAATTACCTCATTGTCACATTATTACTGACTGACCGACCATCTGATTACTAGTGTACCACTTAAAATGTCTGATTCTTCCTACGAAAATTTGTTTAGTCAAACCATCCATACTTATACGTATTATGTCTCAGTTGCTTATTTCTGTGGTTATACTTCATTGCACTTTACCGATATCATGACATCAATGTGATGGGCATGCAGAAAACCAATAAAATGGAGTCATCAGCCCAGTATAACCATAGCAGTTGACTGGAACACAAAGAAAACAAACAAACAAACAAGATATTAGTTACTTCTTGGATATTACAAAGTAAGAATACAGGAACTAAGAATCTATGTAATTGAATTAAAAAACCCAACATACACCCCTAGCGTAAAAGATAATACAATGCATCACAAACTATTTTTCCAATAGGGAGTGCAGTAACACAGTGGCAAAGCATACTCCGAATCGAGATATTCTGAGTTTCATCCCCACCGTTGGTACCATATTGTGTCCTTCATGAAGACACATAAACTCACTACACTACTGGTTCAACCCTGAAAGCATGGCTCTACAATACTGGTTAAACCCAGAAAGTCTTGGCTCAGTCGCATTTGACAGAGGTTAAGTCCCAAAGCAAACAAACAATTTTCCAACATCACACTTCAAGACCAAATGACTAGCTCTTTCCCAGTGATGTGCAATTCGGCAACTTTCAACCAAAAATAGATACCACCTATATGGTTGTAGTTAATATTTGACATTAAGAATTTCTTTTTGATTGCTAAAAACTTAACTATATACTCTAAAAGTTTCATCAAGAAACAATACGTTATTAACTTTTTACAGCTCTTTTCCGGGAACTTTTTTATCGACCCTCGTACTTTTGTATGGCTATATATGGTATATATGGCCATGTAAAAATTCTGATGAACACTATTCATTCTCTTACCTTACATAATTGAGCCATATCATGAGAAAACACGCATTTGGCATATGCGAAAACAAAGAGTCAGATCAGAATCATAAAGTTGATTGTTACCTTTGGTTTTGCTACTTAGTATACAATTCCTCGACTATAGCTAGATTCTAACTTACAAGCCTCTAGACTTATTTTGTGGCTGTACAGCCCAGTTGTGTCAGACCTGGTCAGATACCAACACATTTGATTTCTTGTATGGTGTCTCAATCTGTGAACAACACATGATCTGTGTCATGTGAAAATCTACCATTTGTAACAAAACCCAGCCAGTGTAGCCTCTCTACACAACATGGTTAGATTTTGAAAGTTGAAGGATTGACCTGTCAAAGTAGCAAGTACAAAGGCACAGAGCAGCTGTGCAGTTACTGGCCAGCTAATGCATACACCTTTGTTTTCTGTATATGCAAAGATCAGTTTATCACATGATTCAGCTCATATTACATTATATGCTCAAATAATACCATGTGAAAAAATATGAGCCATGTCATGAGAAAAGTTACTCTTCAAATTAGATACTATTCTTCGCATTGGAAAAAAAAACAAATTGCAACTAATTATCAGCCTGTATGTCAAGATAATATTACATGTAACATTAATAATGTCTTTTATATAAATCGGCAATTTTAAGCCTCCCTGTAGTTTCTTTAGTTTAGTTAACAAAGAGATCTCTGGTAGAAGAAAAGTCTGAGTATATGAGTTTTCTTGCAATACAACTCATTTTTGTCACATGTTTTTTTCTTGATAAATAAATTGAACTGTCATTCTCTAGATTGAGACTGACTGTAATAGAAAGATTAATTTTCACTGTGAGTATTTTTTTTTTAAATTTTCGTTGTTTAATATAATAAGACATAATATTCAGATATAAATTAAACTCCATTTGATTATTTTATAATAGATTTTATTTTATCACATGATATAGACAAAACAATCTTTGACAAGCTAAATGCTATCATGCACATAACTTGTAACTTACATGAAAAGGTAATAGATTACCTGATATAGTTATAATCAAAGGGACCGGAGGTCTGGCATCACCACTCCTGGCAAATAAAGAAAAGTATCAACAAAATTAAGCTAAGGGATGGGCATATCTCACCCAAGACACCAAGCATGAAAGAAAATAACAAAACATGACAGACAAAGCATGAGATATGACAATACATCTGAAGAGCAAAATCACTAGCTCATTCCCAGAAAAGTAGCCATCCGAACAGTTGAAACTAAAACAAAATTAGCGTATACAACAAAGCAAAAATACCAAACTATGCACGTAAAGAATCACAGCAGAACCACTTTGGAACTATCAATAAAGACGTTTGTATAAGTACTAAATTAATTTGTCTTAAGTTGATTCAATTTTTAATCAGCAATATGTCTGACATAAACAGTCATATGCAAAAAATTGACACTTCAATTAGCCTTCTGCTATCTTCCATAAATGGGCCACAACGTGAGAAAATGTACCTTCGGACAATTTTTTGAGTATTAGAAAAACAAAGTTACTTTGAATGTATGATGTTTCTAGAGTCTGTTAGTCTTTATTTGACCAGATTATTCCAGTTATTTTGTGAGATATGACCGATTTACTATCTGAACCCTACAGACGCCTTTGCCCAAAAAAATGACGTCAACATTGCGTAATGCATTTCTGCATGTTAGTACAGCTTACAAAACTCGATGCATTTGCTTCAAACTGTTTAAGCACTGGTCAGAACCTATTGTTAAGATAGAAGCATACCATCCTTACAGGCAATCTGACGTAATTATTTTGTCTATTATTATGATAATTCAGTTGCTATGGTTACCGTCTCATGATAGATATAGGAAAAATATGTGTATTATGGGCTAAAACAAGGGCAGATAACTCCAAATATTGAAAATAAATATGTTTTAAAACTCATTCATTCGGTAGCCCAGTGTTCAAAGGTAACAATTACAGTGTTATTTTTAAAACGTATATTCCATCAGTTTTCTGCTTTTTGCTGCTTGCTACTTGTAATGTCATAATGTCCGAAGGTACATTTTGTCGCGTTGAGGTTCAAATAATCTTCAAAAAGTTGTGGAAGACGATAGTGAGAAAACAGGTTCAAAATTTAGAATCACAGTTGCTAATACTAAAAAATGTAAATTCCTGCTAAATATCTAAAAAATGAAAGTTGCTGATTTCCTATCTTCAAATATTAGATCAAAACTTAGCAAGATCCGTAAAACACACAAGAAATTAAACATGCATGTAAAATTATGGATTGTAAGAAAATGATGGATGGATTCACTCAGTTAAACACACTGAAAGAGGAATAAAGAGAGGCATATGGAAACATGAAAATGAAAACCCAACACCTGATTCCTCACCAGGGACAGACCGAGGAGACACAAACTCAGGTAAATGAACATTGTTTCATAAAACCTCAATTAAGACTATTTAGAAGATTTTTGTCATAATTTTGTAGTGCTTTTGGAGTAAAAGCAAAATTTCATATAAAGCTTTCTTTGTGTGCATTAAGTTACAGAGTGGACACAGTTACAGAGTGGACAGGATAATGAGTGGAAAATAACAGAAAGAAACTAACGCCAATATTATGCAAGCAATATTAATTCTTTTTGTGTATGCCACATCATCTCGTTATGCTTTATTTATCCATGAAGTTTCATTTTGAAATATCTCTTGAAGGTAATTTTCTAATTGTAAAGCTTATACAAATTGCTTGGAAAATAATTACAGGGAAAGAACTCCAAATGTATGCAACTTTGCACACATAGTCATAATGACAGAAAACTTCTGTTTATATTGTCTACCCCTGGATATGCACAATACCGTATATGAAACATTGAGCAAATATACCGGAGCTCAGGCGAACATTTACACAACTATTAGTCCTCTGATTTTATTTTTTATTTTATTCTCTATTCTATATAAAAAAAATCCTATGGTTTCGCCCCTCACTCGGGGCATGTGTCACGTGGGTCAAGCTTGCGAGTGTATCAGGTGGTTTTTCTTGCGGTTCTCCTGTATCGGTGCGGTGTCGGTGTGCACTGTTTACCCCGAATGGGTCCCTGCGGGGCTTCGCCCGTACAGTGCACACCGACACCGCACCGTACTACCTTTCAATGAATGTCCTTGCCTAGTAAGTTAGCATTTCCCGCCATTTTGATTTCGTCACGTGCGGTGACGTCATAATCTTGTTTACTTCGATCTCTATAGTGATTTCATCACTTCCGTTTCCTGTTTTCAACAGAGGAGGCCGCTCTTTCGTCAGAGAGACAGAAAATTGTGTTTTTAAAGCGTTTAAAGTGATTTTAAAAAGAAAAATTCACTCGGAAAAGTAGAATTAGAGGCAGGTCGTTGAATGTTTCTGTTTATTTTGTTTTTACACAGCTTATTTACTGCAAAATGGCTTCGGCACCGGCTGCGTTGAACTACAACGAGACTGTGGCCTCGGATACTCCAGCACAGCAAACATTAGGCCAGGGACAAGGTGTTTCGGGCGGACCAGGGATTTCTGTCATTCACTCGAGGAGAAGAGCAAGGCAAGAGTAAAAAGTTAACGTTTTCACATACTTACATTCATTTTATCGGACCAGGAACCGACGGCGTCGGAGGAGCAGTGGAAAGCAATTCCATGACGATCTGTGCTTCACTTACGACTAGGGAGCGTCCTACTTGCCCTATAACCACGCTAGGAATGCGGTAAAACCTACTCATTTGATAAAATATTTGCATCATTGTAATTCTTATAGGATGTTAGGTCATAAGGCAACTTTAAGCGATCTTATTTGTAGAAGAGACGAAATTCTGGCCGATTGTAGAGTCGTATCTACCCCTCAAGTAGACAGCATTGAAGTTTTCGAAGATAATAGTTACAATTCAGACCAGAAAATGAAATCTTTGTGCGAATTAAATAGCGGCTTCAGACGTGTTGAACCTGAAACCTATCAGGAGGGTCTACCGGAACAATTTAATTCTATAGATAACGAAAAGTTAGATGATTTTAAGTATCGTTGTTTTAATCCGTATAACGGCCTATTCACCGTCAAGCATTGGAACAGTGGCGAAACTTATCACATCGAACACAATTTCGATTCTGAACGGATTCCTGTGGGCGCTTTTGCCAACATAAATCAGTTAGGATGCAACGTAAACAAACTGAACATTTGCAATCGTCTTCTGGACACGGTATGGGGCATACAGGCCAACATGGCTACGCAGGTAAATCGGTATCCCATTCAGCCGCCTAAAATCGTGTTCTTTCGATTTGCCCCCTTCTACACTGCCACGGGGAAGGCTCAGCGTCGCGCTCAGTTTAAATGCACGTACGAAACCCCGATAGAATTTTACTTTTCACCTCATGTCGGTATCGAAATGTTTCAGTCAGGAAGCCAACCGGATGTGTGGGCTTACGCTAAGGAAGACCCTTTCGATCAATGTTCTGCTGCCGTAGAAAGATTCAACTGGTGCGTACGTCCAGAAGACTTTGTTATGCCCATGACGGGCTATGTTATGACAGAAAATCAAGTAGATTCTAGGTATAACGAGAGGCCTGTGCATGACGATAGCGATCGCGACGAAGTTAAGAGAAAAGTCGACGAAGTTAAGAGAAAAGTATTCTCCTATCGCGTAAAGAAAGCCGTAACTGACGCGGGTTACACCGTTAGAAAGAAAGAGAAAAATGATGGAACCGCTCTAGTCACAACTGTTGAAAGTGCTGCATCAATTGCTGACGATAATCAGCTCCCTCCTACTTATTCAGCTAAAGTCCTTGAGCACGATGAAATTACTGACTTGTATGCAACCCTCGACTATCAGCCCCCAGTCAACGAAAAAGCTTACCACGTCCGAGAAGAGCAAGATCCCAAAGGAACAGGATTAGTAGTAGACATTCATGATAAACCCTTGCTGCCGGTCACTGTCGAGCCCACCGAAGACTACGACAAGATGGCTGTCAGCATGGGTATCAGATTCTACAGGCCCGCCGAAGCCTGGAAAAAGATAGGTTACGAAAAACCTCCCGTCTGGACTCGCGGTAACAAACGTCACATTCCCTGGCCTAAACTCGGTCCGTACGGCACGGTCATGAAGAAAACTAATCTCTGTCAGATATACGATCTAGATATATGGTTAAGAAATTAAATGACGAAACGGAATACGGTAAGAAAATGGCTCTTGCGAACAGAGCCCAAATGGAATCGCGTAAAAAACCGATAACTATACACGAAGCCGTCAAGAATCTAAATTAAAGTGTCGCCACTGTTCCAATGACCGTCAGAAGACCGAGGGTGGGACCCAAGTTCCCCGCCGGTCAAATACCTGACGTAGATGGTGAGTTAGATGCAAAGGAACTGCTAAAGATCCTGTCCCGATTGTGTCTGAGAGTCCGCTCGCAGCTTTCGACGACGACCTATCCGACTTCAGTCAATCTCTATTCGCCCCTAGAAGGAAAAAAGCGAGGACAGAGTAAGAAACATCCATCAACATGGAACGTCACAACACCAATATGCAAGAAGAGAGGTATTGAATTTTATAATGGTTTATTTAACATTAACAAGACTCATTCGTTACATAAATACTCTAACTCAAAGTGACGGCAAGTTCACCGGACATCCAGTATTTCTTAGACTTATACGAGATTTTTTGCGACCAAATGAAGGTCTTGCAACTTTTAGGCAACGTTGGACGCGCAATAGCGTCATTAATAAGAAAGGTTCGGGCGATGATTGCCCGTTTAACATCACGTACGATATGGTATCTTTTAATGCGGAACATTCCGTGTTCTCGAACACGGATACAACAGCACCTTATGCATGCTTTCTTTATGTGAATGCCTGCACATGGTCGCTGCCATATCACGAAAATTTGGACTTGGCAGCTCCAAGTTTCAAACAAGATTGGATAGATCACGTCATTCCACAAGTAACTTGCGGATTTGGAAAAGATGCCTTTATGCACGTTTATTTCGGACAGGGAGATCCCTTTCTAAACAATAAGATAAAAGCAAAACATACATTCAGATTTGTCTGTACTGACAACATTTTCAGTTGTCCAGATAATAGTTACTGGCTGTACGACTTAGAATGCGGTCCATTGTTCTCTCCTGCAGATCCAAACAGAGATTTCGAAATTAGATGCGATGTGGTCATAAATCCTACAAACAAATTCATTTCATCTAGAGTATACTTAAACCAAGAAATTATGGGTGTCATAAAAGGTATTCCATTCGCAGTGTACGTTGTGGATGACTTACACTATCAGGATGACGAGTATACGTACATGTGAAAACAACAAGAATTGCCGAGTATCATAAATCGGTTCACGCATTATACTAACGAAGTTCAGAGACTGTCAAGTATCGCGGACCACGTAGACGATATCGATAACGTACAAAATACTATACATTCCATTCAAGAAACTGTTGGTCACATTAATAGCAGAGTTGGATATCTCGAAGGCAGTTTAGATATTGTTCGGCAATAGGAAATAAAATTAACCGACGATAATTTAAATGTGCACATTAAAAATGAAATTAATCAACTCATAAACGTTCAAAAAGATGGTAGTTTTTGGGGTAATCTCTTAGGCGGAGTAGCAGGAGGTGTTCTCGGAGGTCTCGGAAATGCGCTCATAAGCAATTTGAAAGCCGGCAGTAAAATAAAAGAAGCTATCGCAGACATTGCTTCTAACGTGGTCACTGGAGCGACCAGCGACATCATAAACAATATCAGACAAAGCATACCCGTAGACTTGAAAGATACCATACAAGGTTTCGGAGATAAGATAGGTGACATAGACGCGATGAAGAAATCGATCGAAGATTTCACTTAAAAAATCGCTCGAAGAAATGAAAGAGGAATTCGACGAGAAATTTCCAGAATCTCCTCCTCCTCCGTATTCTCCTAGTGATGATATTACGGACGTTGATGATAAAGATCCCGTCGATAAAGAATCGGAACAACCTACCGGAACTTCCGACTCTGCTAGTAATGACCATTTGCTAGAAAGAATTCAAAACATAGAAGAAATACTCATGAAAAACAGTTATCTGTTTCAATCTAGAATTTCAGACATTTTAAAATACGATGGTAGATTCGAATCTTGAATAAAATAATCCTAATCCTCTGTATCGATGATATCGTTTCAGAGGTGAACCCGGTCCGGACAGCACCTACAATGCTCAACGTTTGCTACCCGAAGAGATCCTTTATGCTATACCTAAGGACAGTGATTTCTTCTCGGTCGTGATAAATAATTTGGACAACAAGATCTCCATCGACAGCATACAACCTAGAGTGTACTGTTATGTATGACAGTTACTTGTTGAAAGATGTGCATTCAGTACTGGTAAACTTCCCAAGGGAGTATGCCCAGGAAAGTATGATGTTATACATATGATGTTTACTTGTTGTCCTTAGCAATTATTTACTTTTAGTGTCCCAGATATTGGACATAAACAGGTTGTTTACTTCAGAATTTTCTAGAAATTTCAAATTGTTCTTTGACAGAAAAGTCCGGAAAAATCTGGAAGAACCTGGAAAGATGCAGAATCTTCTAGAAAAATCTTTTTTATGTCAAAAGAATATTGTGGAAGGATAATGGCCTCTCTAGAATATTCCAGAGCATTAAATTTTGGTAAACAACTTGTTATTTTTAGTATATGATATCACAGAATTTGCTGGAAGAATCCTGAATGTTCCTCAGTGCTATATAAGGGCTACAAATTTTCATAAGGACAATCTTTGGGTACTGTTACTATTAAGAAGTCAAAATCTATCTTACTGGAATTTAAACTTATTCTTGGATTACTTTGTGATATTCGATTCTGGATTGGGACATAGTGCTATTTTGAAACAAACTTTAATTCTTGGGATCAGAAACTGATACAGACTTGTGTTAAAAAATTCTGAGGGACATTCAGACATTCTTTAAGGGAATTAACATCTTGAAAGGTATTGTACATTCATTTTTGTTTGATTGTATATATGCTTTTGATTGTTTCACATGTAATTACAGGTTAAATCACTTCTAAATAGATTTGTTAAATTTTAAACAAAGCTTGTTGCTGGCTAACCAACTTGTTGGTTTCCTTAATCTTCTAGTTACGCCTGGCACGTAACAGAATTGGGGGCTCGTCCGGGATTGAAATTTCTTGTGCACCAAATTTATTTAAAATTCTAAAGTATCTTCACTGTTTGCTGTTTAAATAGCTAAAGCCAGCAAAAAGCAACCATGTCATTCAAACTAAGTGACTTTATTGCTGCGCCTTCTCAGGAGCTGTTAGATAAGGCCAAAAAGAGTGACCTCTTAGACATAGCTGATCATTATGGGTTGTCAAATATCAAGACTTCCATGTTAAAACATGAAATTAAGAACATTTTGATTCAGTTTTTTGTTGACGAGGAAATTTTTGATTCCTCGGCTACTTCTCAGATTCTAGTCACTCAGACTGACTTGCAGTTGAGGGAACTAGAAATCAAAAGACAAATTGAGATGGAAAAACTAAAATTTGAGTATGAAGAAAGAATAAGGGCAGAAAAGGCCGAAAGGGAAGAAAGAATAAGATTGGAATCTTTAGAACGGGAAGAAAGAATGCATAAACAAAAGTTAGAAATGGAAGAACGAGAGAAGGAAAAACAAAGAGAATTAGAACGAGAAAAAATTGAGTTAGAAAAAGAAAAATTAGAAAGACAAGAAAGGCTTGAAATTGAAAAAGAAAAATTTAAATTTGAAATTGAAGAAAAAGAAAGAGAAAGGCAATTTCAGTTAAGAATGAAGGAAATTGAACTTAATGACAAATCAAAATCAAAATCTTTGCCTTTGGCTACTAGTACAGTATTTGATGTCACAAAACACATTCGTCTCGTTCCTCCATTTCAAGAAAAAGAGGTTGACAAATATTTCTTACATTTTGAGAAGGTGGCAGAAAACTTGAAATGGCCAAAAGAGCACTGGACCTTGCTTTTGCAAAGTGTTGTAATTGGTAAAGCTCGAGAAATTTACACTCAGCTTTCTCTTGAGCAAAGCTCAGATTATGATACAGTAAAGGAATTTATTCTTAAGGCTTATGAGTTGGTCCCTGAGGCATACAGGCAGAAATTTAGAGACTGTAGAAAAGAACATGACCAGACTCATGTTGAGTTTGCTAGAACAAAAGAGCAACTATTTGATAGATGGTGTTCTTCAAAGAAAGTAGGTTCTGATCATGCAAAGCTAAGGCAGCTCATGCTTGTTGAAGAATTCAAACGGTGCATAAATTCTGATGTTAAGGCTTTCTTGAACGAAAGAGAAGTTGAAAACTTGGAAACAGCAGCACGTTTAGCTGATGACTATGCTTTGACTCATAAGGCTTCATTTGTCAACAAGCCATATCCTAGGAAACCATATAACCCTCAATCAAAGCAAATTACCCCTCAGTCAAAACCATATTCCCCTCAGTCCGGTCCCAAAGCCAATCCCAGTAATCCAACTGACAATTCCAGTCCAAAACCCAAATTTTCTAGTGAAAACAAAGGACAAAATCCCTTATCCCAGCCAATTTGTAATTATTGTAAGAAAACTGGCCACATTATTTCTGAATGTTTGGCACTGAAACGAAAGAAAGAAAGAGAAAATCTAGATAGTGCTAAACCGACAGGTCTCACCTCCTTAAAGGCTAAACCACAGTCTTGTATCCAGGAAGAAAACCCTATACTGACCAGAACTTGTAAAGAGTCAGTCTCTGAGGATTCTATTATGGAGATTTATGAACCATTCTTATCAGATGGTTTTGTGTCACTTAACAGTGACTCTGCCCAGTCTACCCCTATCAAAATCTTACGAGATACCGGAGCTTCTCAATCCCTTATCTTGGCAGATACCTTGCCATTTTCCGAGAAGTCTTCTTCTGGGACAAGTGTCCTTATCCAGGGCGTAGAGTGTGGATTTGTTAATGTACCGCTCCATGATATCTATTTGTCCTCAGACTTAGTTAAAGGTCCCGTGGCTGTAGGTATTAGACCTTCCTTACCTTTTAAAGGTATTCATTTGCTGTTAGGCAATGATTTGGCAGGAGATAAGGTTGTGGTAAACCCACTTTTGACCAGCACACCATGTGTTGATCAACCGCCTGATCCCATTGAGCAGGAAATTCCTGACCTTTACCCTTCTTGTGCTGTCACTAGGGCAATGGCAAAGAAAGCTAAATTGAATCATGGGATGCAGGACATAGATTTAACTGACACTTTGATAGGTCAGTCCTTTAATAAAGAGATTTCAACATCTCTTTCCCCTAGTCAGTCTGATATTCAGACTGACCCTAGCAATCCAAGGTCAGGGTCAGAAAATGACCTTTCACCTTCCAACTCAAATGACCAAGGTCATGACCAGCTGTCAAGGTCACAGCTTTGTAAAGAACAACACAGTGATCCTGAGATCTCGCCTTTATTTGAAAGGGCTTTTAATGAAAATGAAATATCCCAGGTTCCTGTTTGCTATTATGTCAAAAATGGCATTTTGATGAGAAAATGGCGTCCTCCAGATGTCTCAGCAGAAGATGAGTGGACTGTTAACCACCAAATTGTGATCCCTAGGGTTTATCGCCCTGAAATCTTAAACTTGGCCCATGAAACTCCAATGTCAGGCCATTTAGGTGTAAATAAGACCTATCACAAGATCCTTAATCATTTCTACTGGCCAGGAATAAAATCTGATGTATCTCAACACTGCAAATCCTGCCACACTTGTCAGATGGTAGGAAAACCCAATCAGACTATTCCTAAAGCTCAGTTACAGCCCATTCCTGCCTTTGATGAACCTTTCAGCAGAGTGATTATTGATTGTGTAGGTCCCTTACCCAAAACAAAGAAAGGTTGTGAATATCTTCTGACCATAATGTGTGCTTCAACTCGCTTTCCTGAAGCTATCCCACTCAGAAATATCAAGGCTAAAACAATAGTTAATGCACTTGTGAAGTTTTTCACATTTGTAGGCCTCCCAAAATCTATCCAGTCAGACCAGGGCTCAAATTTTATGTCAGGAATTTTTCAGCAAGTTATGTACGAACTTAGAATTAAGCAATACAAGTCATCGGCTTACCACCCTGAAAGCCAAGGTGCCTTAGAAAGATTCCATCAAACTTTGAAAAACATGATCAGATCTTACTGCTTTGACACTGAAAAAGATTGGGATGAAGGCATACACTTGCTTCTATTTGCTGTAAGAGAATCTGTACAAGAGTCTCTGGGGTTCAGCCCATTTGAGCTTGTTTTTGGGCACACTGTACGTGGACCGTTAAAACTTCTAAAAGAGAAATTTCTCTCAGATGATGACAGTTCTTTGAACTTACTTCAGTATGTGTCTGATTTCAAAAACAGACTATCAAAGGCCTGTGATGCAGCTCGGTCCAATCTCAAATCTACTCAAAGCAAAATGAAGATTCGTTATGATGAAAATGCTAAAGACAGAAATTTTGAACCTGGAGACAAGGTACTTGCTCTCTTGCCCATTCCTGGCAGACCTTTACAAGCTAGATATTATGGCCCGTATACTGTTGATAAAAAGTTAAGTGACGTGAATTACATTGTTAACACTCCTGGGAGGCGCAAGCAAAAACAGCTATGTCACATTAATATGCTCAAGAAGTATATTGATAGGGATAGTTCTGTTATTTCATCAGTAAATATAGTTAATTCTGTCCCTCATGAACAAAATCAAATGGACTCTAAGGACTTCAACTTGGAGAAATCTGATCCCTCGTCATCGAAACTCCAGAATTCTGACATACTACAGAATCTTGATCAGAAACTGTCTCACCTTGATTCAGACAAAAGACTTGAACTGAAACAGTTAGTTCTCGAATATGAGCACTTATTTCCGGACATTCCATCCAGAACTGACAAAATCTATCATGATGTTGACATTATTGAAGGTTCAAAACCTGTAAAGCAACATCCTTACAGAATGAACCCTGTAAAACAGCAATATCAGGGAAGAAGTTCAATATTTGCTGGACAATGATTTCATTGAACCCAGCCAAAGTGAATGGAGTTCTCCTTGTATTCTTGTACCAAAGCCAAACGGGACATTTAGAATGTGCACAGACTATCGAAAAGTCAATTCTGTCACTAAAACAGACACTTTTCCCATCCCACGAATTGATGACTGCATTGATAATATTGGACATGCCAAGTATGTTACAAAGTTCGATCTGCTAAAGGGATTTTGGCAGATACCCCTCACGGACAGAGCAAAGGAGATCTCGGCATTTGTTACACCAGATGGACTGTACCAGTATAAAGTCATGCCATTTGGAATGAAGAACTCGCCTGCGACTTTTCAGCGGCTGGTCAACAGTTTGATTTCCAATCTGGATGGCTGTAAAGCCTATATCGACGACGCTATTATCTTCAGTGAGGAGTGGCAACAACACTTGCAGACAATCAGAACATTCTTTGACCGGCTAAGTGATGCTAAACTAACTGTGAACTTGGCAAAAAGTGAATTTTGCCATGCAAACTTGACATTTCTTGGACACATTGTAGGTCAAGGTCAGGTAAAACCTGTAGAAGCTAAAGTTGAGGCTATCTCAGATTTTCCTGTACCTACTAGCAAAAGACAACTGATGCGCTTTCTGGGTATGGCTGGATATTACAGGAAATTCTGCAACAACTTCTCGGCTATAGCTGAGCCTCTGACAAACTTGCTTGGTAAGAAGGCCAAGTATGTTTGGACAGATGACTGCCAGAAGTCATTTGATAAGCTCAAGGCCATACTTAGAAGTGCTCCGGTTCTCTTAGCACCAAGTTTTGACAAAGAGTTCAAGTTGGCTGTAGATGCCAGTGATGTTGGTGCAGGCAGTGTATTGTTGCAAGAAGATGACAATGGTGTTGACCATCCTGTTTGTTATTTTTCCAAAAAGTTTAACAAGCATCAGAGAAATTACTCTACCATAGAGAAAAGATGCCTATCTCTAATCCTTGCGCTTCAACACTTTGAAGTTTACTTAGCTTCTTCACATGCACCAATTGTTGTCTTCAGTGACCATAATCCACTGACTTTCATACATAAAATGAAAAACAAGAACCAACGTTTACTCAGGTGGAGTCTCATGTTGCAAGAGCACAATCTTGACATCAGACATATCCGAGGAAGAGATTATATCATTCCAGACACCCTAAGCAGAGCTTAAGTGCCTCTACAATGCTGATGTCCAGCTTTGTGCTGTTGTATTTGATTAGTTTTGCACAAATTTTGCTAAACATATTGTATAAAATTATCCAGTATTGCAAAAGAAAGCTTTATTTTATAAAACTTTCTTTTCTTTGAAGAGGGGAAGTGTTATGTATGACAGTTACTTGTTGAAAGATGTGCATTCAGTACTGGTAAACTTCCCAAGGGAGTATGCCCAGGAAAGTATGATGTTATACATATGATGTTTACTTGTTGTCCTTAGCAATTATTTACTTTTAGTGTCCCAGATATTGGACATAAACAGGTTGTTTACTTCTGAATTTTTCCAGAAATTTCAAATTGTTCTTTGACAGAAAAGTCCGGAAAAATCTGGAAGAACCTGGAAAGATGTAGAATCTTCTAGAAAAATCTTTTTTATGTCAAAAGAATATTGTGGAAGGATAATGGCCTCTCTAGAATATTCCAGAGCATTAAATTTTGGTAAACAACTTGTTATTTTTAGTATATGATATCACAGAATTTGCTGGAAGAATCCTGAATGTTCCTCAGTGCTATATAAGGGCTACAAATTTTCATAAGGACAATCTTTGGGTACTGTTACTATTAAGAAGTCAAAATCTATCTTACTGGAATTTAAACTTATTCTTGGATTACTTTGTGATATTCGATTCTGGATTGGGACATAGTGCTATTTTGAAACAAACTTTAATTCTTGGGATCAGAAACTGATACAGACTTGTGTTAAAAAATTCTGAGGGACATTCAGACATTCTTTAAGGGAATTAACATCTTGAAAGGTATTGTACATTCATTTTTGTTTGATTGTATATATGCTTTTGATTGTTTCACATGTAATTACAGGTTAAATCACTTCTAAATAGATTTGTTAAATTTTAAACAAAGCTTGTTGCTGGCTAACCAACTTGTTGGTTTCCTTAATCTTCTAGTTACGCCTGGCACGTAACAGTACGTTGAAGATGACCAGGGTAGAATTAAGAAAACCAATGGGGGAGCTCCAATGGCAAGATACGCCAACGTGGAGGATTACGAGCAGGATATATCCAGCAAGCCTGTCATGCAGTACGCCACCCCGTACGAAATCGACAATGGGGATGTCCAGAGAACAAAAGATGACGATAGACAGCATCAAAAACACCCTCAACCATTTTTCCGGGGCTGTCTGGTGGCATGATGGGAAAGCCGATGATAACTGCAAATTTCACGGCCTGCACATACACGCCATATTCGGTTGCGAAAAGGAGTTGAGTAAAACCTATCATTTCCGGACATTCAGAAACCGACTTAACATCTCCGGCAAGATACCTGGATCAGACAGCACACCTATCGACGTGAAGACCCAACACGTAAAGTTTCCTGACTCTCTCATCAGGCACTTAAACCAGGAGCCCAGGATTCTGTTGGGAGTAAACAACATCTATTTGGCAGCCAGGATACACAAGGTGGAGACCTCGCCAAAGACAGAAGATAACAGGGACATCGATCCGGGCGTGGATTTCACAAAGGATGATTACATGGATCAATTGAAAGAAAACACAAAGATAGTGGAATCAATTACATCATGAAGAAAATTCAGAAGAAGACCCACGACGTAAACCAACCTACAGACGCAGTTCTCAAAGCAGTGCCAAAGTTCAAGACTTTCATTTCCGACCTGTCCAAACAACTCAGTGCATCAGCAGAGAAGATCATTTCCGCAGTCAAAGGATATCAGTTTCACGGATCCAAGCAGCAACCCGTCTTAGCCACCAGCAAGACCGCGCAAAAGGTAGACGTAGTGAAAAAACTTATAGAAAAGTACCAGAAGAAGTCCATCGACGAGTTGTTGAAATGCATCATAAGACAGAACTGTAAAGAAGAACTGGAGTTGTTCAGGATTCTCAGATTGGGTCCAAATTTCAAAGACGTTTTTGACCAGGCGTTAAACGAGCTCGACATCGAAGCGAACGAGAGGGGCGATACGTATATAGATGCTTTCGCCGGTAACGTGCAGCCGGTGCAGGGAAGCCTTACGAGATCGGAGACAGCCACCGTATTTCTGGAATGGTGCAAGGAGCAGAATATCTCTTCCCCTGATCTACTATTGAAGTTATTCCTAGTCCTGGACAAGAGCTTTCCAAAACTGAACAGTCTCATGCTACAAGGAAGTTCCAACGCAGGAAAAACCTACTGGATAAAGGCGGTCCTATCAATCAGCGACTTCGTCGGCCAAACCATCCAGAGCACCGACTTTGCGTATCAGCAATGTATAGACAAGTTAGTGATTCAAATACCAGAGCTATCCCTGACGAAACCGGAACAGGTCGAAGTGTTTAAAATAGTATGCGAGGCCCTTCCCATACAAATCAATATTAAGAACAAAGAGCCCAGGAGACTGCCAAGAACCCCGGTGATCCTGACATGTAACGAGGTACCGTGGAAACACTTTGGAAATGAAGCCAGCCCCATTATGAACAGGATGTTCGCCTGGCGTAACCTGTACCCGTCCAAGGTCCTGCAGCACATTTATGGAAAGGATGCGGATCCGAGATTTTTTGCTGAAATGTTCTCATTTATCCATGAGAGGAGTGGTGCCCCGTAGAGGATATCATGCAAAAAAAAAAAAAAAAACAATTATTATGATCTCTACATAGACATGATAGCAGACCACCTCAAGCAACTCATCAGGGAAGAAGCTCTCACCCTGACCGACGTTATTAACATAACGGTGATGAGACGTGCAGAAAGACCACTAGTGGAATTCTACGACTGGGAAGCTGAACATACTGACGACAGATTGAATTGTCTAGCTGTCTTAGCCATGGACGAAGACTCATCCGAGCAGTACCAATTCGAAGTCATAGCACACTGGCTGAAAATACTCAAAGATACCAATAGTCTCGATTACTACTGGAATTTCGACGATTTCCGTAGACCGGTGCTAATATCCAAACTGACAGATTCAGAGTATGACTTGGAAACAGATATCGACGAGAGGGACTACGCTTCCTTCAAGAGGGGATACATAATCATACAGAGGCTTCTGATATTGATTAAAAACTTCCCCAACTCGATGAGAAATGACAATTGTGATGCAGCTACCTTCCACAACGAGAAGTACATGATGAAGACCGTGCTCAAGGCCATGTCTGCCATCTTAACATTTATTATCAGGGAATGCGCCCAGTGGAACATAACAAAAATGATAAACGCCACCGAAATTGAGAGACAAATTAAACAGGATGTACACAGTCAACACCCCCAGAAGATATATCGAACAGGCAGAAGAAGCGAAAACCGGCTAAAAACTGAGGAGAGGTTTTCCTTCGATGTTGCAAGTGAAGCAGCTTCAACCCTGACATCCACGCCTAAAAACCCAGAAAAAAAGGAGAAAATTGAACACCGAAAATTTGAAATTGGACTTCAGCGGACTCATTCCCATCATCAGCGGCGCACCCGATCATCGAGGAGACGCTAGAAGAGACGAGACAGCTATTCCAAATACTGAAGTGACAAGCGATTGTGAAATAATAGAGGAAGAACCAGATCACATGGTTGAATTACAATTGAACAGATCTTACAGTGGATTTCACATTGTGTCCCACAAGTCCAAAGAAGACAAAGAAAGTCCTGATAGTCCAGATGAGAGTCTGATACCCCCACAGGAGATAGATCCACCGGTTCCGGAAAGTCCACTGTTTCCCCCCACGGAACCTAAGAGGCCGCCAGCCAAGAAAAGACACGTCAAGAAAGCCAAAAAGTCTAGGAGGAAGCTCTTTCATTCTATCAGTTCTGTCAGTGACAGTAAACTTTGTTCCCCTCCCTTCTGAAGACAGTACCCCCACCGTAAAATCTAAGAACGATAAAGAGGAGTCAATGGATCTCATGACAGAAATGTTTGAACCCAGTGAGAACGAACTGAGGCCGACTCAAGTGTACCATAGCTGGGCCGAAGCCACTGTACCATTCGAGATGATAGAGATTCGTGATTTCATAAAGAGACGTCCGTTCGATCAAAGGCAAGTCGCGCAGGAAATGTACGATGTGATGATGTTCGGAAACTTCGAAGTGTGCAAATCTCTAGAGGAAAAGACTGGAATTCACGCCTGGAACATGCTTAAAGTTGCTAAGGGAATGTTTACTGACTTAGTGTATAATAATAAGGGTGAAACTTCTGAGGACGCTATTATTGTAGAGGATTCTGATTAATTTATTACCTTGTATTGATATGTATGTATGTATTGTTTTGTTGTTGAATTTGAAATAAAGTTACACAGAAAACAAAAAATATAATGGCTTCGCAAAACCCCTAAAAGATAGTCCGAGCCCAAAAAAAGGGTCCAGATCACATTTTCCGCTTAGAAATTGGTGGTTTGGGCCCTATTTTTTTTTTTTTTTGGCCCGATTTTTCAATGCACGTGCTTTTCTCGTAAAAAATAATATATAACGTCACCGCACGTGACGAAATCAAAATGGCGGAAATGGCGGAAATGCTAACTTACTAGGCAAGGACACTCATTGAAAGGTAGTTCGGTGCGGTGTCGGTGTGCACTGTACGGGCGAAGCCCCGCAGGGCCCCCTTCGGGGTAAACAGTGCACACCGACAGTTGGTCTCGATGTGAGTGAAAAAGCTTGAAAGAGACGTAAAACTGAATAAAGTAAAATACTTTTTAAATATACTGTTTTCAATTATCAGCCTTAAAAAATCTTAAAATGAAAACAATGTATGTATTTCACAATAATAAATAAAGATTGATGTTTCTACTTTTAGTCTGATCCCGAATTTACTGACACAGAAGCAGAAAACTACGACAAAAAAGATAAGGAAAATGAAAATAACAAAAAGGTAATCAGAAAAAATATTTGGTAAGTAGTTATTAATATTAAGGGTGGCTTTATTTCAGATTTTTATCTCATTCGATTTTTATGTCGATCCACAGAAGTAAAACAAAAAATGAAGTCCTGTTGACCATTAGAGCCACCAACACCATACAGTTAAACTTTTGTTATGACCTTCTTTAAAATTTTATGTGTCATGTCACTGGCCTAATGCTATATACAATACATGTACTTGTATGTTAAACTATTTAAATTTATACAAAGTATCAGATGAGCATTTACAAGACCAAAAGTCCTCTCAAACAATAAATATTGTCAGCACTGAAACATAAGATATCCTGCATAACAGATATAATGGATTCTCATTGAGTACATCTTTAACTATCAAATATTCATATTTACTCAAATTTCATATGCGACACACCCTTCTGCAATAATGTCAGGGAAAAATGATACAAAACACTTGATAATATCTGTGATATAAATGTCACTTGTATAATGAATGCTGTTTCATTTTTATTTGATAGGAGGAGAATGGAAACTAAATACTTCAGACAGTGCTTAATGATTATGACCACACTTTTTACCCAGAAGCAGTCATATGTCACAGTGGCCTTATTTCGTGGTTCACTAATTTTGCCTTATATACTCTGGAGCAAGACATTTTTGAACAAAATTCTATTTAATTATCAGTGTTGTACCATAAAATAAATATATGTCACTGTGACCTATATTTCAGAGTTCAGTGATTTTGCCTTGTATTTTCTAGACTAAGAGATGTTTGAATAAAATGTGTTTATATTATTTGTCAGAGAGGCCCAATGTTTTCTTTCAAAATAAAGGTTACTGTGACCTTTATTTCATGGTACAGTGATATTGCCTTATATTATCAAAGCCATGGGATGTACGAGCATGATGAACTACAGTACAGCTTTCGTGACTTTCCTAAATGTCTCGCTGCACGGTGTGCGTGACAACTGCGTGGCAGGCGTGACAGCCACGGTGCCAAGCGTGTTGTCCACTTTCCACTACAAGCGTGTTCAAAATTCACGGCGTGTACATCGTGTTAGCCGTGGCACACCGCGAATTTTATTTGCCTCAAACGCAGAGGTTAATTATGTTTCTCGGCACTGCTAATCGAAACCGTGAATCACGGTGTTCGCCGTGGCAGATAATGATTTGTTATGATTCTATTAAAATGCATTCATGCTTTTGGCTACTATCGATGAATTGATGTGGTACATTGTATTATCACAAATTCATTTTTCGTTGGAACAAATGCTTGTGAACCTAAAATCATAATTTGCACTCTTTGATTCGTTTCCGTTGAAACGAAATACGCCATGTTACACGCATTGAAGTAGCCAAAATAAGAGCATGAAATCGTCTTTGGTTGGTCTCTTGCACTGCCAATATTGTCAGTAAGTTCGGTTTCACAATCTGTAAAACTTGCATGGTTATTTATCTGACCCATTACTTGTTAAAATACATGTGGCACGTCTCTGATTGCATTCACGGAATCGATTCAAAGTGCAAGTTATAGCCAAAGAATGGAATTCGTATACGTAATGAACAGTTTAACAATTAAATGCGAGACAGAAATTCAAGATGTTGCGTTGTCTTGACGGACCACACTACCTACCCGCTTGCAACTGCATAGAAAATGCAACATGATCAGTACGTTAGGAACAGACAGGCAAACAGTTGATTGAAATTCATATTCCGGTTTCTTTATTTGACAATCTGTCCAGCGTTACTGTAAAATGCTTTGATAAAACGCAAAAGTCACATATGTTCTTTCTGGATCACATTTGTACGAAGGGCGTTCAAAAAGTTCGCGGAAAAGTGCCATCATATTCTTATTTTGTAAATCAGCTGAATTAAACTATTACAGTTATACAGACAAACATTATTTGTACTTATGCAGCAAATTTTGCTGCTCTGGCATGAATAGAATGTTAACAGTGGTTGCTTTGGAAACAGTATATTACGATTACCGGCCCACTTTTGTTCATTTTTGGAAAAAAAGTCGATGTTTAATGATGACGTTGCATTTGATAGTTTACCGTGCTTTTTTCACCAACCTTTGTATGAGCAAAGTTCAATATGTTTGCAATGAGCACATGATGTCATATAAGTGTGTGACGTCATTTGGGCGTAAAGCGGCCATATTCTTTAGTGGGTATACCTAAAATGCGGAGGGAACAACGGTATTTGATAAATTGCGTTTCTCGAACGGACTATAAAAGAAAGAAACACTGCTAAGAGCAGAAAGCGCATATGGCAACAAGGAAATTAAGAAAACGGCAATCAACAAGTGGTATACATGGTTTCTACACGACTAGAAAACCATCAGGATAACATTTCCGTGTAATGTATACCCCCTTAAACCCCACTTTTATATAGCAAAACTGGGGTATGCAGGGGTATACCTATTTTTCTTATTTTTGCTCCAAAAATAGATTGTGGGTACTCGTTAGAACCGCCTCGCCGAGGTGGTTCTAACGTGTACCCACAATCTATGTTTTGAGCAAACATAAGAAAAATGTCAAAAAGTTTCTATTGAAAATTTCCAATATTTACAACTTAGGAAAAAACAATATTATTATATGGACATCTTTTCATAATGCATCCATGTCGACTAGCGCAGCGTAACGTTAAATATCGTCATACTGTCGAAAATGATCGTCGTGATAGAAAAGAGTAGAATTCGTGAAATACACAACATATCGAATTGTAGTTTCGGCACAATTCACCGCATTATACACACAGAACTGACAATTGGACGCCCGAATGCCAGGTAGATTCCAAAAAATGCTTAAAAGCTAGCCAACAGCGGCATGAATGCGTATAGCATTACGTTGTTATGACGTTGGGCCGGTTTTACTGTAACAGTTGTTACCTTAGAAACGCACGTGATTTAATGCCTAATTTTCATCCGATTTTATTTTCAAATTTTGTGCATATGTTACCTATATGTTAATTTACAACATGCACAGAGAGCGTAAATTTCCCATGACACTTACAAATTTGGCAGCACTTTTCCTCGAACTTTTTGAACCCCCCTCGTATAATGCTTGTTTTTTTAGTATTAAATTGATGTTTGACGTCCCAGTCAATAGATATAGTCATGTCGGGACGTTGCCTCCACTTTATAGGACTTTTACCTAAAATTGGGATGCCATGACATCCAAATTATGAGCACCCAAGTAAGCCTTAGACTTTTATGTATGTATGGTTTGAATTGAACCACTTTTCCTAGGCAGTGTACTTTTCCTGGGCTGTCTCATACCTGAGCGGTAATAAATTTTGTCGATTCTTAGATTTATAGAATCGCATGTGCCTCTTTCCAGTAATGCATTTTAATTATGAGTCGCGACGCGAGGAAACCGGTCTTTGTATCCCGACCAGATCCGACATAAACTGGTCTGTACAGTCACAGAAAACGGCTATAATAGCTATAAATTATGGATTTAAAAAGACGAGAGATTGTACTATCCTTGTATTGTAGCGAAAACAAAGGCGCTGATCTGCTGGCAGTTACTGCACAACTGATCTGCGTCTTTGTTTTCACATAGGCAAATATCCGGTTTTCTCATGACGCGGCTCTGATGATGACTGCAATAATCAACATACATGCATTCGTTTTTGATTGAGCTCTATACAGGTTCAGTTTTGCATTTTAAACCGCATTTTAAACATGAAAACTTGGATAAATTTCTGTCGTATATTTTTGTTTTGGACAAGTAGACCACCAGTCATGCTGAGTTTATACATGTTTTTTGCAAACACAAATACATAAGACATTTGGAACCATTCATCTTAATGAATCATTGAGCTTGAATTTCAGCATTGTATGGCTCAGCATATCGGGGACTTACATGTAGCTGGTTTATCTCTGCTAACAAACTACTTTAAACTGTCACATAATGATTCAGGAAGCGATGTTGTTCAATTATTACATTCCTGGGAACTTCGAAAAGCTCCGAAAAGAAAAATAAATGTACAGTTGTACACTTATTGGCTTATGTCGTGGTAATTTGAACAGTTCGTAAGCTACTTAGCAAACATATTATAATCCGAGTGTATGCATATAGTTAAATACGAGTACGACTTCACATGCACACTGCTTAAATATTTTTTTAAAATAAAAAAAGAACTGTTTCCATATACTGCAATGTAAACTACCCAATTTGGCAGACATAAGGACAGAATGTGTTACCTATTAAAATAAGAAAATCGTCACTTGCCATTTTTTTTTTTTTTTTTTTTTTTTTTTTTTTTTTTACGAAACAAAACGAAAACGGTAAAACTGTATAGATGTAAATGTGTAGATTATGATGAATGCCTTTGCTATGCGAAACAATATTCGGCTACACTAGCAATATTTTTGCCTTTGACTAATAAGCGTTTTACTTCCAGCGTGTAACCGATCAAGACTGGTGGGATTATTTTTTATTATAACTAGTCATTATGGAAATAATTATGCAGATGGTTTAGTCAATTAATAACATTGCCATTCCTTATCACTAGGGGTCTAATTATCAAGCTGTTCTCGCAGAATTATTTTATAGCACCAATAAATGCGCATTGATAAAACGCTTTGCATACAAAGCGACAAGGGTCTAGTTGCACTAGATACTAAGTGATCGTTGCATACAGATTATAGACAAACGTTTTCTTGAAAATTTAATAACTTGAATGCAAATGAACCGCCGCATAAGAAAACCAACACTGCATATGCGAAAACAAATATGCGTATCAGCTGCGCAGAAACTGCGCAGCTGATCAGCGCCTTTGTTTTCGCTTCACGGATAGTACAGTACAATTCCTGTACTTTCTAAATCCAAAATATCCAGACTCTAGCCTTCTTCTGTGCTTGTAAAGTTTGGCTTGTGTCGGACCTTGTTGCTTTTCTCATGAAGCGCCTCATAAATTCTGCAATCACCATAATCCCTTCGCTGATTTAAGATGCAAATGACAGATGTATATGCACTAAGTACCAGTAATGTGCCACCGAATCTCGTAGTAAAACAGTGCAGTATGAAAAGCTGAGCGCGCTCGATACGATCATTAAATCCAGTCAGTCTATCGCAACAAAATAACTGTTCTTCTAAAGGGTGGCCTGGATGGATAATTGGTCCCCGCCTATTGGGTCAAGAGAAATAGATGGACTGGTTGTGCCTCTTATTACTGACCAAACATGTAATACTGATTAATCGCTCAGAAGGCCGGGGTCTGCTAAAAAGCGGTACAGGTACAATACAGTGGTTTTCTTTGGGTGATTATAATTTTTTCAAGCACATTTTGGAGGTGTTGGGTTGATGTGCAATGAAATAGTGCAAAGGCCCGGACATGACCACAGCTGTTTGCTGAGACAGTACGAAACACTAGCACAGCACTAACACTAGCACTAAAATTGGCAATCGGCACTCGCAAGAGTAGTCCTCCTGTCATGGCGTCCGCAGAAATCATAAAAGGCGCAAACGCCCCGGCCACAAGTACAAAAGCCGATCAGGCGAATGACAGGCACCTGCTAGATATCTGTTTATACAAGTTTAACGGACAGAATTTCAAACTCGCGCAGCCGCTCATGTCTACATTGTACAATGACACTGCGGAACAACGTCTCTGCTCGAACTGCATAAGCTAATATGGATATTCCTTGCAATGAATGATTTAAGGATCATATATCAATTGCTGCTCCGAGATGGTGCATTATGCGATCTCATCGTTGAAGAGCTCTAATACGTTTTATTCGTTCTACGTAACGGTTCGTAAGTGAGAGCGCTTTTTAAAATTGCGACACCGAAAACTTGTAGAATACACTGTATTATCCCTTTTAGAAGCATAGCACAAACACGCCTGTCCTGACTAATACAGTATGTTTATCGTTACAAAAATATCAGAGAGGCTCCGTTTCTATAAACATGTATTAAATATGTTTCTGTGAGAAATACTTTTGGGGCGGACCAGCTTTTCATGTATTCGTTGAGTTGATGACTTCTACAAATGCAATATAATCCGTTATTTTGAAAAGTACATGTGTATATTTATGAAAACGACGGCCATATAGTAAATTTCTAGTTAGTATCATGGGTAATTCTTATGATTTAGTGATGATACTATTATTTTCTGTCATGGTTTTATTACATTTTTTAAAGCAGGCTATCTCGAGACACGTCGCATGTATATAGGAGAACACTTTCAATTTCGCCAGTAACACCCGCAGAGAACAGGTTTCACATGTAACTAATACTATTATATGATAGCCGGCTTTATGATTAGGCTCATATGGAGCTACCGATTTGAAACAAAGAGCGAGATTATGCATGCAAACATATAAAATATCCTTAAGACCCACGCGAAATGCCTTTTAACCAGAATGAAAATTCATCAGGAAAACATTTCCGTGTAATATATTCGCCCTTATACCCTACTTTTATATAGCAAAACTGGGGTACGCAGGGCTATACAAGTACCTATTTGTTTCTTATTTTTGCTCCAAAACATAGATTGTGCGTAATCGTTACATGTACAACCGCCTCGGCGTGTAAGAAGAATGATTTTTTTACAACTTCGGAAAAATCTATACATTACATGGGTGTGTTTTTGTAATATCGTCGACACCATGGCGGGCGTGATTTAGTGCTTGCCTTAGATAACGTCTTTGGAAAACATTTTAAAAATTTTGCATACGCAGTCTTATCAATTAACTTATTATAAGACAATCGTACGATTGCTTACGATTCAGTACTTATTTCGTAGTTACATGTATTAGCTTGGACGTACTGGTCATAAACGTATTAGCACAAATTAGCTCTCGCTGATCAGTTAATTAATAGAAGCACACACGAAACTTTCCTACCTTCGTTGTCTGATAACATGAGAAAATGCTTCTTCAACAGCCAGTAAACATATAAATTTTACAAATGTATGGATAGTTAAATGCATGGTGTCACTATTTGTTTGTTTGTTTGTTTGTTATTTAACGACGCATCAACCCTGATGGGTCATTAGCGTCTAACAAGGTAAAACGTTAAAATATATTTAACTCGTATTAAAAAGTAACACTAAGTAAGATAAGATATAAATGTCGTTGTAAAGAAACGATATATGAAATAATAAGATTGGTGATTTAAAAATTATATTTTATAAAACAGATTTACTTGTCTAAGAAATGATAAAATCCTTCCAACGGGTACATCTTTGAACAATTCTTTCAAGTTATTAGCTTGAAAACAAGAAATTCGCTCTGCTGCAAAGTCAGTGCATTCTAAAAGAAAGTGTTTAACTGTGAATGGTGTATCACAGCCGATACATTTAGGTTCATCTTCTCGCTTTAATAAGTGGGAATGTGTTATTCTTGTATGACCAATTCGGAGACGAGCAAGAACGATTTCTTCTCGTCTCGAAAGTTTATGAATTGCTTTTGGTCGTTTAACGATCGGTTCGACTTCCCTCAATTTATCAAACTTCGCTCCGTTCCAGATTGTTTGCCATTTGTCAGAGATGTACTCGTTAATAAAAGGTTTAAAATTGACATAAGGAATTTTAAAAACGGTTTCTTCTAGATTTAACGATTCTTTAGCGTTCTTATCAACTTTCTCATTTCCATATATACCTATATGACTGGGAACCCAGCAATAGATAATTGTTTTCAATTCCGAGATGGTATGATGTTTTATTAATAGTTTTTGTATTTGAGGGTTTTTGGATGATGTATGGTTTAAGGCCTGTAGAACTGACATAGAGTCAGAAAAAATAATAAATTTGTCCTTTAAGTTACTTTCATTTATGAAGTCTAAAGCTAAGTCTATAGCTTTAGCTTCCGCTGTGAAAATTGAAGAGCCATCAGGTAAACGTAATGTTTTGCAATTGCCGTTTGTAAAAGTAGCACAACCAACTTTGTTTTCTTCTTTTGAACCATCAGTATAAATACATTGATAGTCAATAAATTGAGATTGTAGTTGATGAAAACTTTCTTTTAGAAGGTGTGGATTTGAGTCGGATTTTTTCCCTGTATGTAGAGTCAAATTAACTTCTGGTTTTCTAATGCACCATGATGGTATTTCGGAAACAAAATGTTCTTCTATTTTATCTTTTTGGATGTTTGCTGATTCTAAAAGTGGTGCAACCCGTAAACCAAAGGACCGGATAGCCTTTGGTTTACTTTCGTAAAGCTGTACGACTTCTTCAGAAATATATGGCGGAAAAGACACCTTATGAACTGGATTTGATGGATTAGCAGCAATTCTAATGGCGTACTGTAGGGCAAGTTTCTCTCGTCGTAAATATAGAGATGGCTCTTCAGCCTCAACATAGAGGCTTTGTACAGGTGATGTTCGAAAAGCACCCAGAGCTAATCTTAGGCCTTGATGATGCACTGTGTCAAGAGAACTAATATATGATGGTCTTGCCGATCCATATACGATGGATCCATAATCTAATTTTGAACGAATGAGGGAACGGTATAGCTGGAGAAGGACAGTGCGATCAGCACCCCAGTCAGTGTGTGATAATACTTTCAGTAAGTTCAATGCTTTCAGGCATTTGGCTTTTAAGTACTTGATATGTGGAATGAAAGAAAGTTTACGATCAAAAAGAACTCCAAGAAATTTAAAATCTTCAACTACTGGAATAAGAGAACCATATAAATAAAGTTCGGGATCGTTGTGTACTTTCCGTAGTTGACAGAAATGTACACATTGAGTTTTCGACTTGGAAAATTTGAAACCATTATGTGAGGCCCAGTTTTCTATTCTGTTAATGCACTGCTGTAAGTGCCTTTCGATAGTTCTCATACTTTTTGACCTGTAACACATACAGAAATCATCTACATATAATGATCCATCTGTTTTAGGATCCAAGCAATCCATTATGCTATTTATCTTAATATTAAACAATGTTGTAGACAAGATGCTCCCTTGTGGGACACCCTGTGCTTGGTCGAACTTTTCGGATAAAGTCGATCCAACACGAACCTGGATCCAACGATCCGCAAGGAAATTTTCAATAAATGTAGCTAATCTGCCTCGTATTCCGAGATCATGTAGATCTCGCATAATACCATGTCTCCAGGTGGTATCATAAGCTTTTTCCAAGTCGAAAAACACAGCAACAACATGATCCTTTGCAACAAAGGCATCACGAATAAAGGTTTCCAGTCTTACTAAATTGTCGTTGGTACTTCGTTCAGAACGGAAGCCCGACTGAACAGGAGATATTAGGTTATTACTTTCTAAGTACCATACTAGTCTTACATTTATCATTCTCTCTAAAGTTTTGCAAAGACAACTTGTAAGTGCTATCGGTCTATAGCTGTTAGGTTCTGCATGGTCTTTTCCAGGTTTAGGAATTGGTATCACAGTGGCTAGTTCCCAACTTTCGGGAAACTTTCCAGTTTCCCACATATGATTAAATATATCTAAGAGAGCTTGAAGTGATTTTGGTGGAAGATGTTTTAACATTTGATAATGAACTTCGTCGGGACCTGTTGCTGTATCATGGGCTTTACTGATGGCATCTTTTAGTTCATCTAAATTAAAAGGAGTATTATATTCTTCATTATTTGAGGACTTAAAGTTTAACTTAGTCTTTTCTTGTTCTTTCTTATATTTTTGAAATTCCTCCGAATAATGACTGGTTGAGGAATTTGAACAAAATTGTGATGCCAAAGTATCTGCTATATCTTGTTTTGTGGAAGCGGTTTCGTTCGCATTGTTGAAATTGTAATTAAGATGGTGATAAGAAGCAGATTTAGATTTACCGGATATTTTCCTAATCATGTCCCAAACTTTTTTAGTGGGTGTTTTATAATTCAAATTCGATACGTATGTTCTCCATGATTTGCGTTTTGCAGACTTTATAGTCCGACGGGCTTTTGCTCTAGAATTCCTATAAGTATTTAAATTTTCATGCGTTGGGAACTTGCAGAAATTCGACAAAGTGTCTTTCCGTTGTTTGATAGCTTTTTTACAATCGTCATTATACCATGGGTTACTTTTCTTTGGGTTCGTCGAGGTTTTGGGGATACATTTCTCAGATATATTTATTAAAGAAGAGGTGAAGTCAGTTATAGGATCAGAAGAATCAGAGAGAAAAGTATCAGTAAGGGACTCATTACATAAAGTATGAAATAAATCCCAATCTGCTTTATTCAATTTCCATTTGGGATTATGAGCTTCATCATGAGTCTGAACGCTTTCAATCAAAATTGGAAAGTGGTCAGATCCACGTTGATCTTCACAAACAGACCAGTCATAGTCAAGATAGAGAGAGGGGTGACAGAGTGAAAGATCAAGGGATGAGAAAGTGCCTTTACCAGAATCTAGATAAGTGTTAGATTTATCATTCATCAAACAAATGTCGTTTTTCGTGATGAAATCCTCGATTAATTCTCCTCTGGGATCATTGTCATTACAACCCCAAAGCACATTGTGACCATTGAAGTCACCTACCAACATATAGGGTGAAGGAAGCTGTTGAAGTAAAGAAGTAAGTTGTTCAGATTTTAAAAGATAAGAGGGAGGAATATAGACTGAGCAGAAAGTTATCTCTTTCTCGAGTGTAACAGAAACAGCTACCGCTTGTAGATCCGTTTTAAGTTTAATTTGACGTTGTGGTAATGTTGAATGGACAAGTAAAGAGCTTCCACCAGATGCTCTTAGACAATCCAAGTGAATGTGATTGTAAACATTAAAGCCTTTCAAAGTAAACGTGTCATTAGGTTTGAGGAAAGTTTCTTGAAGACAGAAAACAGAAGGTCGAAGTAGTGACAAAAGAAGTAGTAGTTCTTCAAAACGTGGTTTTACACCTCGACAGTTCCATTGTATTATTTTATATTTGCTACCCATTAAATAATTTAGAGGAGATTTAAATGCGTGACCTTTTGTTTAAATGTAGACTGGAAACTTCTACTTTGGAGCTGTGATTGGTGACCGAGGACGATGGCCACGGGAACCA